>BPTQ01000007.1:333791981-333841944 GCA_019973895.1 Chrysanthemum seticuspe
GTAATACCTATCTTGGAGTTGATAGTTTATTCGTACCACGAGAACCATTAACAACAGTTACAGGTTATCCATATTCATCATGATGGAAGTGTCTAATAGTTTCATAATCATTATGAAACAGCTATTTGAAGACGTATTTAAAGTAATTTGAAGTTTAGTTGTAAAATTGTTGTATACAATTTTACGTTAGAGTTTCGGTTGTAGTATGTGGGGTTGTTACTGAGAACTCCTCATATGTATTCTTTGAGCTCACTTAAGGAGAACAGTAGTAGATCACTTATATTAGAACTCTGGTTCAAATAAATCTACCCTGATAGGCTAAGTTTGTGAAACCGAAGTATAGAAGTAAATCCTTTTGTACTACAAAACTTCTTGTAATACTGATTCTAAGTACGCAATTCGAAAGTAAAACAATTTTCCTATAACATATAGGATACGTAGTGAGAACGCTGTATTTATCAACACGATGTTGTTATACACATGAATTTTAACAATGGTGTGTTTGATAAACAATGTGTTTTAATCTTGTGTTTAGAATCGAAAGTTGTTCAAATTACACAGCTAATTGTATGATCTAATGGATGACATCTTGTACTTTAAATGTGAATTGATCATCTAAGACTAGAGAATGGAATATGTTAAACTAAGAACGTTCTCAAGAAAGCTCTTTGGAAAATTATTTAACAAGAGTCTAAGTGAGGTTACCAACTTCAATAGATCTTGTGTATGCTCTAAAATTGTGTAGTTTTAACCTTGGATGTGCACTCGGTTTGAGCAAGGTTAGGTTATGATGTACGCTTGAAAGGAAATAGATACAAATAGTATCTTTCAACAAATGAGATTATCCCATGGGATAAAGTTATCATGCTTATGAAAACAAGTATGACAAGATGAATTGGATATGCTAGTTCACAGAACTTGTAGATGTTTGTTTCAAGATCATTTAGCCAATGAGGTGTAATGAAATCTTTTGTAGCACAACTATTTATGTCGCAAGAGTGATGCATAGGATATACAATATCCTTTTAACAAAATGAAAGCTTAACGCATGAATCTTAGTCATAATGTTCTTCAAAACATCATGTTTTCCTAAATGAAGATATGAAGCCAAAGTGTTTGAATCGGATAGTCCCATCTAAATAAACTTGGTCTCAAGATTATATTCACTAGATGATGACAAGAGGAATTCACTCGAGTTTCTTATGTATACTCCTCAAGAGTCATTGTTGGGGTGTATGATGTTGGCTTTGAGATTGCATTTTAACATATGTTGTTAAAATGTTGATTTGAAGTTTAATGAAATTTATGCAGAAGTTTATCGACAAAGTATTACTAATACTTTGATAATCTGTGAAGGTAGTACTACTTATACCTATTGGACATTGACAACAATTACCAAGAGCACCATGCTTATTTGATAGTTGAGGTTCTATCCATAATGAATTATCTAAGTCCTTATATATGGGAAAGGATGGTTGAGTTTGTTCAAACGTGCATTTGATTCAATACAAGTGTTAGACACAAAGGCTTTTTGGGCAGTACACTCAACGAATTCAATTGATGGTAAGGATGGTGGATTGGTTGATCTAGGTGGTATGTCTTCTAGTGTGTCTAAATAAGGATGTGGTGATGTAGGGGTTTGTTATGCTATGGGAGTACTTAGGTTGATTATTTGTCCATAGACGTTGAACACAAAGAAGTACGGATACTAATTCTTATGGTTCATTGGTTGCTACAACTAGTGGGTGAAGTGCTTGAAGTTTTGGTCATGTCTATGAATCTTAGGGGCTGAGGTATAGGTTCACATTGAAAGGGGACGTTTGATTTAAAGGATGCTCTTGGAAGATCATGAGCAATACGCTTAATGGTGCCAAAAGATGGAAGAGGGATAGTAGGTGTCAAAGAGGGATAAGTGGCACAATGGGTTGTTTGTTTTGGATAAGTGTTTCAACATGTGTTGTTAAAATACTTGGGTGTTGATTTTTTTTCGGATATGACTTTTAATGACTACAATCGTAAGTCGCATATACTTGAATATTTCGGATGAAATACTTAAGTTGTCAATCCTAATTTGAGATTATAAAGCTTAGATTGAACTCAAGGATAACAAGATTTGATAGTATGTCTTTAACATATGTGTGAGTTATGACTCTATGTAAATACTTATCGTCTTGAAGGATGACACATTATTTTCATGTTAACCAAGTGAGGCAATACATGTAGATACAAAACAATATCTATAGTCATATGTTAGACTTGTGTATGATATCTTTGCAAATAATGAGTCCAGATTTGTTAGTCTCGGTAAGTCATCTAAGTCATCCGCAAACGGGTGAGGAGATGTTGGTGGTGTTGCACAAAGTACAAGTTTTGGAGACTTTGGTTGTGAAGGTGTTTTTGATGGTTGTAAAGTAGTCATAATGATGGGTGATTTTGGTGGTGGACTTGGACTACTTAAGTTTAGAAAGTTCACATCTTGAATGGGTGATGAGATGTTGAGAGGTAATGAGTCTGAGGATGAAGAGCTCAAGCT
Organism: Chrysanthemum seticuspe; assembly: GCA_019973895.1. Classification (NCBI taxonomy): domain Eukaryota; kingdom Viridiplantae; phylum Streptophyta; class Magnoliopsida; order Asterales; family Asteraceae; genus Chrysanthemum; species Chrysanthemum seticuspe. The sequence goes on from BPTQ01000007.1 coordinate 333,794,515, forward strand.
AATGAAGCAACAAGATCGAATGCTAATCCTAGTGGTTTTCTTAAGTGGCTTATTTGAGGTTAAGGATTTAGTCATTTTGACTTTGCTTTAAGAAATCCTAAGCTTGAGGAAAAGTAACAGTGAGGGTGTGAAAATGATCATCTTGAATGTGTCGATTTATGGAACTAAGGATTTATGGATTTGATGTTAATCCATACAAAGATGGTAGTTTCTAATGAGATGGAAGTGTCTAAAATCATGTCAAACATCCTAAGTTAATCCATTGAGGATGTGTTGAGTGAGGTATGAAAGATATGTATTAACAACTTTCCTAGAAACGAAGTTTGGTAAATTAGATTGCGGGTTTTAGTAAAATTCAATAACTTACCTGTAGGATTCACGGCACCATTTCTTTACACAGCCGGAACCCTTAAATTGGTGCCGCCTGGTCCGTCTGTACAGGTATGGCGGTACCAAAATACATAACAGACGGTACCAACATTTTGGTGCCGTCTGATCCGTGGACATCAGAAAAGTTCACAGACCCATTTTTTAGGTGTCGGGGAGTTTTCCGAAACCTGAAATTTTGCTTAAAACATGTGACATTAATTACTTCTAGTTAGGAAAAGTCGATACCATATATACAAATATAGTGGAGCATAGACTTTGACCAAGGGCTAACGATTTTCACATAAAAGTGAAAATGGGTAAAATTTGATAACACACTTGTGCTATCCACCTGCATAAACCGGTTAGCATACAACATTGTTTTAAGTCATATTATCATCCTACAAAGTAAAAACAAATAAATTACATCATACAACATTGTTTTTGTCCTTGTACCAAACACTCTCTTAACAATTTCATTTTTCAAAGTACTTGACTAATTTACTTAGTACTCATTGCTAAGTGAGTTATGACATTTCATAAGTTATGCGAGATGTTAGTAACCTATGCAAACGAAGTGATCTAATTCTACAAGCGATGGTAAAATAATTTTCCAACTTAGTACACAAAATCTAGCAAATAACCTATTGTGCATAAACAAGAAATCGTCAAACAAGTGAATAAATAACATGGTAAGATTGACACTTATATTATGCAAACAAACAAGTGTAAACAACAATTTGAAAAATAAGCAAGCAACATATATGCAAACAACATAAACAAGTGGTCATTTAGCATAGCATAACAAGAAAGACACTTTTCGTCATTTTGCGTTTAAATATGACGATGTATACCAAGCTTGATTAGTTTCCTTTAAACATTTTACCAAATTATTTAGTTTCAAAGGAAGTTGTATCAAAGTTCTAAGAATACCAACTTAAATTGCTTGATTCAAAATTTTGAGTTTTTATGTTAAAGCGAAACTCAATATTTTAGACATACTGTAGTATTTGGTATATTTCACTTATTTAAAATAAGACTCAGGCCATTAGAGTATTTTTAAATGAAAGTAGACTCAATTCCCTTTAAAATGATAGGTGGCTCGACTCGTACGGACTTACGGTTAATTAGTTATGATTTTTTGAAGTTGCCCAAAAAACTGCATACTGTACATACGGATTCCACGGAACCAAATAAAGGGATCCGCCCTTTATAAGATTTGGTGCCGTGGTCCTCTGAGACAGATTCACCAAAACTAGTATTTGACATAGAGAAAACGTGTGCGACTTACTAGATTTCATAGTAAACATATAATACACATATTTAACAATATATCTACTTATGTAACTTATATTAAACATTTACGGAGGTGATTTTTCAACTAGATTTATAGTTATCCCAAACACTTCTTTAAAATCATATTTCTTCGTAAATTTTCTATGAGCACACAATACAATACTTACTAGTTCTTTCAACAAACTTTTTTTATTTTACTTTTCAAGAAAACCTTCAAGCTTGTATACAAAGTTACATTTAACAACAAAATTTCTAAGTATAACAAGCAAAGCATTTTTCATATTATTTTTCGCTTCAATGGTAATTTGATACATGGATCGTACTCTATTTTAAAAACCATTTGTTTTGAAAATACGAGCTACGTGGCTCTGGTACCAATTGTGGAAACGTAGAGGGGGGTGAATACGTTACCGTTTAAAAACTTTAGATCTTTAGTATCAAATCGCTTATGAAGCTTGTTATAATATGAAAGTACCAATTATTGTTTGTGACTAATATAAAGCATGGTAAACCAAGTTGTCACACAATCATGAACATCAAACCACATCACAAACAATATTATAGTGCAAGTATAAAAGTAAAGAGATAAAGAAAGGAAAGTGCAAACCGAACACGAGGATTTATAGTGGTTCGGTCACGGATCTTCTTTCCGCCCTACTCCACTCCCCGAGTACCCAACTCGAGAGTTACTTCACTAAATCAACAAGCTCCCTTCTCGGCGGAGAAAACCTTACAATCGTCGCTTACACTTTTTCCGGTACAAAGCTAAATACCGGGTTCTAGTTCGAGGTAGAACCAACCTAACGTCGCCTATACAATATTTCCGACACTAAGCTAGATGTCGAGTTCTTTTACAAGGGTACAACCACTCCCAATATGTTTTATGGCCCAACATAATAAACCTTGTGTTTTATGGCACAAACACATAAACCATCTAATCTAGTTTGGTGAAAGTGTTGTTATGATGCAATGATGTTTACACTAATGATCCATGACACAAATGTCTAATGGATATGAATAACTACTTCTAAATGAACTTCCATTGATAGGAAGCCTTCATGATGAAGATCACAAGTTCCCTAAACCTCTTGTGATAGATCTTCAACTTGTGGTGAGTGGGGATGGCTAGATCTCCAAGATTTCTTTGGTTGATCAAAGAGTATGCTTACAACAAAGATGAATGTTAGAAGCATTATGATCATGATCATTAGGGTGTTTAATGTGTGTTACTACATTGTTAATGATTGATCTAAATGTATGCAAGAAGGTGGAGAAGATTTGCTTTGAAGTGGTGAAGAAATGGGAAAACAATGGGCTTCTATTTATAGCCAAAAGTGGACAGGAGCGTCCACGGACCAAGGATCCCTTTAAAGGGGTCCGTCCTTTATGCAATTTGGTACCGTGGGTGCCTGACACAAAATCTAAAAAATCTTTCTTCAAATCTTTCCAAGATATTACCATATCTTACTAAGATCACATTTGGTATATTGAGTATCAATCTAACCAAAATATTCAAGTGATCTTCCAAGGATTTCAAAGATGATGCATGACATGATGTAACATGTATTTCCATTTTTAGATTAAAGGTTTATCAAGGTAAACTTGTAAAATGTATTATGTAACTAGTTAATAAAATGTCTAGTTACCTTTTGAAATACTTGTGAATGCAACATGTAAAATCAGGTTCGAAATAGAATGGTTAACCTATTAAACTACTTAGTGACTCTAAATGTATTTTAAACATTATAAATGATTTGTTAATGGGTTTGATCATAATGCCACATAACAAACATGTACGAACCTGTGTTGTAACATACGAGGACTTGAGACATCGAGAGGTGTTGAATGTATGTTGAGACAAAGTGTGATTACAAGTAACTTGTACATTTTACGTTACGTATTACAAGTTACATGTTTGTCATCAATCAAAACAAACGAGACTGTATAGATTAAATATCGTAATATTTGCACTAACATAAAATACTGCTCATACAAACCAATAGCGTCCCCCGGTAAATTATCCATGGTAAAGTCCATCGGGGGTAAACGAGGGTGTAGGTCCATGGGAATCCCGTATTCACTAATAAGACCCTCCAACTCCCCTTCAGAAAGCACGGAGGAGTATATATGCATGTCCGATTTGGGTACAAGGTCGGAAGCCGGATGTTCCGAACCAGAAGCCGGATGTTCCGAACCAGAAGCCGGATGTTCTGAACCGGAAGCCATAGGATAACGAAGAGGCAACGCAAACAGAAACGAAATAAAAGAAGAGCGATGCACCTAAGTTTCGCCGGAATACTCGAAAGCAAACAGTAAAAAAGAGGAGAGTAAAGTAAAAATTAACAAATGAGGTAAAAGGGATTATATAGGCAAAAGAGGTGGGGACACGAAACGTCGCGTCATGTCAGAAAGGGACGAATCTGAACCGTCAACAGATACACATCTGCCACGTGGCATGATCCCACGAAATACGGTAAATGTTATTTTAACCTACTTCTACCCAATGGGCTTGGGCCCATTGTCCATAACGAAGCCCATAAAACCAGAGCATGCCCAGTCACGCCGAATGAACCTAACGGACAGCTAAAATTAAGTATCACGCTACTTGTCAAAAACAAATAACATGATACTGGGGGGACATGACGACGTATATGTCCCTTCGGTCCAATGACCGAAGAGTCCAATACTTTACCGAAAGAGTCCAATATTCTACAGGAACAGTCCAATGCTATACCGAATGGTACACAGGCGTGCCATCCGTCCGAAGGACGCGCTGACCTGACAGTACCTTTGGCATCTAGCCTGGATATAGTTCTGTTAATACAAATAAGCCGTAAAAACGTTTATTTATATTTTACGATCTTCTAATGTTTTTTCGATAACAAACATAAAATCATTTTAACGAAACAAATAGAATACGTAAATAGTTTAAGTTAATAGTTTCCTAACACACTTACGTTTTCACATAAAACACTAAAACAAGTATAAGGGTTTTTATGATTTAAATACATATGTACAACAACTAGTGTTTACATATTGGGTTAGCATATACTTAAACTAAGTATACTAAAATGGGTAAAAACAAGTATATACTAAATGGGTAAAAACTAGCAAATGGTATTGACCCATAACCCATGGTTTTATATATACCACTTAACCAAGTTCATTGTATCTAGAAATAAAACCATGGATCAACCCATAACCCATGACCCATGACCCATAACCAAAAATACCCATGGGCAAAGAGGAGCGTTCCACGGATCCCTGGCTTTGTGCTAGCCGGATCCCAAGTGGAAGGGATCCGTGGGATCCAGGGAAACAGTAGAGAATTTTCTCTATAAATAGAGAGCCATTTCTTCCTTTCTATTCATCACTTTACACACATACTTTCCCCAAGTATTCTAACCCTCTAACCTCAGATCCAAGTGATCTATGTAGTTTGTCTTTTGTTTTTGTGTGATCTTCTAGGTTCCTCTTAAAGGAGAGATCACCACTTCTTGAAGACGTGCAAGCTCAAGTCCATGAGTTGCAATGCTTCGTCATCATCAAGACAACTAAGGTTCTCTTGTTGATAGTTCTTCCTTTCTCCATAGATATTGGGTTAAAGGCATTAGTGAAGGATGCCGAAAGTGTCAAGACGAGAGCATTAGTGAAAGGTGCTTATCGTTCGTGTCAAGAGCATTAGTGAAGAATGCTATAGGTGTCAAGACGAAGGCATTAGTGAAGGGTGCCAAGCGTTGTGTCAAAGGCATTAGTGAAGGATGCCGAAGAATCAAATCAAGTAGCATTTGAGAAGAATGCCTAGGTCGTATAATCGATGAGGTGCATCGTTATACATATAAGTATTTGTTTATTTACAAGGATGGTGATATCCTTGATGGTGTTGTAACAAGGAGTAGATCTCCTTGAGATTAGGTGTTGTGTCGTGAAGGGTAGTAGTTCCTCCATAGTAATGGAACTCGGTGATTAGCCTAGCACCGTATAAAGGGTAGGCGACGTTGTGATAGGATTAGTTCTCCTAAGATGTGAAAGAACTCGGTGGTTAGCCTAGCACCGTATAAAGGGTAGGCGACGTTGTGTTAGGTGTGGTTCGCCTTGGTGTGAAAGAACTCGGTATTTAGCTTTGTACCGGAAAAAGGTTAAGCGACGTTGTGAAGGCTTCTCCGCCATAAGGAGTTGGTGTAGTGTTTACGAAATCTCGAGTAGGTGACTCGGGGAGTGGAGTAGGGCAAGGAAGGTGTCCTTATAGCCGAACCACTATAAATACTTGTGTCGTGGTGATGTGCTTCTTACTCTTTATCTTTCATTACACATTTATATATCTATCTATCAACGTCTAACATAAACAACCAAATAGATTGACATAAGTCGATCTAAATATTTAAAAGGAAGTTTTAAATTGGTAAAACTATTCAACCCCCCTTCTAGTTTTCCACAATTGGCATCAGAGCTTCGTTACCAAGTTTTTTTTGTATATTGTACTTTGAAAACTTGATACGATCCATGTATGTTTGAAAACTACAAAGAAGGGAATTTCTTAAAACAAAAAGTCATGTTTTTAGAAATCATCATATGTTGGATAGTGATAGATCATTCTAACATTTTCCTTTGAGAAGTCTTCATACTAGGATTTGGGTATCTTAGAAGATCATGAAGTATTTCGCGTCTATGGTTTCTAAAACCATAAAAAGGGAATATAGCAAAGGATTGGGGTATCTTAGAAGATCATGAAGTATTTCGCGTCTATGGTTTCTAAAACCATAAAAAGGGGATATAGCAAATGTATGTTTTCTTAGTTACATTTTTTTTCAAAAACGTGCTAAATTGATTGTGGACAAAATGGTGATATATGCTTCTATCCTATAATAAGCATAATATGAAAAGTGTTTTAGTGATTTTTTCTCTTTGAAGTTTTGTTGTTAGATATCTTGTTAATCAAGCTTGAATAAAGGTAAAAATGGATAATATAACTTCACTAAAAAGTCTACAAAGACTAAACCTTTTCGTCGGGTCAAAACGTACATTTTTGTAATTCTGTGTCAGATCCGCGGATCCCTCAGGTTACACTGGACGGATCCCTCAAGCAAGGGATCCGTGGTACAGAAGACAGTTTTTGTCTGAATTTCAAAAATTCATAACTTTTTAACCGTAAGTCGTTAGAAGTCGTGCCACCTACCGTTTTAAAGGTATTTGAGTCTAATTTCATTTAAAAATGATTTCATAAACTGATTCAAAACAATAATTTACAGAATCATTGATTTATAATAGAAAGTCATTTTTCGGTCATAACTTTTGCACAAACTTTTGATCTAATTGGAGACGGATGTTTTCGCTTTTGAATAACAATGTGTCCTCTATTGAAATTAAGGTTTTGATCATATTTATAAATATAAAAGAAACTAATCAAGCTTGGTATACATGTTTATATTTAACACAAAGCGATAAAAAGAACTTTCGTATGCTATGCTAAATGATAAATTGTCTTCTTTGCATTACTTGATTATTTGCTTATCTCAAATAGCTTTTGTGCTTGTTTGATTGAATAGTATATGTGGTTTCCTTACCTTGCTATTCATTCTCTTGTTTGTCGATTTAGTAATATTCTACTAATCAATGTGCTATTTGAAGGAGTGTTTGGGATAACATCTAGTTGTGTCGAAAATGTTAGTTTAGATATTTAGATAAGTCATATAGGTTGAAAAATGTTTAAAACATATAACACACTAAATGGATTTTTGATTGAGTTTGTCATATGTGCTTATATGATTTCCTTTGTTCTTGTATCATTTTCTAAAAACAACAAGAATGTACATCGGATCATAACCTACACTTGTGTTGATGATGTACTCTCCCATTTTCCTTTTCATGATCGCTCTCCAAGCTTCATAGTAGGATTGACAACTTGATTATTTCATCCGATATACTCAAGTAAATTATTTTGCAATGCAAATATAATTGTTCATATCTAAAAGTCCAAACTCAAAGCTTTCCAACAACATATGTTGAACTAGCTCATCCAACCATTTTTTGTTGTTTACCATATGGACAACTTTTAAACTTATTTTTAACATGACGCCTTCGTCACCTTAGTTGTCTCAAGTATAATATTAAACAAAGAAAAGTATCATCATTGTTACTCTTCGATAGGCCATTGTAGGAATATAAATTTTCCTAACTTGAGAATGAATACTGGAGAACTTATTGCACTAGAAACTCAATTTGACCTAACGGTTGAATTGCTTCCTTGATAGAAGTTGGGTATGTGGAATCACCCGTAAAAATGGTCGTGTTTAGCCATAATTGAGCACCGCTAGTAACAGTCTCATATTCATTCTCTCACTTGGGAAATTTATACTCCTATGTTTTCCTAAAGTAAGTTTACAATGGAAATACTTTGCATTGTCTTAGGATTACTAATCAAACAAGTTGTAAAATAAAAATTTCTTTTAGTTAATCACAACCACTTGCCTCATCAAGCGATTATCTTGCTTTGATCGAGAAGAGCTACATGACTTCATGGACGAAGTTCATTGTGTGCTAATCACCATACGTAATGACTATACATAGTTCATTGCTTCCGTTGGCCAAAACAACCCTATTGTCTTGAACATCATCATCTACTCTGCACGCCATTGTTAATACAAACGATTTACTAATCTAGATCGTAAATCTATTTTGAGCTTCTTGAATAACGGTTGTTAAGTTTGATAAACCTATGTGTTACTTGTGAGCTAGATCTCATTTAATTGCTTATGTGCTATTTCTACATGCTCTTAGTATGTTTTACTTGTATACATGTATACTTACTGTAGAGATCATTAGCTTCTAAGTTCGATACTTAGAACAAACGCTCACTGTTAAGTAAAACTGTCCCAGATGCCAGATCCCTAGTTTATAACTATCCGGATCCCTCAAGTGAAGGATCCGTGGGATCCGGGCAAATAGAAGTGGAGTTTCAATCCTTTACACCTCAAACCATGTTCCTAGATTACTTCACACTAGCTGAACTTAATACTTTAGGATGTCTTAAGTCCTTCTCAAGCTTAGTAAGCTTCACACTCACTCATAGCTCATTAAGGATCACACTCAAAGTGCTTTTCGATCTATCGTTTCACCTAAACTCATTACTCTTCCGTTCTCTAGATCACTCATTATTTCTCACATGATCCCTCACATCTAGACTTAGAAATCTTTCGAATATGGCAAAATTGATCATAATCATCCTTAACTCTAAATTGGTCGAAATGGATCAAATTGTAGTTCTTCCACCTTAAAACCTTTAGGATCTTCTCCAAGACATTATCCTAAGTCACTATCTGATCACTAGGATCATTTAGCTCCATTTGACACTCTCAAGATTTTAGTGTCATCTTTGTTCATTCATTGGTACTCACGAAAGTTCCAATTTCTTCCATATAAGGCAATCATTAGCTACATCACTCATTGCCCTTGAACATTTAAGTACCCTTCCATTTAAAGACACTTAGGAGAACTGAAACACTCAAAAAGGTATAGGCTTTAGACATTTCAAACATCACTTCTATCCTTTCCTAGCTGCTGAGAGCCGGATCACTAGGATTAGCCTAGACGGATCCCCCATTGGTGGGAACCGTAGGATCCGGGTGACAGATTTATGTCAACTCTTGCTCGAACAGTCATTTCAAGCTCATCTTGCTAACTTGAACACTCCACCTCATCCTAATTAAATCCCTAGATCAGTAAAACTCTGAAGTTGACTCTTGTGCATGCTAATCATCACATTGCAAAAGATATTAGAGACTTAAGTCTTGAATGCACTTGCCAAATCCTTCCCTTTATAAGTCATCTTGCTAGAATCCCTTAGTCATCAAACACAACATAATTCTCAGCATTTAGAAACCTTTTCCTTAGTCATTTCATCATGAGGAAAGCTCCTAGTGCTAACTCATCCAACCAAGAACCACCCAAGAAACTTGCTCGTATTGTACACGAAATTTCCTCAACCGAATCATCTCCGGTTAAACCCACAAATGGTAGGATTTCCCATCGACCGAATCATCATCCGTAAGAGATAATAGTGCTAGAATCTCACCTCAACAAACCCATTCAACAATTGCCAAGAGAACCGCAATAATTAGCATTAAACCTTTTAGGTTAGAAAAGGGATCATCGAGCTCTAAACCAAACGTACCTAGTTCTAGCAAAACGTCTAAACCTTCATTCCTAGAGCACGGACTTCACCAAGCCTTTCTCTATTCGTTAGAGCATTCATCACCGAGAACTTCCCATTCACCAACCTTCTCGTTAAAATAGGAACCACCTACATCACTGATGAGTGTCTAAATACTCATCATTTTTGTACTGTTAGAATGCCAAAAACATCTGAAAACACTCATAAATGCTTCAAAATGATAAAAATATCACAAACAAGTGTTTTATATGTTTTAAATGCAAAAACATCAAAATCTGGTAAAAAACGTATTAAGTTTGCATAATTGGCAGTTTTAGTCCCCCAAGTTACAAAAGTTGTCAAAATCAGTCCCTGGTAATTCAAAAACTTGTAAAATATCATTTTAGGTCCTTAAGATTTAAAAGTTGTCAAAATAAACCCTTTAAAGTTTAAAAATCACAAAATGACAACTTTAGTCCTTTAACTTTGAAAATTGTCAAAAATAGTCCTTGGTTAAATTAAAAAGTGAAAATTATCAAATTTTAACCTTGATCTATTTATAAATGACAAAAATGGTCCTTATGATAAACTTTTTGAGAAATTACAATATTGGTCCCTCAAGTTTCTAAATTGGCAGTTTTAGTCCCTGGATCTACAAAAATGGAAATTATCAATATAGGTCCTTGTACTATTCTTACTTGGCAGGTTTTACCCTTGTGATAAAGTTTGGAAACTTGTAAAAATCAGTCCTTCAACTTTGGCTAAATTACACTAATGGTCCTTGTTGTTAAAATAAACCAAACGGATCCAATATTTAATCTAAACCCAGCTTAGGCCCAACACCCATTCAAGCCCAAAACCCAACCCGTCCGTTATTAAGCCACGGTCAAATAGTCAAACTCGCGCCTAAACCACTTCCACTGTAGCCCCATCTCCTTCACCCCTGTATACACTAAAACCAGTGGTTTTAACCACTGGTTTTCACCTTTACACCTCACCCTCTCCACTTGAGTACCTTCCCCCTCCACCTCCACACCAAACCAAACCCAATTAATGTGAAAAACCAACTCTTTGAAAAATTGGCGCCAAAAACTGACAAATGGCAAAAATGATTATCTGGATGATTTCAACGGTTGGATTATGGTGGGATATTCTCAAGAGTGTCGACAAGGAAGATTGAAGTCAATAAATATCAAGGGTGAAGCAATGGAGAAGTAATCTAGTGTAATTTTAAATTTTAATGTCGTTTTAGTTTAACTTTAAAATTCCAGTGTTTGTTTAAGCTTCAAGCTTTGTATTTTATGTTTTCAAGTTGAAATAAAACTATTGTAAGCAACCAATTTCAGTTTCAAGTCTTATGTCAAGTTATGCAATTTTCTTATTATCCAAAAATCTCAATATAATGAAATGCTATTAGCAGTTGTTAGTTTGGACTCAGAAGCACATATAAGCTCCTTATAAAGCTTATTAAAGCTTTTAGATACCTTAAAAGCAGTTTAGTAGCCAAAACCAAAAATTCACAAAAATATCAAGAAAATAAAGAAAAAATAAAAATCCATGGTGCAAGGTTCAAGAAGGTTGGAGCAGGGTATATCTTGGATGGCCTTGGTATAGTGCTTATTGGTAAGCTATAGGATCTGTTATTTGGTCCTAATTCTCAGTTTGTGCATCAAAGTCATTTGTAAGCACTTTTCTATATTTTGGCATTTCACTGTTTGGTTGTTCATAAGCTCTAATTTCTGTAAGTACATGTTTATTAGTGTTAGTTAAGTTAAAATAAACCATAAAACAGTAGGCTTGTTCTATTAAATTAAGTAGTTGTTAAAAATCTTATTTTAACAGTTAATTTAGCTTATTTGGTAATTCTTAGTTTAATGTTGTTATGGGTAGTGTTTTATGTTTCATTAGTCTTATAAAATGATTATATAAGGTTTGAAATCATGCTCATGATCTGAATCAGTGAAACTCTTTGTAAAATACCAAAACAGTTTTGTTAAGGTGTGTTTGGTTTTACTTGTTCTACTGTATTAAAGTTGTGCAGTCCTTTGTTTTTGGTTGTTCTAAGTTACATTTGGTCTAAAGAACTTATCTCAGCAAGAAAAACCTGTGCTCATTAGACAGAAAGTCAAAATACTTTTTAATCCCAACTCATAAGTTCACTGTTAGGATTTGATAGGTAAAATTCACCATACTAGCTTAGAATCTTATAATTTAGCTTAATCTCATCTTATTCTAGCTTAATATATCATAGTCAGTCCTTAGAATTGATTTAAAACTCAAGAAAGTCAACATAGCATCTGTTTTCATAAAGTCAAAATTCATGACTGAACCAGTTTCTTCAGATCTTGCAGCAATTGTACTGAGCTCATTTTAGTGATTTAGAGTCTGAGAATTGGTTTAAGAGTAGTCAGCCAGGTGGTCTATAAGGCCTAATTTCTGTTTTTGGCTTTAGCACTTCTGTTAAGCTGTTGAATAAGCTCAAACATAGGGGGTGTTCACTGTTTTGCTAGACATAGCAGTTAGCTTATTTCATAGGTTCTGAGTTTGTAGCTTGATAAGAATAGGTGTTATTAGTTGCTTATAGCTTATTTTGGTAGAAATTAGCCTTAGTCACTGTTTGGTAGGCTTTATAGCTTGTTTGCTTATTTTTCTAGCTTATTTTGATAATCAGTTACACAGCAGCTCATTAATCTCATACATAAGCTACTTGTTTTTCATTTTTCTTAGATTCATATTATCATTTTATAATTTTCCTGTAGGTTTCATAATTTTTGGTCTTCATTTGCTATTTTTCTTAATTAAAAACAGTTTTTAGGCATTTTTAAATAGCTTTTAATACAAATAAATTATAAAAAGTTCAAAAAAATGATTTTTCAATTTTCTTAGTTTAAGATAAATATAAAAGTAATAAAAAGTATTTTTCCATAATTTTCTTAGTTTAAAAAGTATTTTTTAGCATTTTAATTAGTTTTAAATAGTTTTAAATTAATAATAAATACATAATAAGTCTAAAAAATATATTTTCAGTTTTAAAATAAGTTTTATCATATTTTAGATTTTTCCAAGTTATAATTTCATTTTTCTAGGTTAATCTTGTATTTTCTTGTATTTTAGTGCATTTTAAATAATTAATAAATAGTTTTTAATTAATAATAAATAAATAAATAGTCATAAAAATAATTTTCTTTTTCCAATAATTTTCTTTTGTTTTTAGGATTCCAAAAATATAATTTTCATATTTGTAGGCCTTTTATTTCTTAAAACTCACGTTTTATTTTGTACGTTTACGTAACTTTATTTAAACATACGTTTTAGGTTTTAAACGTTCATCACTTTAAAAATAGTGATAGCGTTTATTTAATATCTTTTATCTTTTTAATTTCTTTTAATTTGCATTTAAGTCGCTTTAATTTGTAGATTTTCTCTTTAGGTATAATCTTCCATCCAAAACCCTACTGATTACTATCCTTAGTGATCATTCTACCATCTGATCAAGTGTTTATTACACCAATTCATCCTCCGTGGGACTTAACGACCCAGGAATTCCCTATATTCCTCTGATCTTAATTGAATTTGTGTTTAAGCTGTTTTAAGTCTGTTTAGACTTGACTGTTTAGCACAATCAAATTTTGGCGCCGCTGCCGGGGAGGCTGTAAGCGTGTTCTAGCATTTTCAGACCCGTACTTGCACATATACCATCGTTTGTAAAAAGTTTTCTGTAAAGTTAAATATAAATCAAAAAGTTCATTAACACTTTTCCTAAAGTGTTAAAAACACCAAAAACAATATAAAACAACAAAACAATCGGAACGTTTTCTATTTTGTATTCTCTTTTAAGGTGATTCTTGAAGAGATACGATTTGGTTAAACGGGACGATAACAAAAATATTGTCCAAAAGTTTTTGAACCCATCTGCACAAATCATACCTACGTCTTTTCAGTGGTACTTAATATCTACATAAAAATCAACCACCGCAAATCAAGGCAGTGCACTACCTAACTGGGGGTGCGACCATTAATAAGTTCCCGAACATCAGATTTAAAACTTGCCTTTGTGTCACTTGTGATTTGGTGTACCTTTTTCAAAGAAGCCATTTCATTTGTGATTATTGGTTAAGTTCACTTGTGTTTTGCCTCATTTGTTTTGGAAATTGATTTTTATACTTAGTGCATGCGCACTCGTTCTTCCAGTTCTACAAGTCCACTTTCCGAACTTGGAAAGATTCCTCGTAGACGTAGAGGACGTTCAGCTCCTTCAGCCGTGACTGAGGAACGTCTACCACCACCACCACCTGTCGAAATGGCAGAAGACAAACCCATTAATGAGCTTCTCCAAGCACCCATCGAGGGTTACGGAGATGCCATTGTTGTCCCAGCCATTGTGGCTGATACCTTCGAGCTCAAAACCGGGTTGCTTAATCTAGTAACCCAAAGCCAATTCTATGGTTTTGAGCGGGATGATCCTCATGCACACATTCGATGGTTTAACAAGATTGCATCTACCATCAAGTACAAGAATGTCCCACACGAAGCTATCAAGCTTCTTCTGTTCCCATTTTCTCTAGAGGGACAAGCCCGGAATTGGCTTGAGAAACAACCCCCTCGTTCCATAGAGACATGGGAAGATCTAGTTACCAAGTTTGTTAACGAGTTCTATCCTCCATCTCGAACCACAAGTCTTAAGAATGAGATAATGAAATTTTCTCAGAGATTTGATGAATCATTCGGGGAGGCATGGGATCGTTACAAAGAGTTGCTTCGCAAGTGTCCGCATCATGGTTTTACCGAGTTAATGCAAATGGATACTTTCTACAATGGTCTCAATCAGACTAATCAAGAATCTTTGAATGCCTCCGCGGGAGGCAATTTCCTGAGCAAGACCACAAAAGAGGCCTTGCAGATCATTGAGAACAAATCTCAGGTCCGTCCTTTCAGAGCAAAGACATATCAGTCTCATGCTGGACCTTCTTCTACTTCATCTCCTGTGAGTACATCTAGCACCGATGCTAAGATTGATAAACTCACAGACATTGTTCAGGCTTTGGTTCTTGCTAACCAAAAGAAAGTCACCTTCACTCAAACACCATCACATGGTGAAGTGAAGAAAGTTGAAGTTTGTGTTACTTGTGGTGGTCCTCATGCTTACTACAATTGTACTGCCACCGATGGTAGTCTTTTTGAAGCCAATGCTCTAGCCGGTAGTTCACAGCAAGGAGGTAATCAATACCGTCCTCAAAATGAACCACACTACCGTGCTAACACTAATCAGGCACCACCCGGTTTTAATCAAAATCATAACATGCAAAACCGGAATCAGAATCAACCTAGAATGAACCAAGGTTATCAAAACCAAGGTAATTTCTATCCTGGACCCAATCAAGGTTTCCAACAACAAGGAAACCTTCATCAAAACAATTTCAACCGAGGGAATCAATTTCATGGGAATATGAATCCTAATCAAGGGAATTTTGGTCAAAATCAAAACATACGGCCTCAAATTGTCCCTCCAGCTCCTCCCGTCATTATTCCTCCAGGACCATCATCTGATGAGTTACTGAAGCAGTTCATGAAATCCCAAGATGAAATGAACAGGTTGTTGGTCAGTCAGATCGCTGATCTCAAGAAGTCTTTAAATGATCGACCCTCGGGCTCAGGAAAACTTCCGAGCAACACGATCGCTAACCCGAGGGGCGATGCTAAGGCGATCACAACCAGAAGTGGTGTTTCATACACTGGACCTGCTGTTCCTACTACCTCTTCTTCTTCTTCTCTCCCAAAGGTAGTGGAGAGTGAACCTCGGACACACAATGGACCTTTGACTCCAATGCCTCCTCCACCTGTGCAAATGAGTCAAGTTACCAAGGAAACTACGGACAAGGTGCATTATTCAAGCCCACGAAGTACCGCACACGTTCCACCTTTGGTAGTCCAACCTCAAGTTGTCCAGAAACCCAAGTCAAATCAAGGAGTTGTGTTTGAACCTCCTGTAGCTCCTGTTGAGAAATCCAAATCTTCTCTTCCTTACCCATCAAGAATGCATGATGAGAAGCTTAAAGACAAAACGAAAGAGCAACTGGAAAAATTTTTCCAAATTTTCAATGAATTGCACTTTGATATAAGCTTCGTTGATGCTCTCGTTCTAATGCCCAAATTTGCATCCACTCTTAAAGGGTTACTAAGCAACAAAGATAAGTTATCTGAAATGGCTAAAACCCCTCTCAATGAGCAATGCTCAGCGGTCCTTCTTAAAAAGCTTCCCGAAAAGCTTGAAGACCCTGGCAAGTTTTTAATCCCATGTGATTTCTTGGGGATGGTTCAATGCTCCGCCTTGGCCGATCTTGGCGCTAGCATTAACCTCATGCCACTCTCAGTATGGAAGAAACTTTCTCTCCCTGAACTTACTCCTACTTGTATGACTCTCGAGCTAGCGGACTGTACAATAACTCGTCCACTTGGAATAGCTGAGGATGTCGTGGTAAAGATAGGGAAGTTTCATTTCCCCACTGACTTTGTTGTAGTAAACTTTGATGCAGATCCTAGAGTTCCCCTCATCTTAGGGAGAGCTTTCTTGAGAACGAGCCGTGCTCTGATTGATGTATTTGCGGAAGAGTTGACTATACGGGTTGATAACGAAGAACTCACGTTTAATATCAACCAGAACTCCAAACCTCTGAACAAACATAGTGTTGCCACAATCGATCAAAAATCTAAAAGAATCGATGCAACACTCTCTAATTTCACGGTTAAGAGGAGTCACCAAAAACGTGCTGAGCTAAAAGCTCTAAAAATCAACCCTGGTTCAAACAAATGGTTTGAAAGTTGTACCAAGGGAGTCATGAGTATTCTTGATGATGATGATCTAGAATCGGAGACTTTATCGGAAGTGGTGGAAATTTCTAGCTCTAAGAGCACACCACTTGCCCCACCTCCGGAATCAGTTTATCGTATTGAGTTTGTTAACTCTGTAGGTGAAACTGAACTCTCTTCAAAAGATCCATCATCCATTTCATCTCCAGATCCAATTGTTTCCGACTTTTCCATTCCTTCTCTCACTTCGGATGAGGAAGATGATAATTTTTGGAATGAAGTCGATGCTTTTCTAAGTGATGAGTCAATCCCAACAGGGGTTGATGATTCTTACTTGGATTCAGAGGGGGACATCCTTTTTCTTGAAAGTTTATTAAACGAAGAATCGTCCCCAAACCTCCCTCCCGGAAATTCCTTTGATAATCACCATAAAAGCTTCAAATATAAGCTTAAAAATGTCAAAAATGGTGATTTACTTCTTTCTGATGAGGAATGGACATGCATTGTAATGCACATATTTATTCCATTCTTCACTAATGGTGTGGTTGCTCTTTCCCTTTTCTCTTTCGGGAATGAGGACACCATCTTTGACCCCGGTATTATTCTTTATAATTTCTACTATTAAAATACCGGTTGTATCTCGTCGGAGTGGAACTTTCTGATGTTCATATGTTTTTAACATTGTGAATGAAAGTCCGATCGAGATTGGTTTTCCACATTACTTTCCCCATGAACAAATGAATGCGGGGATCGAGTCAAGCTAGTGACTCGGTAATCAAAAACATTAGCACGCACCATATGGGTTTTCACCCATATTTCTGTCTTCTTACCCCCTTTCTACCACCCTAGTGTGGGGGAGTTTCCCCACGCTGTTGTATAAAAAAAAAAAAAAAAAATGTGTATATATCAAAAACAAAATAATGGCCGTAGTATTTCCCTTTAATGTTCTATGTTTCGGCATAACCGCCGGTACTTTGAATATTGAGGGCAATATTCATTTCTAAGTGTGGGGGGGAATTCTCACGAATTTCATCATGTAATTATTTCACCCAATTCCCCCGTTTTTGGCCAAAATTTTTTTTTGGAGTAAGTGTTTTTCACTTACTCAGCAAATGGTAACCAGTCCGCCATGTCTAACCCACATAAGGATTGGCTAATCCAGGAGCAAACGGCTCTTGGTAAAGATATCTCAAATCCGTTTATGGCTTGCAATTTGCCTAAAATTGTATGGTGTTCAGCTCACCATATCCTAAAAAGTAAAAAGTTGGCTAGCCCGCAAGTTTATGGCTTGTGGTAAAGGCAGTGGAAAAACCATAATTGGTAATCGACTCACCAAAGATAATTCTGATAATTTATCTAAGAGTTGGCTAGTCCAGAAGGGTACGACTTCTGGTAAAGACAAATCAAATCCGTTGAAAGCTTATGATTTGCTCAAAATCATTTGGTTATCATTGTACCAAAGTTCTTACTTGAACTGAAACAATTGGCTACTCCAGAAGTAATGGCTTTTGGTAAAGAGATAAAATCCATTAATTTTCTCAAATCATTGCTAGGGACTAGCAATATCTTAGTGTGTGGGATTGATGAGTGTCTAAATACTCATTATTTTTGTACTGTTAGAATGCCAAAAACATCTGAAAACACTCAGAAATGCTTCAAAATGATAAAAATATCACAAACAAGTGTTTTATATGTTTTAAATGCAAAAACATCAAAATCTGGTAAAAAACGTATTAAGTTTGCATAATTGGCAGTTTTAGTCCCCCAAGTTACAAAAGTTGTCAAAATCAGTCCCTGGTAATTCAAAAACTTGTAAAATATCATTTTAGGTCCTTAAGATTTAAAAGTTGTCAAAATAAACCCTTTAAAGTTTAAAAATCACAAAATGACAACTTTAGTCCTTTAACTTTGAAAATTGTCAAAAATAGTCCTTGGTTAAATTAAAAAGTGAAAATTATCAAATTTTAACCTTGCTCTATTTATAAATGACAAAAATGGTCCTTATGATAAACTTTTTGAGAAATTACAATATTGGTCCCTCAAGTTTCTAAATTGGCAGTTTTAGTCCCTGGATCTACAAAAATGGAAATTATCAATATAGGTCCTTGTACTATTCTTACTTGGCAGGTTTTACCCTTGTGATAAAGTTTGGAAACTTGTAAAAATCAGTCCTTCAACTTTGGCTAAATTACACTAATGGTCCTTGTTGTTAAAATAAACCAAACGGATCCAATATTTAATCTAAACCCAGCTTAGGCCCAACACCCATTCAAGCCCAAAACCCAACCCGTCCGTTATTAAGCCACGGTCAAATAGTCAAACTCGCGCCTAAACCACTTCCACTGTAGCCCCATCTCCTTCACCCCTGTATACACTAAAACCAGTGGTTTTAACCACTGGTTTTCACCTTTACACCTCACCCTCTCCACTTGAGTACCTTCCCCCTCCACCTCCACACCAAACCAAACCCAATTAATGTGAAAAACCAACTCTTTGAAAAATTGGCGCCAAAAACTGACAAATGGCAAAAATGATTATCTGGATGATTTCAACGGTTGGATTATGGTGGGATATTCTCAAGAGTGTCGACAAGGAAGATTGAAGTCAATAAATATCAAGGGTGAAGCAATGGAGAAGTAATCTAGTGTAATTTTAAATTTTAATGTCGTTTTAGTTTAACTTTAAAATTCCAGTGTTTGTTTAAGCTTCAAGCTTTGTATTTTATGTTTTCAAGTTGAAATAAAACTATTGTAAGCAACCAATTTCAGTTTCAAGTCTTATGTCAAGTTATGCAATTTTCTTATTATCCAAAAATCTCAATATAATGAAATGCTATTAGCAGTTGTTAGTTTGGACTCAGAAGCACATATAAGCTCCTTATAAAGCTTATTAAAGCTTTTAGATACCTTAAAAGCAGTTTAGTAGCCAAAACCAAAAATTCACAAAAATATCAAGAAAATAAAGAAAAAATAAAAATCCATGGTGCAAGGTTCAAGAAGGTTGGAGCAGGGTATATCTTGGATGGCCTTGGTATAGTGCTTATTGGTAAGCTATAGGATCTGTTATTTGGTCCTAATTCTCAGTTTGTGCATCAAAGTCATTTGTAAGCACTTTTCTATATTTTGGCATTTCACTGTTTGGTTGTTCATAAGCTCTAATTTCTGTAAGTACATGTTTATTAGTGTTAGTTAAGTTAAAATAAACCATAAAACAGTAGGCTTGTTCTATTAAATTAAGTAGTTGTTAAAAATCTTATTTTAACAGTTAATTTAGCTTATTTGGTAATTCTTAGTTTAATGTTGTTATGGGTAGTGTTTTATGTTTCATTAGTCTTATAAAATGATTATATAAGGTTTGAAATCATGCTCATGATCTGAATCAGTGAAACTCTTTGTAAAATACCAAAACAGTTTTGTTAAGGTGTGTTTGGTTTTACTTGTTCTACTGTATTAAAGTTGTGCAGTCATTTGTTTTTGGTTGTTCTAAGTTACATTTGGTCTAAAGAACTTATCTCAGCAAGAAAAACCTGTGCTCATTAGACAGAAAGTCAAAATACTTTTTAATCCCAACTCATAAGTTCACTGTTAGGATTTGATAGGTAAAATTCACCATACTAGCTTAGAATCTTATAATTTAGCTTAATCTCATCTTATTCTAGCTTAATATATCATAGTCAGTCCTTAGAATTGATTTAAAACTCAAGAAAGTCAACATAGCATCTGTTTTCATAAAGTCAAAATTCATGACTGAACCAGTTTCTTCAGATCTTGCAGCAATTGTACTGAGCTCATTTTAGTGATTTAGAGTCTGAGAATTGGTTTAAGAGTAGTCAGCCAGGTGGTCTATAAGGCCTAATTTCTGTTTTTGGCTTTAGCACTTCTGTTAAGCTGTTGAATAAGCTCAAACATAGGGGGTGTTCACTGTTTTGCTAGACATAGCAGTTAGCTTATTTCATAGGTTCTGAGTTTGTAGCTTGATAAGAATAGGTGTTATTAGTTTCTTATAGCTTATTTTGGTAGAAATTAGCCTTAGTCACTGTTTGGTAGGCTTTATAGCTTGTTTGCTTATTTTTCTAGCTTATTTTGATAATCAGTTACACAGCAGCTCATTAATCTCATACATAAGCTACTTGTTTTTCATTTTTCTTAGATTCATATTATCATTTTATAATTTTCCTGTAGGTTTCATAATTTTTGGTCTTCATTTGCTATTTTTCTTAATTAAAAACAGTTTTTAGGCATTTTTAAATAGCTTTTAATACAAATAAATTATAAAAAGTTCAAAAAAATGATTTTTCAATTTTCTTAGGTTAAGATAAATATAAAAGTAATAAAAAGTATTTTTCCATAATTTTCTTAGTTTAAAAAGTATTTTTTAGCATTTTAATTAGTTTTAAATAGTTTTAAATTAATAATAAATACATAATAAGTCTAAAAAATATATTTTCAGTTTTAAAATAAGTTTTATCATATTTTAGATTTTTCCAAGTTATAATTTCATTTTTCTAGGTTAATCTTGTATTTTCTTGTATTTTAGTGCATTTTAAATAATTAATAAATAGTTTTTAATTAATAATAAATAAATACATAGTCATAAAAATAATTTTCTTTTTCCAATAATTTTCTTTTGTTTTTAGGATTCCAAAAATATAATTTTCATATTTGTAGGCCTTTTATTTCTTAAAACTCACGTTTTATTTTGTACGTTTACGTAACTTTATTTAAACATACGTTTTAGGTTTTAAACGTTCACCACTTTAAAAATAGTGATAGCGTTTATTTAATATCTTTTATCTTTTTAATTTCTTTTAATTTGCATTAAAGTCGCTTTAATTTGTAGATTTTCTCTTTAGGTATAATTTTCCATCCAAAACCCTACTGATTACTATCCTTAGTGATCATTCTACCATCTGATCAAGTGTTTATTACACCAATTCATCCTCCGTGGGACTTAACGACCCAGGAATTCCCTATATTCCTCTGATCTTAATTGAATTTGTGTTTAAGCTGTTTTAAGTCTGTTTAGACTTGACTGTTTAGCACAATCAATCACCAACTAGTCCATCGTTGGAAACAAGGAACCACCATAAGGAGTTGGTGTAGTGTTTACGAACTCTCGAGTAGGTGACTCGGGGAGTGGAGTAGGGCAAGGAAGGTGTCCTTGTAGCCGAACCACTATAAATACTTGTGTCGTGGTGATGTGCTTCTTACTCTTTATCTTTCATTACACATTTATATATCTATCTATCAACGTCCAACATAAACAACCAAATAGATTGACATAAGTCGATCTAAATATTTAAAAGGAAGTTTTAAATTGGTAAAACTATTCAACCCCCCCCCTTCTAGTTTTTCACAAGTTCGTCTCATTCTCCTGGATGTCAGACACGACCCCAGAGACAGTGTCAGGGACAGTGTCAGCTCTGACAACACCAACGGTCCCATGAAGTACGACAGACCCAGGGACCAGATAGCGACATCAGGTAGTATAAATACGCATACAGTAATTGGGAATAAGGTATCATTTTCTCACACACACATTTTATACTATACCTTTCGGTAAAACACATACTCATTCTCACGCCGGAGTCGGGTCCTGGGATAACACCCGGGGCGAGACTAACGCGTTGTTCATCTTAGCAGGTGTCTGGAGGGCTTATCTCTAAGGCTGAAAGATAACTGCAACAACCCACAAAAAAATACTTCGACAATTAACGAGCTCGAGCCTTGTGTTAACGAGTCGAGCTTTGTGTTAACGAGCCAAACTCGAGCCTTGTGTTAACGAGCCGAGCTCCATTTGAAGTCGAGCCCGAGCCGAGCTCGAGCTTGTGAAAAATTTCACGAGCCGAGCTCGAGCTCAAAATGTTAGGCTCAAAACGAGCTCGAGCTCGAGCATTTTATATATAAACGAGCCGAGCTCGAGCTCTGACAGGATCGGGCTCGGCTCGACTCGTTTTCACCCTACCTCTAATGAAGAAAAATAATTCTTATAATTAAACACCCATAAAAATATAAGTACAGACTACAGATGTCATTGGTAGGAACTAGGAAGAAACAAAAAGTGTGGTAAAGTCAAATAGGAAGATAGAAAACACTTAAAAAATAGCCGTTACCAAGATCCAAAGTCTTTACATGTTTCAAAACCCAAAAAAACAACCCCACCGCCCATCACACACTCACACACACAAACATCCTTAAAAAACCACTGACGTCATCACACAACATTATATCGTACACTGATTAAAAAATCAGTTCATTCGACATCTACAAGGTTAACTCTTATGTATATTGCCTGCTCTGCTGCTGATTGTACTAATAGGTATGTATCTATCATTTCTGTTTCCTTTTCTGTTTTGAAGCTTGAAAAATATGACTAATTTCGTGCTTAAACTTCTGTGTTAGCTTTTTATTGGTTTGTGAAAAAGCGGAATATTTAAGCATAAAATTAGGCATATCTTTAAGTATCTAATCATTTTTTATTTTTATTGATTTAAATTTGTTTAATTGCTAAATTCAAAATACCATGAGTTTCAAGTTTTACTGATTACAAGTTAGAATTACAATCTTTCGTGTTTAGGCGATTCAGTTGATCGAAAACGACTATACAAATATGTATTATAAGCTAGTACTAGTATTGTTTTATGGAGTAATATTTAGTGTTCATTTTAGGATTTTTAGCAACAACAGTTTTACTAACACTTAAATACCTTAATAATTTTAATGCTTAATATTAATTTTAACCATCAAATGGCCTAGTGGTAAGACACGTGACTTCCTCACAAGAGGACTACTGTTCAAACCTCACTAGGTGCACATTTGGGGTGGCAATGAAAGGGTCAGAATAAAATCTGAGGTATACACTCACCCTCCACGGGTAACTTGAGGGAAAACCTCATCCATTTATCGTTAATTTAAGATGAATAAAATCTGGTACAGTTTTACTAATGGATGATTTATTTTGTGTAGGTGAATGTTGTTATGGCTACAAGTTCAGAAATCGGGCTTGCAGCAGCTATAAATATCCTCACTGCATTTGCCTTTTTGGTTGCGTTTGCTATACTTCGGATACAGCCGCTCAATGACAGAGTTTATTTTCCAAAATGGTATTTAAAGGGGTTAAGAAACAACCCACTTCAGTCTGGTGCATTTGTGAAGAAGTTTGTGAACTTGGACTTCAGATCGTACTTGAGGTTTCTGAACTGGATGCCGGCTGCTTTGCGTATGCCGGAACCAGAGCTTATTGATCATGCTGGATTGGATTCCGTTGTTTACTTGAGAATATACTTGACCGGGTTCGTAGTGATCTTATCTGTATCTGTTCTGTTTCAGTATTTTATCTTATGTTGATTGGAGTATCAAACAATTTCACTCGATGCATTTTTAGGTTCACTGACTTTATTAAGGGGGTTTTGTATGTGCTTTCGTGACTAGTCTATGGTGTTTGGAACAAACTAACAAGGGTCAAAATAATCTTTATAATCGCTTTTGAAAACACGCTTCCAAGAATTCCTTTTGATTAATGTATGCCATCTTTGTTTTAGACACTTTATTGTTGTATAGGAATCCTTATGGATTGTTTACACGGTAAACTACAAGAAATACCATTTTTCTTATCTAGTATGCAATTTTGCCTTATAGTCTAAAAGAAACAGCAAGTATAATGTATACAATGTTGAAAAAATGATTAAGAAATGGTATATTGCATATATTTGATTAAAAAAAGTATATTACGTATATTGGGGGACATAATATTTTCTTGCTGTTTGCCCTTATCTTATGTCGTGACAGACTGGTCAGTTAACTTTTCAGGCATAAATGATGTTTAGTTATATTTTTTGGGTTGATGTTTTCTTACTTCTTACATTTTCCTTTTTTTCCCTCCTCCCACTAAACAGGCTCAAAATTTTTGTTCCGATTGCATGCCTTGCTTTCACGGTCATGGTGCCGGTCAATTGGACTAATCAGACTTTAGAGCAGTCTAAACTAACATACAGTGACATAGACAAACTTTCAATATCCAACATTCCCAAAGGTTCAAACAGGTATTTATCATTTTATTTACCAAGTGCTGATTTTCGTTTTATTCTAAAAGTTTTAGTCTATATTTTGGTTGTAAATATTGGTTGTAGGTTCTTTACCCATTTAGTCATGGCGTACACCTTTACCTTTTGGACCTGTTATATTTTGAAGAGAGAGTATGCGATAGTCGCTAAAATGAGGCTGCATTTTATTGCATCAGAACATCGGCGGCCTGATCAATTTACTGTAAGATTACTGTTTTTGTTGAGTGTTTAAATTCTTATGATTATACATTGATGCTTACACAAACTTTGCACATATCCTAGGTGCTAGTGAGAAACGTGCCTCCAGACCCTGATGAGACGGTCAATGAACTTGTGGAGCATTTTTTTCTGGTCAACCATCCAGATCATTATTTATCTCATCAGGTTCATTACTAATACTTTTATTTCTATTTTTGCTGATTTAATAACAAGGATATTGTGTTTATTTCCATTTCTTATTAAAACATCTTCATTGCAGGTTGTTTACAATGCAAACTCACTCTCCAAGCTGGTGAATGAGAAGAAAACAAAGAGGAATTGGCTTGACTATTATCAACTGAAATATGACAGAAGTAACCAGTCAAAAAGACCGTTGATGAAGGTATTGCTTTCGTTTCTTTAGGTCACTATAATGCCATTTTTAGAATGCAATGTTACTATTTCTTACTTTTTTCTTCGTTTTTCTCAATGGAACAGACTGGTTATCTTGGCCTGTTCGGGAAGAGTGTGGATGCTATTGATTTTTATCAATCTGAGATTGAGAAGCTATCGAAGGAAGTAAGTACTGAAAACACATGTTTGTAGGTGTTAACAACTTAAACAAATATATACACATTTTGTACTGCAATATCTAATTCCTTACATTTCTTAATTGCTAGATATCTAAAGAGAGGGAAAAGATTATAACCAGCTCTAAATATGTTATGCCAGTTGCATTTGTTTCTTTTAAATCACGATGGGGTGCTGCAGTTTGTGCACAAACTGAACAATCCAGGAACCCGACTATTTGGCTAACCGAGTGGGCCCCGGAACCCCGTGATGTTTATTGGGATAATCTTGCCCTTCCATTTG
The DNA here is from genome assembly GCA_019973895.1 of Chrysanthemum seticuspe. NCBI lineage: Eukaryota > Viridiplantae > Streptophyta > Magnoliopsida > Asterales > Asteraceae > Chrysanthemum > Chrysanthemum seticuspe. The sequence continues at coordinate 333,820,266 of BPTQ01000007.1, forward strand.
TTTCACTCACAGTTAGAAGACTTATAATTGCTGTGGCATTTTTCTTCCTTACATTTTTCTTCATGATCCCGATAGCATTTGTACAGTCACTTGCAAATATTGATGGAATAGTGAAAGCAGCTCCTTTTATGCGAGGCATTATGGAAGTGTAAGTTCTTTTCTTGACTTCGCTATGACTTCATTCATACTCTATTTACTATTTTCTTAATTTTACAAGTTTATTCTTACTTTATGCTCTCCTGCAGGGAATTTGTCAAGTCTTTCATTCAAGGTGTTCTGCCGGGAATTGCTCTGAAGATATTCCTCGTCATTTTACCTTCGATCTTGATGATGATGTCTAAGTTCGAAGGGTTCACCTCCATATCGGCTCTAGAGAGAAGATCCGCATCAAGATATTATATTTTCCAATTTATCAATGTCTTTCTTGGGAGCATAATTACTGGGACTGCATTTCAACAGCTAAATACATTTATCCACCAGCCTGCAAACACGTAAGATTTTCACAACGCACTGTTTATATCAAGATGATCCTTTCGTAAATCCCATAAAAATCACCACATATTTTGTTTGTTCTTTTGAAAAAAAGGATATTTGACAAATATTGGAAGCTATTTTCTTAACCATGTGTTAAAGTCGGAAGTTGTTTTCACGAGGCAGAATAAACATGTGGATATGTCTCAATTTGAGTCTACAAGAATCTTCCGTTTTTTAAGATATTTGACATATTGTAAGAAACGAAGTTCTTTAATGTGAAATGCAGCAATATAGATAACCATCGATCGCCCTTGCAAAGTTTTTGTTGAAAGTTATACAATTGACGCATTTTGGTTATTGTAACGGACTTGCTGCATATAATAAGTGACTGCTGATATGTTTCTTTTGCTCATTTTTGCATGTGTGTTATAAAGCCTATGTGAACATTAGCTAATGGTTACCTCTTGAATTCTTTTATATCTACAGTATCCCAGTGACAATTGGTGCATCTATTCCTATGAAAGCAACCTTTTTTATAACTTATATCATGGTCGACGGATGGGCTGGAGTTGCTGGGGAGATTCTGAGGTTAAAACCACTAATATTCTATCACTTAAAGAATTTTTTCTTGGTGAAGACCGAAAAAGATAGGGAAGAAGCAATGAATCCTGGAAGTTTATCATTCAACACGGGTGAACCTCAAATCCAGCTTTATTTCTTACTTGGCCTTGTTTATGCTGTTGTCACCCCGATTCTGCTTCCATTCATAGTCGTATTCTTTGGGCTGGCTTACGTTGTATACCGTCATCAGGTAATTGGTCTAAGAATTTGGTTCTGAATATGATATCACGTTAATTCATCAAAATGTTCTCCAACTGACTGTTACATTATTGGTGTAGATTATAAATGTATATAATCAGCAGTATGAAAGTGCGGGATCTTTTTGGCCTGACGTTCATGGCCGCATAATTACTGCATTGATCGTTTCACAGTTGCTTCTAATGGGTCTGCTTAGCACTAAAGAAGCTGCCCAGTCAACTCCATTGCTTATCGCACTCCCTGTGCTAACCATATGGTTTCATAGATTCTGTAAGGGGCGGTACGAACCAGCTTTTATTAGGTTCCCTTTACAGGTGAGTTGGTCTATTATTTAACATAACTAGAGGTGGCAAAGTGGGTGGGTTGGGCAGTTTAAGTAATGGGTCAAAACGAGCAACTTTGGTGCTCATGCCAAAATGGGTCAGGTCTTTCACGTTTTATCGCCTTTTTTTAATCCTGATGTCAACAGTGTTACAAGAAACTATATCACTACAATAGTAAATATAACTGGTCAAAATGTGTAACCTTAATGTGCAAGCCAAATGGGAACACGTTTTTGTCCTATTTCGCTAAAACTATAGGATTGAAATCGAAATAATAGTACACGTTCTTTTATATCATAAGTTCTATGACAAAGCATTTAGATACACATTTGGCAACTTTTAATTGTCCAACCCGTTTAACTTTTTACTCGTAGTATTTTTTATATTTTATCCGTTTGACCCGTTATGAAGAAAATACAACATGGGTTGACTCATTTTTGTTTAAAGGTCCAAAATTGCCACCTAGGCATAACTGTTTGCTGTTTCTAAACATGTGTGCCTATGATGTCATAAAACTGTTATAATACTCAACTATATATGAAATGTATTTCCGTTCCTTTTACAGGAGGCCATGATCAAAGACACACTAGAACGTGCAAGGGAGCCGGGCCTAAACGTCAAAGGTTATTTAGAAAATGCATATGTTCACCCAGTATTTTACAATGAAGACAGATGGGATGGTAGTGATGATGGGATCAGTGATGAGGAGTCGCAGAAGGAACCTCCTTTGGTCGCCACAAAGCGCCCATCACGAACAAACACACCAGCAAGAAGCCTACGAAGTGAGTCAACACGAACCTTGTTGGGTGTCACAGACGAAAGATCTTGCCCGTAAGATGGATTTCAGGTTTTTCCACTTGGATTTTCTTATGAAGGATTGAAATGAGGCCGTGTATATAGTTTCGTTGATTGTTTCGGCTTATAAAAAGACAAGAGTTATGGTTTGGCATTGGCAACTTAGGCCATCTTCTTCTTGATGGAAACACCACATTGTGCCAATGTCTAATGTAGTAATGCAGAGAAACTTATTTTTAATTCTTATTAATTGGAGCGGTAATATTAGCAGTGTTTTAAAACCCGGGTTGACCCGGACGGTTGAACCGTGAACTCGTCAGGTGACCGGAAGCCGGTTTTGAGCCAAAAACCCAGTTTAACCACCAGTTAAACAAGTTGAACTGTGGCCTGGTAGCTCGACCGGGTCAATTATTTTTCTAAAAAACCGGCTTTTAAAACATTGAGTATGATTCCTTGGTCATAACCGAGAGACGTGGATTAGAACACTATAAAAAATTACTAGGATAAGCCCATAAAGCTAAAAATTAAGTTCAAACAGTTTGGGCTCATATATTGTTGGGTGAAAAAACATTTGTTTTAGGGGTGTTCATTGTTGGACAATAACTGAATAAATCGAAAACCGAAATCGAGCCGAATTGAAAAAAAATAGATCGAATTTGTAATCGAACCGAATTTGTCAAAACTGAACCGAACCTAATTAAAAATTTGGTTTTCGGTTTCGATATGGTTTTGGCTATCTGAACCGAAAACCGAATCAAAAACATATTTACATAAATATATATATTTTTTATATATTTATATATAAAAAAGACAATTAAAAATATATTATAATATAAAAAGAACTTTTATACTTGAAATAATTTTTACTTGTTAAAAAAGTTATGTAATTAAATTTTATAAAAAAAATATTAATCGTGTAATTCGGGTTCACTCGAAAAGCGAACCAAATTTAAATTCGGTTTGGTTGAATTTTAGTTTGGTTCGGTTTGAACCAGAAAAAAATTTAACTGAACTAATCAAATCAAGTAAACCGAACAACCCGATAACCGAACCGATAAACCCCTAATTAGTTTTGTTGATCATTTGGTATAAGATTTTTACATATACATGAGCTATTGGTTGTTAATATTTAATAAAATCTTATATTCAGATTAGAGTCTTGCCTTTAAATTTCCAAACATAATAACTCATTTTGTTTGTATAATGTTCTTTTTAGGAAAAAAGAAAAATAAAATAAATAATAAATAATAAATAAAAATAAAAATAAAAGATAGTGTGAGATGTTGTTTGACTCTAAATCATCAAAGAGAACCTCTGATATAAAAGTTATGGTTAATGGCATGTAATAGTAACGCACTTTCTCATTTTGTCCATTATAGTACAAAATACCCACCCAACTTTCAAATTTTGTTTCATTATCATATGTTTTGATTGCACCGTTAGTCCTTTTGACTAACGACCATTTGTGATTAACTTAAAAATATGTTAATCTTACGTTTTCATGCGTTTTTATATGTTTTTGCCCGTTTTCTTTAAGTTTTTGTTTGCACCGGTAGTCCCTTTGACTAACCACCATTTGTTATTAACTCAAAAATATGTTTTCTTACGTTTTCTTACATTTTCATATGTTTTCATACGTTTCTATTCGTTTTTATACGTTTTCGGCCGTTTTCTTACGTTTTCAAACGTTTTTGTTCGTTTTTAAACGTTTTCGTCCGTTTTAATGAAAACGTATAAAAGCGGACGAAAACGTATAAAAACGGATAGAAACGTATGAAAACATAAAAAAAGCATATTTTTGAGTTAATTACAAAAAGGACTAACGGTGCAAACAAAAACGTAAAGAAAACGGCCGAAAAAATATAAAAACTGATAGAAACGTTAGAAAAGGACTAACGGTGCAAACAAAACGTATGATAATGAAACAAAATTTGAAAGTTGGATGGGTATTGTTGTATTATTTTAAATTCGTATCTGATAATGGAACAAATAAAAAAGTACGTTGTTATTACATGTCATTAACCCTAAAAGTTAACCATCCTTTTTAGATCGTTTTTTGAGGTGGTGTTTAATTCCAAATCGCCTAATCACAAGAGAAGAATCGAGCACAAATGTTTTAAATAAAAAAAGTTTGCGGTACTTGAGTTGTAGATTCGTTACCGATTCTTGCGATGCTAGACTATTAATTTACGTGTTTTTCTAACTTTGTAACTTTTGTCATGAAGTCGATATTTATAATTTATTAAGTATAAGTTATTTAACATGTTTATCTTAGTTTTGTATATTCACAAAACAATAAAGTTTATTTAGGCTTCAAGCTACGTGCCATAATATATAGCACAAGTTATAAGTAAAATTATAACCAATCGGTTAAAGAAACACTTAAGCGAATTGCAAATACTAATCACATGTTTAGCAATATACCGGCTTGTGTTGCAAATGCCAATCATGTTAAACATACAAACATTCCTGCCAAAAACGTATTATTGAATTCAAATATATTATCTAGCGCTACCCAAATTTGAACAGGGTGGACAAATTGGACAAACATGTTGTCAAAAAATAAAGTTTCGACAAACATGCGTTTGTGGCCTTGTGTGTCAAAAACACAGAAGCTTCCAATAATAGACAAAAGGAAAAGATTCCACTAATTAAACAACGTTAGCTCTGCGTTGTCATATTTTGGACGAAGCAATCATTACTTGTACACGACGTATTGAATCTGGTACACTCTGGATCTTAAAAAATATCCTTTTATCCTTTTTTTTCTTGGAAGAAGATTATAAAGTAAGGATATTCAGAGTATAAAAAAAGAAGATCAACAACTGTCAAATATATTTTAACCTTTTGAAAAAAATAAAAACTTAAAAAGTATTTTAATAAGACTATCTATTTATCTGACTACATATAGATTTTTTTTTAAACTTTAAAAAACTTCAAAAAACTTCAAAATAAGTAATGTGTTATATCTATTTTTTTTTAAAATTTCAGATTTTACTCCCGCATAAAAAAGTTTTGCTTGTTTTTAAATATATTGTCTTATAACCATTATTAAAAAGTTTACCAATCACATTAACACATCTATCGTAGAAAAAGCTAGAAATCTTTTTTAGAAGAAAATAAATGTTCAACTAATTGTTGTTATGTTTCATTTTCAATTGAATTATTATATGTTACAATATTTTCAATTACATTTTGATTATTTTACGTTGTATGCATAAACATTACACGAAACATATAACCAAAATATCTCAACTATAACTATTTGCCGCTATAAAATTTTGTCGCCATGCACGTATACTTGTCTAGTTGATTTAATTTGTATTAAAAATTAGAATGAACAATTATGATTAGCAAGGTTGCAAAAAATGTTAGGCGTTAGTTGGGTGGTCGACCACCCCCTAGCGCCTAGGCGGATTGACTTTTTCTATATGAAAAAATTAAAATTAAATGTATATTAATAAATTTAAATATATATAAATATATTTTAACATAAAACACTATGGTTCAAATCATTGATGTAATAGTTAATGCATTATTTATTACTAGCCGGGTACCCGTGCACAGCGGCGGTGATAAGTATAGTTATATGTGTCTGCTTACCCGTTTAGTGAATTCGTTTCACAACACTTCGAATGTATATGTGTTTGTTTGGGTTACCCGTAACTTTCCCGTAGCTTTCCCGCGACATCATTATTCCCGCATATATAAATACCCTCGCAATCTCTTACGCATCAAACACTACCCCAAAAGTATATGATTTTGACGAATCAAGATTATATTGATTGAAATAAATGAAATAAAGGTTGAAGTTGTAAAAATTTTAATTAAAATAAAATAAACCCATTAAAAATATAAAAACTAAAAACTCATAAAAATATATCAAAATGGATGTTGAATTAAAGAGCATAAAATTTTAGAAAATATGGTGAAATTAGATTATAAAAAAAATAAGTAGATAAAAAGATATTTTAATTTAAAAATAATGATGAATTTTTAGTTGAGAAATGACACATGTCATTTTATAATTGAAGCTCTTTATCTTAATTTTTAGTGGTTTGGAGTTTGTTAGAAGTTAGGCTTGGAGTTTGTGAAGAAGTGACACATGTCATCTCATGATTGGAGCTCCTTATCTTAATTTTTGGTTAGAAAAACTCTTTCCATAATAAGCCAAAAAAGTCTGAATTTTTAAGCCTTCTAATTTTAGAAGGCCTAAATGCATTATAAAGTAGTATAGATATATTAATATATCATATTCACATTTATATACTAAAAATAAAACATACATGTTGACAACAACTCAATTGAACAAACACATAATGATATAAGAGTAAATTGCAGAAATCATCCATGTGGTTTGCTCAGATTGCAAAAATCGTCCCTATGGTTGGCTAATTGCAGGCGGCCTCCCCGTGGGGAAACTTTTTCATCATTTTGGTCCCTGGCTTCTAACGTCGTTAAGTAGATTCCGTTAAGTGTTACACTTTAGCCCTTTTTGGCCAATGATCGTTGCAGCGTCCATCCTTTAAACCACAAGGACGATTTATGCAATTACACAGTTAATCCTCAATACAAAAACAATTGCACCTTTAGTCCTTAATACATAATTTCAGTTAAAAAAGTCAAAAAAAAAAATTGTAAAAAAAATCTTCAAAAAAAATTTTTTTTGATTTTTTTTCCAAAATTTTCAATATTTTCGAAATAATTTTTTTTTTAATCGAAATATTTTTTTTTTCCAAATTTTTTATTTTCGAAACTATTTTTCCAAATTTCTAAAAAATTGTTTTTGGAAAAAGAATTTTGAAAAAAAAAATTCTGGAAAAAATATCGGACAAAAAAATGCAATGAAAAAAAGGTATTGGAAAAAAATGCAATTTTTACTTAAGGAAATACGTCCAAAATTTTTTATTTTCGAAATTACTTTCTACATTTTGAAAAAATTCTTTTTGAAAAAATAATTTCTAAGAAAAAAATTCAAAAAAAAAATGATTTTTTTTTCAAAAATTGCAATATGTTGCATTTTTTGTGTCCAATATTTTTTCCAGAATTGTTTTTTTCAAAATTCTTTTTCCAAAAATAATCTTTTAGAAATTTGGAAAAATAATTTCGAAAATAAAAAATTTGGAATAAAAATATTTCGATTTTTTTTTTTGAAAATATTGAAAATTTTGGAAATAAAAAATCAAAAAAAAAAAATTTTGAAGATTTTTTTTACAATTTTTTTTTTGACTTTTTTTTAACTGAAATTATGTATTAAGGACTAAAGGTGCAATTGTTTTTGTATTGAGGACTAACGGTGTAATTGCATAAATCGTCCTTGTGGTTTAAAGGATGGACGCTGCAACGATCATTGGCCAAAAGGGGCTAAAGTTTAACACTTAACGGAATCTACTTAACGACGTTAGAAGCCAGGGACCAAAATGATGAAAAAGTTCCCCCACAGGGAGGCCGCCTGCAATTAGCTAACCACAGGGACGATTTTTGCAATCTGAGCAAACCACAGGGACGATTTTTGCAATTTACTCATGATATAATGTGTGTTTTAATTGTGATTGTTGTGTTTTTATCATCATGAATAGTTCTAATTGTAGATTTAGAGGCGTATTTGGTCAGAGTGTGTGAAAAGAGGGTTAAATTAGGGTTAAAAAAAACCAAAATTTGATGTTTTTTTAAGTGTTGACTGCTTAGCCCGATTTGACCCGCCTAAGCGGGATGTTGACCGCCTTTTGACCAAAACGTCTAATTCATCCGCCTAACTTCAAATCGTCACGGTAAGTGACCTCCTTGCGCCTAGGCCTCTTTTACAACATTGATGATTAGGCATTTTGAAACAAACAATTCAAAACTCCTTTAAACAAATCAAACGGATAAAAATAAGCTTGGTTGTGTTTGTATGTTATAATTTAGGGCAAAGCTAGCCGAACAAAAATAAATAAAGATAGTTAGAGCACAAGGTGCCGTAGAAAAAGTGATGTAACTTCGTTACTTTCTCCTATAACCCCTGATGCAATCACTCGTCACTTTTTTTTTTTTTTTTTTTCATATTAAATAATTATCATATAATTCTTTCGATTTACATAGAGGTGCAAGGCAAACGAGCAACAAGCTGCGCCGCTGGTCCTTTTTGAATTGCAAAGCCAATTCTTTTAAAAACTATTTTTGTAGATCTAGGTGTCACAAAATACTCCTCCTTCTGACAAAGTAAGATAAGATCGGATCAAATGTATAAAACATAATCCATAACTTTGTCGTATTTTAGTTTATGGTTCAAGAAAAGTAAGATCGGACCGGATTAAATCTTAAGATCCTATGGTCAACATCGGGATCTTATATGATCTTAAGCTTGCAAAGATCCTACGTAGGATCGGGATCGTTTTTGCTTCGTAATATCATAAAATCGTAAAATTCTAAGATAAAGATCGAGATCTTAACAACCATGGTTATAAGTAATTTATTTATAGTTCGATTCATTAACAACTGGACGATATTTAACTTGTCATTGATGCATCTTAGACATGTTTTAAAGGTGCATTGTTTGTGGTATCATCCTCTGAACATATGTAGCTGACTTGGTTAAGAGAACCTATCTGAAAAGAAACGACATGGATTAATTCAATCTCAAATTATTTTATTTATTTTTGGGTGAATGGCGAAAATATAGTATTAACTTTGAAAACTATATACAAAGACACAACTAGATATAGAGTAGAGTGAGTTTTTAACTTGGTTATATAAGACTAACCGAGGTATCTTCATGATATTGTTTTCTTCCGATCATTTTTCATGATTGTTTTAGTTTTGATCATTTTTCTGACCACCCAAAATAAGTAACTACTTAGGTTTGGATCTATTAAAATGATTTACAACTTTCTTATTTTGTGGCATTTAAGCATTTATAATGGTAAAGCTTTATAATTGTGTCATGTCATTTATTTATGAAACTTTTCATATTATAAACTTTTGTTCATTATGCATAAACTTGTAGAGGTTTAAGATTATGAACCTTTTCGTGATACCTAAGCAACTCATTATGATTGAAATAGATTATCAAGGTTGAAAAAATTGTGAGTCGGTAGTTGGTCGACCCTTTTATAACTTGTAATCGGTATAGGCCGAATTAATCAATGATTACTCAGATTGGCATTTCCGGCAAGTTTTGGGTACTCCCAGCAAATTTTTTCTTAAAAGCAACTTGTAATAGATATAAATAGTGACTATAAGTGATTACAACAAGTACTTCATCCGTCTCAAAATTATAGTCCATATTTCCTTTTCGGGATGTCTCAAAATAATTGTCCACTTTTCTTTTTAGGTAAAAACTAGAGAATTTAGTGAAGGAATACTCTATTTGAGTGATTGAAAATTAAAGTTGCCATACTTTTATTAAACTATGTGATTTTTGTCTCCTGACAATAACTTTTAGACGGAGGGAGTATACGATTAGTTTTGGGTATTTCCGGCAAGATTTGTAGGTTTCCGGCAAGTTTGACCACCGTTGACTACCGTTGACCGCGATTGACCAAGTTACACAAATCAAAAAGATTAGTGGTCAATTAGCGCTTAAGTAGTGATTAATCAGTCTTGTAGGCCTATTTTTATAACACTATAGATTTATAAAGCTTTTAGTGAGTTTCAAACCTTTTAATAAACCTCCATAAACCTCCCATTATGAATGCTTTTATAAAGTACTAGCGATTACTCGCGCATAATGTCGATGATATATTGTAGCGTCTTTTGTGTGTGCAAATTTTTTTATTATATGGATGTCGAGCAAGTGAGAGTTCGAAAGTTAGTGGTTTTAATTCTAATAATTGTTTAAATATTTAACACTAAACTAGCAGGGTACTCGCGCGTTGTAGCGACGGGTACCCTGTAACGATTAACCAGAGAAATAGATCTCGATGAAGCATGATTCACCAGTTTGTATGTGTTCTAACGGGTCCTCTTTGGTTCATTTTCGGATGGCTTTTATTGGTTAGCCTAACTGGTGGCGACACCGGTTCCCGGTTGAACCCGTTATTTCGGTCTGGTTTTCAAAATTATATGTGGTTTTCAAAATTATATGTAACATCAATTAGTTAGCTTGTATGAAGCTTTGTGTGTTTTATTAGTTTGTACAATGTGTATAATAATATGTACTTTTCATTTTAGAGTGTCGGAAAAATAACATCAATTAGTTAGCTTGTATGAAGCTTTGTGTGTTTTTCTTATTTTGGTGCTTACTGAGGGACAAATCTCCACCATTCATTTAGTTTGATCTAATAGTGGAATTAAACCTAAGATTTAATATGCTTAAACTTAATTCTTCCAACTATATAAAACCTTTTTTCTACTTCTTTTTTCATCCGCTTCATTTTTATTCACACAGTCCTCCCAACCTGCTCTCAACCCTTCCCTCCAAAAAGTAGTAATTTCTATCGACTATTACCGTTCCGATCATCACCGTCACCATTCCGATCACCATCACCGTTCTGATCACCATCATCACCTCCCGATCATTATCATCCCTTTTTATGGCTTTTTTTTATATTTGAATGACCCATTTGTTTAAGAAGCTGATTTGATTGATATTGTTTTGGTTGATAATGTTGTTGAATTAGTTGTAAATTATGTGGATCAAGTTGTTTAACATTTCTTCTGATCAAGTTGCACACCAAGTGTTTGATGAAATGTATGAGTGAAAAATATTTGATAATCTTGTTATCTGCTCCTGTAAATTTTGCTTATTAATTAAGATGTTAGTTGAATTTTTAACTGCACTGGAATGTTGTTTTTATGTCTGATTGTTGTTTTGAATATGCTTTGTAGCATATGTGTAGTATCACCAGTGATATCTGAAGTTGATGATATTATTAATGAAGTTGTTAGTTGAATTTTGGCTTAGTGAGTTACATTCAATGTCCATTCAGAACTTTGTTCATTTTTAAAGATGGCTCTGATGTAATAGATAACTTAAGAAAGATATCTTTTATACCTCTTTTAGACAGTTGTTACAGTTTAATTGAAGAGGGTATGATATTTATGAATTTGGATGGTTCATGGAACAATCTAGAATCTATTAGACTGTTTTTGCTGCAAAACCTGTTGGATATTTTTTTGAACAATTCAAGGCCCCTTTTACCCTATTGGACAGGGTAAAACAATTTATGGTATCTTTAGTGCCTAGTAAAATACTTTTGGTTGTTATGCTTGTGGAGGTCGTTGCCTAGGTGTTATCTATCTTTACATCTTCGGTCTCGTCTTGAATGATAAAACGTGATTGTTCTAGTATGCACATACCTTTGTGAGGTTAGTTTCCAAGAGGATATTTAGTGTATAGTTGGCGAACATTTTAATGCTTTTGTCATAATGTGGCAGTTATTACATAATGGTTGACATCAGTCTTGGTTTTTAAAGGCTGAAGCTGAGAGGAAATCAGGAGGGTATAAAGAAGTTGCAAATAAACAGAATGCTTGCTTTGAACTGTAGTTTTGTAGTATCATTTGTGATATTTGTAGTATCACTTGTGATATTTTGGTTGTTTTATAGGCTTTGATTTTTACTGGTTAAACTTTATTATATGTCATGTATAGTATCACTTGTGATATTTCATTGTTATTGTTTTATAATCATAGTTAAAGCTTTTTTTTTTTTTTTTTTTTTTTAAAGTTTTGATGATACTCTATTTACTGTGTATTTAACTTTGTTTACAACTTCTAATAGTGTGAAAACACTTAAAGTCGTTTAATCATCATGAATTTATTGACACTCTTGGGGGATAAGTTTTTTGGGTTTCTAGACTTTCTGCAAGTACATTACCAGTATTCTCTAGGCATTGCCCAGGAGGCGGTGACCCCTGGAGACGGTGGGCTCGGAGACAGTGTTCCTGGAGGCGGCTCCATTGAACGTGGATATGCTGCAGTTAAAGTCTAATTTTACATTTTTTTTTAATTTCTTTTGTTTGATGTATCACTTATGGTTCATAGCTTTTCAATATTAAAAAAAAAAAAAAAAAAAAAAAAACTTTTGCTTAGTAGTTTAGAATAATTTTTTATGAGGATTTTTGTGATTTATAGAGTTCTTTTATCTGGTATCCCTTGTGATATTCTGTTAAAAATGATGCAACACTCGTGGTTTAAATTTTTATTTCACTTATGATATTATGTTAAAAATGATGCAACACTTGGGTTGATTTTGATGTTTATATCACTTGTGATATTCTATTAAATTTGATGCAACACTTTTTTTGATTTTTAGAATATGTCAAGTTTTTTATTTTTATTAGTTTTGTTTCTTGTTTTTATACATATTTGGTATACGTAATTGACAGTGTTATACTTCTTGTGATATGAAACATTTTTATTGTGCACAAAATATTTTATTTTAGCTAAGAGTAGTAACACATGTGATAAAGATGCTACATTAGTACTTTTCCATACAAATGATCATACAAGTCATTTAGTCATTCCCAAAATTAATACAAACTCCAGCACCATGCAATTAGTAGAAACTCTGGCACCATGCAATGTGGCTCGGGACCTAATAGAGCACACCCTTTTTAGGTAACCCTAAACGCACATTGCATTTTTAAACTAAGCAGCATAAGGAAATTAATATGTGTTTACAAACATGAAATTAAACATAAAGCATTGTCGATTGCTTCCTCCTTCGCCTACTCATTTTCCAGTCATCTTTGTTCTATCTATCATTCTCTTTATCCAGTCATCTTTGTTTTTGTAGCAATATTGTTTGCATAATCAGACATCATATTTTTGTTTCGTTTACTTGATGTAGAATTATCTTTGCAACAATTCTTCATAAAGTTCCATATGCATCATTATGTACAACCCAGAATCTGTCTTTTCATCTTTTGTCTTCCATTTCATTTTAAAACTGTTGGATTTTTATTGTCTCTCATGATTTATCCTGCTTTTGGATGTTCGTGTACCATCATGCGCCTCGCAAGCACGTCCATCTGAAAAAGTTAATAGGTCATGATTATTAGAGACCAATATATACTCATTTATCACTTGTGATATCATATTGCACTTAACAAAAATATGCAACATGTTGTTCAGCTTTTAGCGAAACCTGTGATATCGTGATATCATAGGTGATATCACATCAGATATACTAACAATAAACAATCATTTGTACTTTTATATCACAAGTGATATACTAGTGTCCACATTCAAAATTCGGTCTCATTTCTACTTTTATATCACAGGTGATATACTAGTGTCCACATTCAAATTTTAGGGTGCGTTTGTTATGGGGTGTTGGATTTTGGGATAGGGATTAAAGTAATAGATATATGTTTGTTTGAAAAGTATTGTTTAATTATTTGGGTCTCATGCGAAAAATACGAAGTTACACAAATCCCACACAAAGAGCTAGGAATTACTGTTGTGTTTTAAAATGGTGGGCCATCACTTGAACCACTTATTTTTAATTCATGAAATTTTTAATATATAAATATTAGACAAAATTACACGGTTGGTCCCTGTGGTTTGCTCGTATTGCAAGTTTGGTCCCTAAGTCATTTTAATTACCTCACATATACCTATTTTTGAAACGTTGCACTCTTTTAGTCCCTAATTTGGATGGCCGTTAGTGCAGTCCGTTAAGTGTTTTGCGCTGTTAGTCCTTCGTTAATAAATTTTTTAGTCCTTATTTTTTAAAATATAGTTTTCCATAGTTAGTCCCTCCGTTAATAATAGTTATCGCCCGATTTTTTACGTTTTTGTCCGTTTTCGTTCTTTTTTTATCTGTTTCCCCCCGTTTTTTTACGTTTTTCGTCCGTTTTCTTTCGTTTTTTTATAGTTTTTCTCCGTTTTTCTTACGTTTTATCCGTTTTTCTTACATTTTATCGGTTTTCATCCGTTTTTGCCCGTTTTTCTATCCTTTTTCTTAAATTTTTATCCGTTTTTCTTACATTTTGACTGTTTTCATCCGTTTTGTCCGTTGTTCTTACGTTTTGTCCGTTTTTCGTACGTTTTTATCGGTTTTCATCCGTTTTTTTTTTCGTTTTTCTTTCGTTTTTGTACTATTTCAACATATTGAAATTTTTTCCAAAAAGAAAAAAAATTTGGAAAAAAAATTTCAAAAAAAAAAATTTCAAAAAAATAAAAAAAATTTTAAATTTCAAAAAAAATTTTGAATAAAAAATTTCAAAAAAAATACTGAAAATTTTTTTTGAATTTTTTTTTAAAATTTTTTTTTGAAATTTGAATTTTTTTTTTCAATTTTTTTTTCGGAAATATTTTTTTTCTAATTTTTTTTTTGGATTTTTTTTTACAATATGTCCAAATTTTGAAAAATATTGAAAAAAAAGTATTTCGACATATTGAAAATTTTGAAAAAAAAATTTCAATATTTTTTTTAAGATTTTTTTTAAAAAAAAAATATTTGAAAAATATTTTTTTATTCAAATTTTTTTTGAAATTTTTTAATCAATTTTTTTTTAAATTTGATTTTTTTTTATTTTTTTCCAAATTTTTTTTTTGAATTTTTTTTTTCCAATTTTTTTTTCTTTTTGGAAAAATTTTCAATATGTTGAAATAGTACAAAAACGAAAGAAAAACGGACAAAAACGGATGAAAACCGATAAAAACGTACGAAAAACGGACAAAACGTAAGAACAACGGACAAAAACAAAAGAAAACAGACAAAACGTAAGAAAAACGGATAAAAATTTAAGAAAAATGTTAGAAAAACGGATGAAAACCGATAAAAATGTAAGAAAAACGGATAAAACGTAAGAAAAACGGACAAAAACTATAAAAAAACAAAAGAAAACGGACGAAAAACGTAAAAAAAAGGGGGAAACGGATAAAAACGAACGAAAACGGACAAAAACGTAAAAATCGGGCGATAACTATTATTAACGGAGGGACTAACTGTGGAAAACTATATTTTAAAAAATAAGGACTAACGGTGCAAAATTTATTAACGAAGGACTAACAGCGCAAAATACTTAACTGACTGCACTAACGGCCATCCAAAATAGGGACTAAAAGAGTGCAACGTTTCAAAAATAGGTATATGTGGGGTAATTAAAGTGACTTAGGGACCAAACTTGCAATACGAGCAAACCACAGGGACTAACCGTGTAATTTTGTCTAAATATTATTAAAAATCCATCCCCTAAACCAATTTATAAAATAAACATTTTTTATATTTTCATCCCAATACTAAATCTTAACCCAAATACAAATACAAATCTTAATCCTAAACCTACCTGCAAACCAAACGAACCCTTAGTCTCTCATGTTAAAACAGTCATTTCTACTTTTATATCACAGGTGATATACTAGTGTCCACACTCAAAATTTAGTCTCTCATGTTAAAATAATCATTTCTACTTTTATATCACAGGTGATATACTAGTGTCAACATTCAAAATTTAGTCTCTCATGTTAAAACAGTCATTTATACTCTTATATCACAGGTGATATACTAGTGTCCAGATTCAAAATTTTAATCTCTCATGTTAAAAGAATCATTTCTACAATATCTCTCATATTATCATAACATTTATCACTCTCAAAAATTTAATAAATCTGCATAAGTATTTATTCAAAAACTCAAATAAAATTCATTAAAACGAGGCTTCCCTCAACCCGTGCGATGCACGGTCTAGTGGTTGAGGGGTGATGTTTTTATCCATAATGTTGTATATGATGGTATTTAGATACCTATTAGAGAAGTTGCATTGTATTTATTATTTAGATGGCTAATAATGTTATTATTACTTTAGTTTATATTATTTTTGTGGAATCTATATTTAGATGCCTAATAATGTTATAATTACTTTTGTATTTATATTACTTTATTTTCATTAAAAGTTTTTATTAACATAGTCTTTTCATATGTAGTATTTTAATTTGAGTAAGTTACATAAGTGTTTTGTTTCTTATTTATTTGTGACTTTTGTTATTCGGAATTATATAACTATTTGTACTCTTCAATGGCAAATTTTGAGTTGTTAGAGAATTTGAAGAATATTTCAGGATCATCTAAATTGCATGATTGTATGCGTTTGTGGTTTGTGCAACAGGCATGTGAAGATGATGCATTATCAAAGTTGTTTTTTGATTGTTGTCATCATGTGAGGCGTGTAATGGCCAAAAACAACACGATGATTTTGAACATGGAAGCGTTAGGTCATCGTGGCGTAGCTTTAGATTCGATTGATGCTTTGAGAAAGACTCAAGAGAGGCATCGTGTATTGCTTGAAAAGTTAGTTAATTTGTTTAAGGAAGCTAAAGACGGTGTTCGTGAAGAAGAGTCAAATGCTAAAAAAATGAATGAGTTTAATTAGTAACTTTGATTTAGATATCTTTGATGGTATTTAAATTTTTAGTGTTTTTGCTTGTTTTTATGATTATGAAATTTTTAATTAACGAAGATTTATAAATTATAAGCATGTCTTTTAAGCTTAGGATGTTAATTGTAATGCATTGTGTATGTAGGGTTTGTTTTATATCAAATGTATAATTGAGGGTGTTATACTGCAATGTTGGACATCTTCCTAAATACTGCATTCCCCATTTATGCATGGAAACTTCAAAGTCTCCAGTAACACCCAAATTAAATGTTCCAATGCCTCTTCAGTGTCTTTGTGTTGTTTTTTTTGCAAATTCTTATTTACGAACCTTAATTATTGTTTTTGTGTTGTTTTCTTTGCAAATTCTTATCTACGAACCTTAATTATTATGACCACACAATTTTGTGTATATATAATCCAAGAGCAATTACATCTAACCCTAATTTTAACACACAACTCTATCCACCTTAACCCTAAAATCAGAATGTCAGCCACACCAAACCTCGATGAATTGAAATCTCTCTGATTGATGCTGAAAACAGTCAAGCTACCTCACACAAGCTAGCCACTTGTGAATGGCTAACCGTAAGAAGCTTAAAACTGCTTAAAACACAAATACAATGAAGTCCTGGAGAATAGAATGAATTCCCGGGTCGTTAAGTCCCACGGAGACTCAATGGTGTGTCAAAACTTATTCAGATGATAGAGTGATCACTAAGGATAGTGATCAGTAAAGGTTTTGGATGAGAAATTACACTACTGATAGATAGGAAAGGATTGGAATACAGAATTGATAAGCACACCAATCAGATGAAACAAACGTAAAAAGTACGTTTAAAAACTACGTATACGTACAAAATAAAAAGTGAATCTAAGAAATAAAAGACCTAAAAATATGAAAATGACATTTTTGAAATCCTAAAAATAAAAGAAAATTATTAGAAAAGGAAAATTATTTTTACAACTATTTATTTAATTATTATTAATTAAAAACTATTTTAAACTATTTATAAATAACCTAAAATAGAAGAAAATACAAAATAAAGCTAAAAAAATAAAATTATGATTCAGAAAAATCTAAAATATTATAAAACTTATTTTAAAACTAAAAATATATTTTTCACACTTTTTATCTAATTATTACTAATTAATTATTATTTAAAATACACTTAAATACTAGAAAATATAAAATAAACCTAGAAAAATGAAATTTTAACTTGGAAAAATCTAAAATATGACAAAACTAATTTTAAAACTGAAAAGATATTTTTTATGCTTTTTAATTATTTATTACTAATTATTTAATACTTTTAACTATTTAAAATTCTAATAAATACTAAAAAGATTAGGAAAATTATGAAACTTTTTCTAAAAATAACTTATGATGACAGAAAACTAAGAAAAATATAAAAACAAGATTTGCTTAATAATAAGCTGAAAAGAAAAATAAAAAAGCTTATTCCTATTAAATAAATGCTATCACTATTTTAAAAATGATGTTTTTCTGAATTTTCTTTTTGAAAACTACTTAACTACTTAAAATATGAAACTTTAATAAACACAAAAATTTTACAACTAAAAAATAAGCTATTTGAAGGCTTATGAGCTCAACAGTAGGTTTAAGAGCTTATTTTGGTGAAATAAGCTCAAACAAGCTCACAAGCTGAAACAAAAGCTCAATAAAGATGCAAACAAGCTAGATGAACTGAAATGAAGCTAAAAGATACAGATAAGCACACTGATAAGCTAATAACAAACAAATAAGCACTTATGCTAAACACATAAATGGGACAAGATTAGAGCTTATTGCAGCCCTAGCAAACAAGCTAGAAAATGAAAAACCAAGCTTGAGACTTCAAGATGGCTTGGTTGGCTTTCCAAAGAACCAAGTATCACAGGATTTGAACAACAATTAAGTTCTGTGTGAGCTTTTGATTGAGCTTATGAAACTGGTGCACAGGGCACTTATACAGAACAGGTTCTCACAATAAGCTAGTTAAAAAGTACTTTATAAGCTGATTGAAAGAGAACTAGTATTTTTCTAATTTTGTTTAGCAACCAAACTTTAATATCCCAAAAGCTTTTAAGCTAAATCTAACAATTAAGTACACAGTGAAATCCTAAAGTTTATTCAAAAACGACCAAATGACAATTTGACTTTTTGATAAAAACCAAAGGAGTTGACTAAAATGAACTTTGATTTGATCCTGATCACTGAATATGTTGTATTAAGATATATTAAAACTAATTTAAGCTAGGTTAACAGATTCTAAGCTACTTTGATGATTTTGACACTAAAACTCTTAACAGTTAATGATTTGAATGAGATTAAAAGTGATTTTGACTAATACACTAACAAAGACTTGTTTTTATGACTTGTTTGAGTTACTAGGGACTAATGAGACACAAAGACAGTACAAGCAATCAACACAAACAAGACCTGTTTCAGTTTAAGCAAGCAAATCCAAACACCCTTTCAATGTCTGTTATGGAACTTTTTCAAAGCAAATCACAAATGTAAACCATAAAACTGATTGCAGACTTTATATAATCATATATTAGAACTAATGAAGCCTAAAACAACAACCATAACAACATTAAACTCAGAAATGACCATGATGAGCTTTTAACTGTCAAGATGAGATTTTTTATAAACTATAAATCTAAAAGAACAACCAACTGATATTAATGATTAATTTCACTTAACTATAACTAATGATTACTAAGAAACATAAATTCAAGCTAATGAACAACTATAACAGTGAAATGCACAAATGAACAAAAAGGCTTACAAAAGCTTCCAAGCTCAAAACTGAGAACAAGGACCAATTAACACCCCTATTAGCTTACCACTAAGCTTCTAACCCAAGGCCATCCAAAATCTACCCTGCTCCAGCTGTGAATGCCATTTCCAATGGATTTTTATTTTTCAACTATTTAATTTGTATTTTTGGTGATTTTTGATTTTTGCTTCTAAACTGACTTTTAGTGTTTCTAAAAGCTTGAATAAGCTTTCTAGGAGCCTACATGTGCTTATTCAGTCCATGATAACACCTAACAACAACATTCGAATCATAAGAGATTTTGAGCACTTGAAAATTGCATAAACTGAATTTGATACTGAAAACTTGAAATTGATTATTAAAAAGGATTCAAATACACTTGAGAAACTTAAACAAAGTACTTGGAAGTGAAAACATACACTGGAAAGTTTAGATTAAAAAAACGACTAAAGAAAATATAAATTACACTAGATATATAGATACATTGCTTCTTCCTCCTCTTTATAGACTTTTGTGAACTCTGATGACATCTCTGATTGCTTCCCACCAATTTCCAGCCCTTGGATCTCTCTAAATCATCTTAACCATCCAAGTGGATTTTTGGCGCCAAAATAGTCAAGAGCAGTTTTGATCAATAAATGGAGTGGTTTCAATCAATTAAGAGTCTTTGGGTGTTAGTGGAGGTGGAGGGGACAAGGTAGGGGGTGTTGAAAAAGATTGAAAACCATGACTGGTTTTGGGTTTCAGCTGTTGAGAGGGAGATGAACAGTGATGGGCGGTTTCTTGCCCGTTTGACTTTATTTGACCGAGTGGTTAGTATATTGGGAGGGGGTTCACAATTGGACTTGGCAGGGGCCAAAATGGATTTTGACCTAGCTCAAGGGTCAAGGGCAAGGGTCAAGGGGTGTTGGGCTTGGATATGCATTTGGGCCGGCTGGATGTGAATTGGATTTGGACTTTGATATTGGATCCGTTTGGTTTGATAGTATACAAGGACTAAAATTGCAAATTCTCCAAACTTGAGGGACTGATCATGACACTTTTCCAAACTTATCACAAGGACTAAACTTGACAAACTTTGATAGTACAAGGACCCTTTTTGCATAAAATTCCATTTTTAGAAATCCAAGGACTATTTTTGCAATTTTTCAAAGTTTAAGGACCTTTCCTGCCATTTGACCAAAGAATCATTCAAGGACCATTTTTTAACAACTTAGAATATTTCAGGGACCTTGAATGACAAAACTTCACAATTTTGAATTCCAGGGACTAGATTTGACAACTTTTAAAACTTGAGGGACTAAAACTGCCAATTTTGCAAACTTGAATCATTTTCATCTGATTTTGATATTTTTGCATTTAAAACACATAAAACACTTGTTTGTGATATTTTCATCATTTTGATGCGTTTTTGAGTGTTTTCAGATGATTTTGCAGTTTAGATTGTACAAAAATGATGAGTTTTTAGACACTCATCAATCCCCCACACTGAGATATTGCTAGTCCCTAGCAATGATTTAGATCTTTAATGGATTTTAAAAACTCTTTACCATAAGCCATTACTTCTGGAGTAGCCAATTGTTTCAGTTCAAGTAAGAACCTTGGTACAACGATAACCAAATGATTTTGAGTAAATCATAAGCTGTAAACGGATTTGATTTGTCTTTACCAGAAGCCGTTTGCTCTGGACTAGCCAACTCTTAGATAAATTATCAGAATTATCTTTGGTGAGCTGATTACCAATTATGGTTTTTCCACTGCCTTTACCACAAGCCATAAACTTGCGGGCTAGCCAACTCTTCACTTTTTAGGATATGGTGAGTTGAAAACCATACAATTTTGGGCAAATTGCAAGCCATAAACGGGTTTGATATATCTTTACCAAGAGCCGTTTGCTCCTGGATTAGCCAATCCTTTTGTCTATTAGACATGGCGGACTGATAACCAAGCTGAGTAAGTGAAAAACACTTACTCCAAAAAAAAATTTTGGCCAAAAACGGGGGAATTGGGTGGAATAATTACATGAAATTCGTGAGAATTCCCCCCCCCCCCCCCACACTTAGAAATGAATATTGCCCTCAATATTCAAAGTACCGGCGGTTATGCCGAAACACCGGCATCATAAAGGGAAAGTGCAAGAAACAAAGCCGTATTGGCGGCCATGAAACTTATAACTC
>BPTQ01000007.1:333853000-333916276 GCA_019973895.1 Chrysanthemum seticuspe
ATAGTCCTTGGACGATCGTCACCTAACTTTTGGAGATCGTCACCAAAGTATATGAGATCGTCACCTATGTGATTTAAATGTTTTTGTCGGGAAGTTAATAGGTAATAGAAAGCATATATAGGAAAAATATTTATGAATAAAAGTAAGAATCCTCTTTAACCTCAATTCATTACTAGATGCCGTAGAATCACGTGTCAAAACACTACTCGAATTAGTACTAAAAGAACTGAACAAACTCAGTTCAGTCAGTTCGTAACTATGATCGAGTAGTCGCGCCGATCTACTTAAAAGACTACTGCTAGAACGTTTCCATTACATGTTTTAGTCATTTGTTCACATTTTGAGAAAGGCATCGTATTGTATAGTATTGCTATCCAATAAATATTTGCGACTGTCCTTAAATAATAGGTTCTTCTTAATTACAACGCTGTACTTCTTAATCTTTCACGGGCCAATTTTCTCGTCGTCAACTACGTTTTAGTGTATCCACTGCTAGAGTATATGAAACCACTGCTAGAGGTTTTCAATCCACTGCTAGCAGGTTCCTGATAATACTTGAAGGGCTGTTTTTGTAAATTTCGTGTATCCACTGCTAGAGTATATGAAACCACTGCTAGTGGTTTTCAATCCACTGCTAGCAGCTTCCTGATAATACTTGAAGGGCAGTTTTTGTAAATTTCATGTATCCACTGCTAGAGTATATGAAACCACTGCTAGAGGTTTTCAATCCACTGCTAGCAGCTTCCTGATAATATTTGAAGGGCTGTTTTTGTAAATTTCGTGTATCCACTGCTAGAGTATATGAAACCACTGCTAGAGGTTTTCAATCCACTGCTAGCAGGTTCCTGATAATACTTGAAGGGCTGTTTTTGTAAATTTCGTGTATCCACTGCTAGAGTATATGAAGGATATATTACCCCATTTCTTTCTCGAGCAAGAACCTGAAAAAAGGGACGTATATTATTATCAGTATTCGTGTGATTATTGATGGGTATATGAGTTTGAACAAATGCTTAAATGACCTGAATAATTGTCTCAAGTTTGAACAAACGCTTATTTAACTCTGTAATAACACGATCCTGTGTTATGCTGATCTCTATCATACTGCTCTCACTCCTGCGTATAATAGGTAAATGTTTCCTTTCAGTCTTGCCACGTTTGCGTGCTGCGGCCATCTTCTTCAACCACTCGTCGTAGAGATGTGTTGTTTTCACTGGTGGAGTTCTAGGTATGTAATCATGGAAAAATGCCGTAAACTTTATATACCAATCAGATCTCCTCTCAGCTATTGTCGGTGTCAGTTCTTTAACAGGATTCGAATCCTTAAAAAACAAATAATAATGTTCAATAAAAGATTGCATTAATGTAGAAAAAAAGATTGCATTAATAAGAAAATTTTATATATTACTTTTACCTTTCCAAAAAGAGACTTATAATCAGATCTTTTGAAGGGTGTATTCTTTGACCACGCTACTCCTCTTGGCATAATATCAGGAACTTTATTCCACCATAGAATGCTTCTTTCAAAAGACTCCAGTATCCAAATCTATACGGATTTTGGAATTTCAATAAAAAATAATAGCATAAAATATTGATACACAAAATGAATCCAGTTTATATTGATATATAAAATATTAACCTTGAAAGCCCAAACGAATCCTGACAGTGTATAGGTTGGAACAAACTTGTGGTCTTTGTTAATACCTTGAAGGAAATCCCACTTGTGTTTATCTGCAACATCCAAAATTTCATCATACAAATGCCTCCAAATATGCTCTTCCCATGGAAAGGCATCCCAATCATCTAGGTTTTCAACTAATCGCATGAGAGAAACATCAACTTCCTGAACCAATAATCTGCCCATGAAGATAACCTCCAAAGCTAACAATAGACAAAGACGTACTGCATCTTCGTCGCATATGATACCAAATGCCTCTTCATCCTCAATTAGGCCAAGAATATCTAAGTTTGTAATTTTTGAACCTGAATGTTTTGGGAAAACCCTTGACATAAAATTGAGGTGTCCAGATCCATATTTTTCAAAACTTACTTTTCCAAAATTAAAACCAGTGATAAGCGAAAACTCTGGACGACCGAAATGAAGGGGACGGTCATCAATATAATATACAATCGGCATATCATAATGGTTTTCATTCGGATAACATTGTTTTTGTAAAACATAATCTATCATATGTGCTTCGTGGTCAAAATAAGAAAGGTCCAACCATTTACCGAAACAAGTTTCCCTAAACAACTTCCTTCGATTTTTATCCAACTTGGATTTTATTAAAGAAAAGTAGTTTGGTTTACTTCTGATGATGATTTTCGCCTCATATTCCTACAAATGAAAAAATAAAATAAATAAATAAATAAATAAAATAAAATAAAAAATACTCTACTTAATAACATATAAGGGGAGTAACAAAACTGCATTCAATCATCCAAGCCTCACACTACAATTTTGTAACAAATGCCAAGTATACTTTCAAAAAGGTAGAACAACAAAGAATCACATCTCAGACACCAGATAAATTACAAACCCAAACACAATTTTGTAACCTTTTGCTAACTTAAATAAACAAAATTGTTGTTGCAAAACTACTATTAAACATGATTAATTTCAAATAAATAAGGGGAAAAACAAATATACGAACAATTTATATATATCAACATAAAAAAACATACCCGAATACGAAACATTTTTTTTGCAGGATTTCGAGAAGACGATGGTTCTTGACTTGTAGGAGTAATTTTGTAATGGGGGTGTAATGTATGTGTTATTCTAATTCATTGGTTAGGAAAGATATGTGATAAGTAAAAAGTATTTTTACCGTGGTGTAAAAATTGGAAAAAAGTACAAAACTACTATTTGGCCAAAAACCGCTAAAATTAATTCGCTTAAGTCGCTCGACATTGGGAAGGAGCAAAAGGAATAAAATATTACTTTTTAAATTTTGACTTTTTTCTCGAAAATATCAAAAAAAATCGCGCGAATCTTAAAAAGTCGCTGGATATTAGTCGACTAAAATTCATAGGTACGAAAATGATTGGAATCTGAAAAGTGTCAGGACACGTGTCACTATTACATTGGAAGGATAAAGTCGCAAGTCTCAAAGTTTATTTTGGAAATACCCAAACTTTTTTCCTAAAAAGTGATGACACCTTGAGCGAAAAATGCATTCTTAAAATTTTCCCTAAATAATTTTGAGCTAAAGTTGGTTTATTGTTGATTTTGGGATTTTGTTGGCATTGTTGGGTAGAAGAAGGTGCGGATTGTACGCTGAGATGGGTTGTTATGGGGTAAGGCATACTTTGGATTGTTGTTTTTAATGAATCTAATAATGTTCAAAACCATTTACAATTGATATTTTGAAAGTCCAATTATGTGTTGAGAATGAGTATGACTTTCTCAGGCTAAATTTTGGTTGTTTTAAGGTTTATAGTTAAGTTTTGGTTATTAGAATATTTGTTGACTTGATTTTAAGCTCCTTATGTGACAATTTTAATTGTAATATACAGGAAAAAACTGAAACTTAAAACCGGTATATGTTTCAGTGATATCGAGATGGGAAAGTTACCGTAGGAAAAACCAGGATAAGCCCGGTTTTCGCCTCGGTTCCATTGTTTATCAGTCTGTCAATATTGGGTGTTGTAGTTTTGTATTGGTATCCAAATCGGAAGGCATCTGAGGATATGAGGATGATGGTGGGGTGTTTTAGTTTGGTTAGTGGTGGCGCGTGGTGAATGATGGTGGCTGTGTGGTGGCGCGTGGGGGTGGATGAGAAGAATAAGACGGCGAAAGCGGTGGAGATTATGGTGGTGATGAGGAGGGTTGTGGTGATCATGGTGGTGGTTGGTGTCATCGTTATGCAGGTTAGATGGGTTATTGGTGATTAAGGGTGCTTGTGTTGAGACCCTGTTCAGATCGGAGGCTATTCATTTTGGCACCTTCTTTAATCAATATCTCTTAATTAAGAGTGTTGTGACTCGTTTCCGCAATTATATTTATAGCACTGTAAGTTTACGTTCTTTCCTTTAAGATTAACTTTTCTTTGGTCGAGAGGGTGCAAACGGTGTGACTAACTTCTTGATCTGCCTCCTTGAGAGGTGTGAATACCTGCTCTGGTCACACCCAATTCTCTCGGCCGAGTCTTCTTAATCTTGGGTATGTGTTCTGTTTAATCCCTTAGTTGTTGTTGTTTAGCTATTGTCTTTGTTTCTGGCGATGAGTAGGTTAAGGGATCGAGAAGTTGGTGTTGGATTATTGGTGGTTATTTGTGTTTGAAGGTGGTTGGCTTTCTGTCTATAGTTTGGTGTCTTTGACTTCTGAGTCTGAGTGTATCATAGTAAATTTTGTTTTTGTTTTAAGGTGTATAGTTAAGTCGTGCCTACTAAAGTTTGTGGTTATTTGATTATAGAGTAACTGTGGTGCACTATGAATACATGTTAAGAGTTGGAACAATATCATGCACATTATGAGTGTTCGTGGCAAATAACCAAGTAATAATACATAACTGTTGCTTGAACATCACATATATGTCCTACGTTAGGTTGCTGAATGTTTCTTTGAAAACAATGTTACGCGTGCAATTCTTAAGCTCTGGGTCCTTGTCTTCAACCATTAGTATCTTAAGGCCGTCAGGACTGGTAACTCTAGATAGCGCCACATAAAGCTGACCATGGCTGAATACGGGAGAAGGCATATAGAGGCCAACGTAATTAAGTGATTGACCCTGACTTTTGTTAATTGTCATTGCATAACATGGTCTTACAGGGAATTGTCGCCGTTTTAGAATAAATGGCCACTTGGATTGCGTTGATGTCAGTATAATCCTATGTATAATAACGTTATCCCCTATATTTGAACCTGTAAGCACCTTAGCGTGAATAACAAACTGGCCTAGATCTGTGATGAGCAACCTTGTTCCATTACACAACCCTTTGCTTGGATTGATGTTCCGCAATAGCATAATTGGTAATTCCTTTTTTAACTGAAGAGCATGCGGGGGCATCCTGGGGATATTTAAGGAATTAAGAAATTCAATCGGATAGTGTTCGTACTGTTCTAGGCTATCTGTAGATGCCTTGCAAATCTCATCTGCGCTGTTGTATGTAATAGATTCCCCTGATAACTGTTTAAACATGTACTCATTGATGTCATTAGCGTCATCATTCCGAGGAGTTAGTATTGCCCTTTCTTTGAGGTACACATCGTCGGTTTGTCTCGTTGTAAAATCAGGGTATGTCTCTGTGACAATCTGTTTTATTGGACAATCCCACGATTTAATTAGGAATATTTCAGGAATGTCAATCCAATTTGGGTCGTCCTCCCCTTCTTTGCATTTTGCCGGCACGTTTCCATCCCCCACAGCCAAAACCCATCTATTGAAATCTTGTTTTCGAGTATCAACCTCCCCATTCTCAGTATACTCGTTGAGACGCATGCTACGTGTAAGTCTAAATACTTTGCAATGCTTCCATAGTTCAGATTGGTTTATGCACGATTGAACAATGTCTGCCCTGCTTCCTTTTGGTATAACTGGCAGCACTTGTCGAAAGTCACCTCCAAGCAAGACCGTCACTCCTCCAAATATTCGATTCCTACTGTCAGGATCATGATATCCTAAAATATCCTTGAGCGTCTTATCCAATGCTTCAAAAGCATATTTTTGAGTCATCGGAGCTTCATCCCATATAATAAGTTTAACTTCCTGTATGAGTTCAGCCATATGTGTATTTTGTTTTATCCCGCATGTACTGTTCTCTAATAATTCAAGCGGTATAACAAAACGGCTATGCGCGGTTCTCCCACCTGGTAGTAACAATGAAGCTATTCCTACCCAAATTGAAAGTGTTAATCAGTCACAAATTTTTGTCCATTTTAAAATAGTTGACTGTTTAAAATTTAGTATAAATTTATACCTGAAGATGCAACAGCGAGCACTATCATGCGTTCTGATCTTAATCTTGAGATGATACTCTTGTATAAAAACGTCTTTCCAGTTCCGCCTGGACCGTAGACGAAGTAAAAGTTCCCTTTTTTACCATGGACAGATTCAATCACCTATTCATAGATTAAACGTTGTTCGGGATTTAACAATGAATGAAGTTGCTGATGTTCAATCTTACTCTGTTTCATATCATAATTCAACACTTCTCGTATGAGACGATTGTCCATGTTGGTTAGTAACCTTGGGTCAGGCACTGGTAGGTCTTGGAAATCAGATAAAGATCTCCCATTTATATTTAACAACTCTTGGATCTCTATCAAACAATAGTTCTTTAGTTGCTCGTCCGTCAACTCCAAGTCAGGATAATTAAACATTTTCCTTTTCTTGTGTAGAAGATCTTCTGATAGAAACTTCCAATTTTCTTCCCAAAATTTTAAAGGTCTGCTAACATCGCAAAATATTAAAATTGTTAAAAATATGTCACGTAACTGTGGTCCAAACATCCATACACTTGCTTCTGATATAGCATATGTCCATTCCGTGTCATCATTTAAAAGGCCATATTCAAAACATGCTTCCTTGAAAGTGGAACATAGTTTGTCGTGAACAGTCATGAGTTTTTCCCAAGAATCAGGACCTCTAGCAATGTTCAACAACATTCTAAGATAATATCGGTCTCCAAACGCCGGGTGCGAGTAAACAATCCGCCCGATGCATTTTTGCAATTTGCGTTTTTCCACAGTTTGTCTTTCTCATGCCACACGTAATGTGTAGGTATCTCAGCATACGTATACTGATTCGCTTCTGTATCACGCTTGTTTAATTCAAACCAATCAGTGAACATGGTCATGTCGATACCTTCCCTTTGAATTAGGGCGGGTAAGCTTTCCGAGTCACGTAGTGTGATTGCGTGCTGATTCGGCAAGTGGTAATTCAGCTTCATAACAGACGGATATGAGTAATGTATGTCGTATGAAAACAAATGCCACACCGCCTCACATGGAGCTAAAAAACGACAATTCAAATAGTTCTTTATTTCGTCCACCTCCAAAACTTGTACATTTTCTAAATCACCATCATTTTTAACATTCTCTTGTATAACAATTGTGGCTCTATCGGGACCTTTATTTAAGTACTTGAATAAGTACTTAATTGCTTTGGATCTATTGCACCATTCCACGTTAATGTGGGCCTGGTATTTCATGAGGAGATAACGGTTGTGAGGCACCACATATCTGTTATCGTACTTGAATTTCCCTTTTATATGGTGAGCGTTATTATTCCTCCGGCAATAAATAGCATAACCATCATTATCAACAATTGTTTCAAACACAAAAGGTTTAGGAAAATGTTTTGAGCACTTACCCTCAATTGTACATGGGGCGTTTTTATCATCTTTACCGCAAGGTCCATGTAACATAAACTCAGTTACTACTTTATACCCATCCGGATCATTGATTCGACATGGTATCTCAGCTGTAATTATATCATTTATCTGGGATGGGGTTTTGCATTTCAATTCTTCTTCTAGCCACAGTAGGATATGAGCATGTGGCAGTCCACATTTTTGAAATTCTATGACATACACAACTGAAATATAATTGGAAACAAACATAAGATAATACATAATGTATATATAAAAGAGTAAACAGATTAAAATTATGGGTTAATTTTTGTTTACCTCCTCGTGACTTGCCAAAAATATGAATTTTTGTAAGGTCGTTTGACAGTTCAGTAAGTTTAATCTTGAACACACGTGTTGCCACTTCTGGACGGTCATGGACTTTTTGGCCCGGGACGTGCTTTAGCATTTCTGCAATCTCGGGCCATTTTGGATTAGCAGTGAACGTGATGAACAGGTCTGGATTCCCATACGTCCGGCATATAGCCATTGCATCCTGGTAGTTTTGCATCATATACCTTGGACAACCTATAAAACTTCTTGGCAGAACGATTCGTTTTCCCAGTCCTGCTGCACTTGTATCCCCCTTGTTACAGCGTCACAAACATTATGATATAGATCAACGCGTAACGTATCTTGATTTTTCCTGGTCTATTTTAGCCTCTGTTCTTCAACAGCCGCATATGAATCCACCAAGTATTGTTGGAATAATCGCCCACCTCTAAGCAGTGTAGTACCTTGATTATTTCGCTGTTGTATGATATATGAATAGTATTCTTTCATTGTGACAAAAGCCCTTTTGGTCTTGCGTACATCCATGTTGTTGTAATATGGTATCTTTTCATGAAATCCTTCCTCCCCATATGGGAATAACAATGGATATTGAAGTGACATGTATTCTGAATGCAACTCAGAAATACGTTTCAAACCTTCATCCCTGTTACTTACAATAATATCTCTTGTAGGAATACCATCACCAAATTCATTAGTAATTAGAGCTGCTATTTCGGCCACGGTTGGTGCGTTGTATTTCCGAGATGTACTATGTCCACTTATCAGCCGTAGTTCAAAGGTGGCTGAATTGTGGTGCTCGCACCAATCCCGAGCCATTCGAAATGCCTTAGTGATTGAATTTGATTGATCAAACATTTTAATCAATCTCGCTACTATACTTGGATCCAACATATATCCCCCATCTTTGTCTATAAAAGCTCTCATTCGGTTTTTCACTTCATTTCCAGTGTAAAAAAAGTATAGCTGTGCATATTTAGGTTGAATTCCCTGTTTTGGAAGAAGAGAACCTATTCGATGATAGCTTTGGCCATTTACTCTAAAGGTATATGGACCCCTGCCCGTGTTAATTGAATGGTCTATTCTTGCTCCAAAAGATGTGTAACAAAACATGCCATTATATACCCTGATCTGGTCTTTGAATCTTAAACTTGCAGGATTATTATAGTCCATAAACTCTTTAAGAGGTGAAGGCGCTTCATTAAATCTTGGAAAAAGAAGTTTTCCCTCTTGACAGCAAATGGAAAAAGTTGGGTTGGTAGCGCTCTTTGATTTATCGCTTCTCTCCTGATACCACATAATCGCTTTGCAATTTTGACACTCAAATGATGGATGGCCAATATTATGGTAAACAACGGGAACACCTTGCAAAAAAAGGTAAATTTAATTGGGAATAACAACATTTTTATCCATCAAATAACATAAGGCATAAATTATAAAATGTGAAACTACCTGCAGATGCATGTGCGGCTCTGTGTGGGATTTTTTTAGCTGCACGCTGAGAGAGTGTCCCTGTATGAATAACATTAAGGTATTATTCATTATTACGGAAACAATTGTCTGCCAAATATAATTTGGTTAGTTAAACACCTGCTGATTTTCTTTTTTTATACATAAAGGGTTGTTTTGAAGCAGAAGCCATTTGATTCGCCATCATATCTGGTAAATCGCCCACTGAGCGTGATGTTTGTCCTAACAAATTACGGTGAACACGCGAATCAGGTATCAATTGTTGCAACAATTTTGTACTATAATAACGCAAGTGAATGTTTGGAGCTGGTGTATACCTGTAAATGATTTGACAATTTCATTTAGCCGTAAACCACAATAGCTTTGTGTTATTCCACTTTGACTGATAATTGTTTTCGAATCAATAACGAAAGATTTGTGCAACATGTCTGACAGGGATGGAACCTGAGCATGATCATTTTGTGACCCTGTAACGAAAAAACAAATATGGATTTAATCATATACATAATTGGAAGGTATGGTAACTTGTTAAATTGAGATGTACCTGTATTCATTTAGTATTTGGATGATATGTATCAATTTTGCAACACATAACCTTGCAGGTTTGGAAAGATATAGAAGCAAGATGTATATTAAAGCATCTCTTGGGATTCTAGTTTTGAACTGATGCAATAAGTGTAGTGAACAATGAACAGACTTGTATGGTAAGTATCTCCAGGTTTTTATGATTCTTATTATTGATTTAATAATGAGACTGATTTTTTTCCAATAACAACACACAAATTCATGATGGTTCATCTATATAACATATGGAGAAAGTAAAAAACTCTTAATTGTTATAAAGTAAAGTAGGAATAAACGTGTTTTATAAATTGCCTTATAAGATAAGTTTATATCACACTTGTTATGTATAAAATAATAATGTATGTGTAAATTAAACATATGTAGTGGATGGTATAAATACATATAAATAGAAGGAGGGTTTGAAACTCATATAATTCATATCAAACATAATTTTACAGTCATTATTTAATTCATTGGGTATATAATAAAGTCAATTTTAGGCAATCTTGGTGATTGCATTAAGCAGCATAACCATCTTCAATATATTTATCATTTGAGATTTAAAACAACACCGTCCTAACCTTTGGGTAATTTCCGCAAGTTTTGAAAAACTTTTTATTAGGTATTCACAATGAATCAATCACATGTGTTCATGAATTTAGATGACCCTTTATGTACTTTAAGTCGATCAATTATTTAAAGGGTTATATGAGTTAATGAAAATAGGGGATACTATAGGAGAATTAGAGAATTATACAGAAGTACGCTTCATTAATTAGATGTTTGGTTACATGTTTATCACATGAAAGGGTTATAGGAGTGAATGAAAAAAGGGGATACAACAGGAAAATTAGTAAATTACATAGAAATGAGTTTCATTAATTAGATGTTTGGTTACACGGTTATCACATGAAACAGTATACAGATATAAACATTTGGTTCATTCACATATTTATTTTGTTCATGAGACATTACACCTGGTAACCATGTCTGATGGAGAAATCGAAAAAAAACAATCCTTGCCGACTATTACATGAGACATTACATTTGGTAACAATGTCTGATGGAGAAATCAAATAATTTTAAGATACCTAAATAAATATCTTGTACATTAGACATTACATTTGTAACAATGTCTGATGGAGAAATCAAAAGAACCATAATTGCTTTCATGGCCATCTGGCATTACTAACACACATATCTATTTGATCTCATGTTGCAATTGTCCAAAGCCACAGTATGTTCATCTTGGAGGTACCTGAAATGGAGTTTAGCACAAAAAGAAACAATATTTCGTTTGATGGCAAACCAAAATATATTGTCAAACAAAAATAAAACCAAATGTAACGGAACGGTTGAGTCTTGTGTCTTCCAAACAACAATTAAAACAAAATTAAAACAAAATCCCAAAAGCAGTTTTTATCAAATGTATTATTATTGTCATAAGCATTCGTTTTATAAAGTCTTGATGGGGCGCTCCTTGGTTGGGGTCATTCGGATTCTTCAACCACAAACCTGTTTACAAAATATATAGGGAGAAACGTGTTATTATGTAGGCAAACGTAAAAGGGTTAGTGATGAGTGTCTAAATACTCATCATTTTTTGTACCTTTTAGACTGCAAAAACATCTGAAAACACTCAGAAACGCATCAAAATGATAAAAATATCACAAATAAGTGTTTTATGTGTTTTAAATGCAAAAATATCAAAATCTGGTGAAAAACATATCAAGTTTGCATAATTGGCAGTTTTAGTCCCCCAAGTTTCAAAAGTTGTCAAAAACAGTCCCTGGATATTCAAAACTTGTAAAATATCATTTTAAATCCTTAGGGATTCATGAAGTTGTCAAAACAAGTCCTTGAAATTTAAATTTTCAAAATTACAACTTTGGTCCCTAAACTTTTAAAAATGACAAAAATGGTCCTTGGACATTTAAAAATGGAAAATAATCATCATTGGTCCTTGTACTATTCATATTTGGCAGGATAGGCCCTTGTGATAACTTTGGAAAACTTGTCAAGATCAGTCCCTCAATTTGGCAGAATTACAAGAATGGTCCTTGTGTAGTTAACATACCAAACGGACCCCTTTATTAACTAAACCCAATCCAAACACAAACCAAGTCCAAATCCAATCCACTAAATCCCTAGGCCCAATACCAACCAAGCCCAACCCCACGTTATTAATAATACCGGTTTAAAAATTCAAAACCCGCCGGTCACTGTTCACTTGTCTCTCCCACCTCTGCAAACCAAAATCAGAGGTGGTTTTCTCCACCTTTCCACCTCATTTCCACCTTAACAGCTGTATACCAACCCTCCTTCCACCTCCACATACACCAAAACCCATTAAATGCATAAACCTGCTACTAAGACTTTTTCCCGCCAAAACGTCACATGTATGGTTTTGATGATTTCTAATGATCCAAGGGATGAGAAGAGGTGGGAAAGATTCAGAGGTCGACATAGATCAATATAAATCAAGAAAGAAGCTGAGAGAATTACAAGAATGGTCCTTGTGTAGTTAACATACCAAACGGACCCCTTTATTAACTAAACCCAATCCAAACACAAACCAAGTCCAAATCCAATCCACTAAATCCCTAGGCCCAATACCAACCAAGCCCAACCCCACGTTATTAATAATACCGTGTAATTTAATTTTCCCTATGTCGTTTTTAATATTTTAAATTTCCTAGTGTAAGTTTAAGCTTTTAAATACTTTGTAATAAATTTTCAGTGTATTAAGAACCTGTTTTCAGTTTCAATTGCAGTGTATGTACAAGAATTCAGTTTATGTATTTTCAAGTTCAAAAATCTCAATATGGTCAAATGATGTTTGTAGTTGTTGTTTTGTACTCAATAAGCTCATAAAAGCTCCTAGGAAGCTCTTATAAGCTTTTAGAAATCTTAACACTTTGTTTAGTATCAAAAACAGAAAAATCACAAAAATACTCAAAAATAGCTTGAAATTCAAAAATCAATGGTAATGAAGATTAAAGACTGAAGCAGGGTGATCTTTGGATTGCATTTGGTTTAGAGGCTTAGTGGTAAGCCTATAGGAGTGTTCTTGGTTCCTAGTTCTTGGTTTTTGGCTGGAAAGCAATTGTAAGCTCTTTATAAGCATTTTTAGCTTT
Source organism: Chrysanthemum seticuspe (assembly GCA_019973895.1). Classification (NCBI taxonomy): domain Eukaryota; kingdom Viridiplantae; phylum Streptophyta; class Magnoliopsida; order Asterales; family Asteraceae; genus Chrysanthemum; species Chrysanthemum seticuspe. Next base: position 333,865,816 of record BPTQ01000007.1, read on the forward strand.
TCACTGTTTAAGTAACTTATAAGCTTTAATCTGTGTTTGTTCATGTTTCTTAGGTGTAGTTAAGCAAAAGTAAGCATTAAAACAGTAACCTTGTTCTTTAGAATTGGTAATTGTTAGAAACCTTAGTTTAACAGTGATAATAGTATAAGTGTCAATTCATAGATTTATGTTGTTATTGTTCTTATTTAATGCTTATTCAGTCTCATGTTATGATAATAAAAGGCTTTGGATCAGTTTCATGGTTTTAATCTGTGTTTAGCTTTGATAATCACAAAAGTAGTTTTTTAAAAGAGTGTTTGGATTTGCTGATTAAGTGACATTCCAGTGTATGCTTGTTATTGTTTATGGTTGCTTTAAGTCATGTTATCATCTAGTAGCTCATTACAATAATAAAATGCAGTCCTTGTTTTAGTAAAAAGTCAAAATTAACTTAATCTCACCCATAATAGTTAACTGTTAAGCTTTTAGATTGCAAAACTCATCAAGGTAGCTTGTAATTTAGAACTTTAGCTTAAACTCACCTTAGTATAGCTTATTTTAACATATTCAGTCATTTGAATCAATTAAAAGTTCATAATAGTCAACTTAGTTAGTTTTTATAAAAGTCAAAATTTTCTATTTGGTCGTTTTTGAATAAACTAGAAATTTTTCTATAGAACTTATTATTAGCTTTCAAGATTTAAGCTTTTGAGTTATTAAAATCTAGTTGCTAATCTTCCTAAAAATATTTTTTATAATTTCTAGTTTAGCTTTTAAATGGCTTATCTCTTAGCTTATTTGGGCAACCTGTTTTAAAAAGTGCCCTGTACCAAGGAAATTTGTGTGATCTGCTCATTTTAATAAGCTCACACAGAGCTTATTAGTGAGATTTAGCTTTTGAATCTTAGCTTTTTGGAAAGCTCACCTAGCTGTCTTTTCATTCCAGTGCTTATTCTCAGCTTTTTGGCTTATTTAATAAGGCTGCTAGTTGTTTTTACTTTGTCCCATTTCTGTATAAGCTGCTTACTCAGTGAAATGGTGCCTTCTTCATAAGCTTGTCAAAAGTTTATTAGTGGGCCCCCTTGTTAGATTCTTGGCTTTTTGGGAAGCCCATCAGTTCATCTTGACACCTCAGTTTTAATTTTGAGCTTTTAAGCTTATTTGATAAGCTGAAATTACTTGAAAAAATTGCTGCAGGCCTGTTTGGTTAGAAGGTATCTCATAAGTGCTTATTAGCTTATAAATAGCTTATCAGTGTTGATATTTGCATCTTTTAGCTTCATTTCAGTTCATTTAGCTTATTTGTAGCTTATTTCACTTTTGTTTCCAGTTTTCAAGTTTGTTTGAGCTTTAAAAATCATAATAAGCTCATAAGCTTCACTGTTGAGCTTTTTTAACTTGTAAACTGCTTATTTTTAAATTTGTAAATTTTTTGTTTTCATTAAAGTTTCATATTTTAAGTAGTTAAGTAGGTTTAAAAAAGAAAATCCAAAAAAACATCATTTTAAATATAGTGATAGCGTTTATTTAATAGGAATTAGCTTTTTGATTTTTCTTTTCAGCTTATTATTAAGCAAATTCTGTTTTTATAATTTTCTTAGTTTCCTGTCACCTTAGGATATTTTTATATAAAGTTTCATAATTTTCTCTGTTTGTTTAGTATTTATTATAATTTTAAATAGTTAAAAGTATTAAATAATTAGTAATAAATAATTAAAAAGCATAAAAAATATCTTTTCAGTTTTAAAATTAGTTTTATAATATTTTAGATTTTTCCAAGTTAAAATTTCATTTTTCCAGGTTTATTTTATATTTTCTAGTATTTAAGTGTATTTTAAATAGTAATTAATTAATAATAAATAGATAAAAAGTGTAAAATAATATATTTTCAATTTTAAAATAAGTTTTATAATATTTTAGATTTTTCTAAATCATAATTTTATTTTTCTAGCTTTATTTCATATTTTATCATATTTTAGGTTATTATATAATAGTTAAAAATAGTTTTTATTTAATAATAATTAAATAAATAGTTTTAAAAATAATTTTCTTTTTATAATAATTTTCTTTTATTATTAGGATTGTAAAAATTTCATTTTCATATTTTTAGGCCTTTTATTTCTTAAAACTCACGTTTTGTTTTATACAGTTAGCGACAAAAAAGTGACAATCAATATGTGCTCACCGTCTTTGTTTCTTCTTGACGGGTAGGGAGCTATCATCACCATCCTGCTCAATGTCTACGGTTATCAGTTCAATATCCGCGTCCGAATTCTCAATAGCAACACTGCATACAACGAAACATGATTATTACGTTAAATGTATTGCAGTAGTAAGATAAATAGGGTAAAAGATATCTTGTTGTCACCCAAATGTTTTAAGGGCGCTAACCTATCATCTTTATTATCATTTGTAGGGTTGGCCTTTATCAGTCGTTTGAATGATGGGCTGGATGTTGAAGATGTATTACTACTTGCAATATCAGACTCATCACCTTGTACATCATTAACCGGCAGCATTTCATGTTCTGTCGCTGAATCATCAATAACCACCCTGCAAACAATGGAATTCCATCAGTATGTGACTTTATACAAATACATGCTGTACTGATTTTTTTTTGTTGGTTTCGACTACCTTTTCCTTATCCTATCCTCTACAGGCTTGGACGGTGTAGTGAGGGTTGGCGACTGGGCGGGTGACTTGGATGATGAGCCTGTAACAACGGTTTCATTATCAACGGTGCTTGCACTTGTGGGTTCAGCTGATGGATTATGCGGGTCAACTTGCCAACACGTAAAACTCTCGAATGTTCCATATTCATAATATGTGTGAGATTTGATTTCAAACACGTGGGTTGTCCCAATGAGGTCAGCTATAGGTGATGGCAAGTTTGCATGATCGTCTAAACCCTGTAGAGTAAGCCGTGAGTAATGGGAATGATGTAATAGGGTATAAGTAGACGGGGATTTATAACTGTACCTCATCCTCATCCGACGCTAACGCCAAAGCTGGGAACCCGATCAATTCAACGGATGCATCATCAAAAAGGACCACCACAGTCTGCTCGATACTATCAGAGATACCAAGTTCAAGACGATATCTGAAGGAAGCATTCAGCATATGGTAAATGTCAAGGTGAGCAATTTTATTTAACACATTCAAACAATCAAAATATAAGTTACAAATATGTCATTACCTTATTACCGGGTATTCAACCGGTCTGCTGCATTACTCGCACCAAAATCTCCCATTCTTTCTAGTAGCCCCTTTCCTGCAGTTGTCTCCCCCACATGATGGGAAATTCTATCCCTTTCTAGTACCCACATTATCAATCTTGGCCTTAATTATGAAAGCGGCAGACTGTATATAAATTAGATTCATAAATTTTATGCACTATAAAGATAATATAGAGATGGCGGGTGCAAAATAATACATACATCATTCCTTTTATTTCGGGCCCACATGAGCAGATTCTCGATAGATCCTTCTCTTGGTTCAGAGCTGTCTACACGCGAAGCTCCTTTTGAAGCATCAGTGATGCTAACAAACAGTTGAATGATTTGTTAAAATTTGTTGGTTTTAGGATATATTCAATAATAAAAATTAGTTTCTTACCAAATCTCTGAATTCAATTCTTTAATTGCAGGAATGTCAACGGAATCTAGGAGCTGGGTGGATGAACTGCTGGATAGATAGAGCTTATCTAGAAGGTAATATTAAAGGTTAAATTTGTAAAAGAAAAGTTTTGAACATGCAAAAGGTAAATAGTCCATAAGCCACTTACTGTTATATTGCTTTGCAGAGGTTGAAGTCACCACAACAGGACACATACCTACATGCGTCGCCTTCTTCTCAATCAACACATCAGCAAGCCCTCCCCACAGGGTCACCCGTATGGACTGGCCACTGATTACAAAGGGAATCGAAATAAAGAGAACAGTAAGTTTCCTAATACACATTGGCAAAAATATTTTCATTTTTACAACATCCTTTGCAACAAATATAAATTTCAACCTATGATTCGCCAGGTAGAAATCAAGGGTTTTGGCTCCTGTTTTGGTATAGTTCATCCTACCAACATTTGTCACATAACCTACAGCATCTGAAAGGTAAAAGCTTTTATAGCAACAATATTAAAAAAAAAAAAATTTAAGATACCTAAACAAACAGCACATTACCAATGAGATATTTGTTTTCTGTGGGCTTTATATGATCAAAATCAACCAATTGTAACGGATACCTAACAAATCCCTTAGATATAACCAAAGATTTCCTTATGCTTGTTGATCCATTAAACTCAAGCATGAACGTATCGTCCTTCCTGATACGAAAATCTTCTTTGTTTTGCATGACTACAAAATTTTTAACCGAATATATAGCACCCTCTTTTAACCTCAAGAAATTGTGAGCTACCGTTGCCTTGGCGGTACAATGGATAACATTTCCCTGCATAAAAAGAATGTAAGAAAAAATTGACAAACAACACAGACATTTGATAACTTTTTTTATTACATATTGGCATTATTTAGGTTTTTCACACATGGATGTCAACATACTTTAGCATCAGACACCAAGAAATCAGTGCTCAAGTATCGACCCGAAGGAGCATTTATATCCCACATCCTACAGAGCATCACTACGATCGTACCGGTCTCATCCAATTTCAATTCATCCAGTAACAATACAACATTTGGGCCTCCGATTTCTACAGCCATAATTATAGAAATAACGGTCCTTTTTTACTTGTATGCCTACCCACAATGTCTGGGCAGATAATGGGTTGCAAGCCTTATTTATGCAGGTTCCATTTAGTAATGTTTTAATTGTAGATTGATCCATATTCTTTGAGGGTGCAAATTCGCAGCCCTTTTGTGTTTCCAACATTGAATATGTGTTTATTGTGAACGTCCGAACATTCAAGCCAGGGATATCTTTCATTCAACTCGAGCCTCTTCATAAACCAAATTGAATATGCATTGAATATGAGGGCCTCCTAAAACGAAATGAGTTGTAGTTATTTCGGTATGCATAGACATGTATGTACCGTACTTTTGGTTGTGCACAACCCCCCTTGCACATTAAATTAAGGGGGATAAGCTTTAAGTATTATAGATAAGTACAAATCAGCATAAACACATAAATCTTCATAAATAGCAATAATATTCATAAATAAGCACAAAATCATAAATAAGCACAAAATAACAATTAAATAAGTAGTTTGAAGCACCGTACCATCATTTTGAGAATTATTAGGTTCATTTTGAACCGATTTTTTTTCTAGATCTGATTGTGCACTCATTGATTGTTCCATTTTTGTCCTTTTAGTTGATTTTGATGTTTTGCGGAGGGTATTGATCTTTTTTAGAGAGAGAGAGAGAGTAAGTTTGTTGCGTGTGTGCGGTGAAAGGTTAGAGAAAGAAATTGATTTTTTAATAGTAAAATTTTGGTCGGGGTTATAGTTTCAGAATGTTACGTAAATGGTCCCTCCGTGTTTTTTATTATTAAAATTTGTCTTTTGATCCAACGGTCAAGATCTGTCCAATGGTATGTACGGGTTTTTGAGTTTGTAAAATAGACTTTCTTTAGTACGTATAGATTAAGAAAATACAACGTAACCAAGTCAATAATACAAGACACATGCCATGTACAGTAGTTTATACTTTATATAGTACATTGACAGACACACACTTGAGTTTAAACTTGTTTTAACACATTTAAATACTAGTAAATCCATTGTGGCAGACGGCCGTTTTGGTTGGACAAAACAACATCGTTTGACCATTATCATTATATTTGACAGGATCAAATGGAGGAGGTGATGACGTTAGCAGATGCAGCATACCATGCTAACAAGGTGATCAAAGCTGTGACACCATCATCGTCCTCAAGAGGTCCATTGATGTTGTTATATAGTGTTCCTTTGTTATCAGCGTTACTTGCCTTTGCTATTGCTCAGTTTCTTAAAGTCATTACTACTTGGTCAGTTTTATATCTCATCTAAACCCTCTTTGTTTCACTTTTTAGTAGCTTATACCATAGAAACTGATTGGTAGAGTAGAGTAGAGTATGTTGTTAATTGCTAGTTATTAGAGATCCCGATTAGCCACGGGCACCCACACACGCTGTAAAGTGCAAGTGAACGCGAATTGGGCGTGTTCGTGTCTGTTCTATATGAGTGTATGTTAACTGAACTAAGGTCTAAGGGGGTGTTTGTATATAAGCTTATTTGTGGGTTTATGAGCTTATTAAACTTCGGCTTATATTTCATAAGCCTAAACTTTTGGCTTATATGACATATATAAGCCCGCAAGTCTAAAAAAAGCCGGAAAAATTGAGTTTATGAAAATATAAGCTGGAATCAAATAAGCTCATAAGCCCACTAATAAGCTCTAAAAAACTAACATGGACATAACGAACATTAATACCATGTGGAAGTAGTGCGAGTAAACAAACTGATTAATACAGCCATAAGTATTAGGGTAATTAGCTTGGTTTCTATTACTGTTTCTGTATCTGTAGACCCTTTTTATTCAATTAATCGATTTGATTCACAAGTCTTAATTAGCCTCTACGCCAAATGATCGTATTTTGGGTTAACAATTTTGGTTTCTCAAAAAGGTTAGCGTGTTTTTGGAATTGGTAACAGCTAAAAGAACTGTAATTAAAATCGCTGCATTTACTGACCTCTTCATATGTCCTTCTTAGAAGCTCAGGTATAAGGAAAAGAGATGGGATCCTAAAAAGATTGTCGGCTCTGGTGGAATGCCATCATCTCATTCTTCAACTGTTGTGGCACTTGCAGTATCTATTGGGCTACACGAGGGAATTGATTCTTCATCGTTTGCAATTGCTGTTGTCATGGCTTTTATTGTATGTACTCTCAACCTATAACTCATCCTGTCGAACAATAATTGCTTTGTTTATCCTAGTTTTGTGGAGATTTAAGTTTCAACAAAATTTCCTCATGTTACTAGGCATAGTTATAATTTTATTATTGAAATTCAAGTCATGAAATGTTTAGCTCCATCGTATACTTTTATTATGTGTTTTTTTCGTACAAGGTATAATTTAAATGAAAAATTGCGCAGGTTATGTATGATGCAACTGGAGTCAGACTCCATGCTGGTCGCCAAGCTGAAGTAAGAAATTCTATCCCAATAATATGACTTATGTTGCCTTTTCTTTGTCATTATATTTTGTGCAATTGGATCTAACAAGAACCTGCTTATAATACTTACCCTGGATGGTTGTATACATTGGGTCATTTCAGTAGCTAGTTATCGGCTGTTCTGGAAACATAAAATCTTTCAACTAGTTCCGATGCAGCCAATTGCATTCAACAGTATTAACAGATAAACCAGAGTATCAATCCTTATCTCTACTTATGTTACACTTTGTGCAGGTGTTGAACCAGATAGTGTGTGAATTTCCTCCGGAACACCCTTTATCCACATCCTTACCTCTACGTGATTCGCTTGGGCATACTCCATTACAGGTTACTTTTAGAGAATGGTCTTAGTCTATATTCGTATAACACGTGCTAATGAGCTATATGGACACGTATATTGGAGATAAACTTCAAAATTTGAACTCGAATTGTTAAATAGAAGAACAAATATCTAGTTTCATATCCTAAGGAATACTTTAGCGCTACAATCAGAAATTATGAAAGAAAAGTGGAAGGGAGAGATATGGTAATTCACTGCGATGAAATAAATGTGTATTTGAATCAACCTAGAAACTAGGATTCCTTAATCAACCATTTAGTGGAGATCCACAAATTACTTCTAGTGTCGTTACTAAGTCTTGTCTGTGCATATTATCTTGCTCTAATGTGGTCTCTCGACGTATGTTTTGGAATGTGATAATGAATAACTAGAATCAGAACTGTAATAAAACGCGCCTTAGAAGTAGAAATAGTATGTAGATGTGCTTTTAGTTTGTCTGAAGCTGCAATGAATAAATATTATTATGTTTTATGTGTTTTAAAAATTCTGTGAATTCAATAAATTAATAGATATATTAACCAAAAATAACATTCATGTGAAATGGAGTAGAAGTCTCTGAATATAGTAGGGGTAAATGAGTAATTTTAGCTTGACTGAAGAACTTTTTTGCGACTTTAAGGCACAATTATTAGATCCCAAACGCAAATCCAAACACCATATGTTGGACACTTATTGAGATGACAGAAGGCTAACTCGCTAAAAAATCGGCTTATTTTGAACAGGTGGTTGCAGGGGCCATACTAGGATGCATAGTGGCATTCGCGATGAAAGCAACTGACTAGCTAGGGACACGTTTTCTGGTCCACCATATTCTGATTGCCTCGGCAATGATGGATAATGCAAAACATTATCTGCTTTTTTGGCTACTTGATTTGCTGTATTCACAATTGTTTACAGTCTTTAATGTACTTAAAAGGTGGTTTAATACAGCTCACTGTAAAAAAGTTGTTCTTTGAATTGTGAATGCTACCCTTTGTAAAGTTTATCAAGCATTCAAACCTCAAAAACCTAGGTTTATGCCAACTGCAAGTCGTCCATCGTATGGCTTTCATTTATAATGCCGTAGATTCCGAGCAATTTCTAGGTGTCTAAAACCATTAAGATTGTTGGAGTTTTGGTGTGTACTTAGGGTGATACTCAAGTTAATATGCAGACAATTATGAGCCTTGAATATTTCAACATCACTGAATGGTTTATCTTATCACTTTGATCAAATGATCTTTGTGGCAGAACTTTTAATATGCTTAAACAAGAGGTGCCCTCTTTAGACCAAGAGTCTCTGTGTTAGAAATCTCAGCCTCAAGATTTAGCAGCAATTCTAGTTTTGGCTCAAGTGGTTAACACCCTTGCCTCTGGAGACAGAGGTCATGGATTCGATCCTCACCCTTTCAAGGCCTGAGGTCCTTTTCTACCTTTGGATACACCGTGGAAGACGGTATTGGGAGTTACTTTACTTTTTCTAGTTTTGGCTCAAAATATAAGAAGAAATAGGCCGAGAAATCATTCAAGAGATATATATGGCTCGCATTAGACCTCTCAACTCTTCTTTTTATTCGGAGACTTTTTGTTCATTTAAATAGATCCAACATGTACTTAGTTTCAGTTTACAATATTTTGACATTTTCAAAGATACTGATCGGCAGAGAGGGACACACATTGATTTATGGAAAAGTATCAAGATTGCCACATATATATAAGACCAAGAATTTGGACTGAATCATATAAAAGACTACTTTTTAAAACAAAATCGCTGAAAATCGGAGAGAAGAAGCCTCATGTGGTGATCATACCAAATCCAACACAGTTACAAGAATACATCGGTATTGTGAAGAGTTGCAATGGTTGGTGATACCCTTTCCTTCACTATATATACAACATCACAATCCATCATGAAGCATCATTCAGATTCGTCATATTCAAGATTTATTCTTGATTTGATTGTTGAATCCTCAAAACAGTCGCACCAATTTGAGCAAAATTCTGTTTTAAGACACTGCTAATCGCATTCCTCAATCACGTTATTGTAATCTTTCGATATCTGTAATATACATTTAGTATTACCATTTGTAAATTCCTAACAAAGTGTATGCTCAAACTAGCCAGGCTCCTGCACCACAAGGGCATATATATAACCTTTATTGGGTTAATCCCAATCTGCTGGACCAAGAGCATTTACAAAGTAGTTATAAGTTAGTTAGAAAAACGGTTACATGGCAGTTATAGTGAAGAGACATATCTGTTGATTCAAACGAACCAACACAACTTTTCAAACATACCTTGTAGGTTATGGGATTTCACAAACACACTAAACCATAATCACATGAGGCATACAAGATGTTTAGAGAGAGAAAGTTCTAGAGAGAGAAAGGGAAGAGAGTTGGGAACTATGTGAAACAAAGAAAAACAGTATTGAAGCTCCAACCCTCTACCTTGGGAGGTAGAGGGTATTTATAGTGTCTTACAAATAAACGCCACCTACGGGCTGTGGATCAGGCATACAGTGGGTAAAGACCCGTCCGTCCTCTACGGTGTTACTTAACAAACTACTTAATAACATAACTTGACTACGACTACGAGCTTTCTAACGAATACATATACTTGAGGTGACCGACTCTTTAGCAACTGAATTTTCTAATAAAGTGCACGAACAGATATTACATTAGATTATTCTAGGATTCTTGATTAAGTTCTTTGCTCAGTAGCTCGTAGTCTTGATTCTTCATGTTCCGCATGTTTGGATAATTTCAAGTGGAGGTCTTTAACTGATCCACGTGATGATAAGTTTTGAGCCAGCTTTGAGATCATCAGCTTGCATAAATCTCTGACTCTTCCATTGTGATGTTGACTTTTTGTGATGTTGTGACAGTGGACTGACATGCTCACATTCTGGATCATGATTTATTTTCATCAGAGTAGCGGAAGCTTTAGTTGATTCATGATATTTGCAACAGCGTAGCAGAAGCACGGAGTGAAAGTATCAGATTCGTTGAAGCACTTATCATGATTTCTTTAGAGATGAATGTGTAGAGTGAGCATGCGGCTATGGATTGACCGCTTCATTCTGATCAGCTGCAAACGTTGGGCGTACCTGCATACAACAATCAGCAATAAAGTGCACGAAAGTGTCTTTGATCACTTTCGTTGAATTGAGGTACACGGCCCACGGTTCCCCGTTGATCAGTACAAGTACTGCCTGTGATCAGGTATAATTCCGAAGAATTTCCTTGACAGGGTTTCGTAGCTGCTCTAGTTGTTCTCAAACCGGAACGTCTCAAAGAAGACAACACGGAGTGAGTGAACCAGCGAATTGAGATTCACTGATTGATGAAAAGAGATTTGAAAAACAATCGTGTACCGCTCAATAGAAATTATTTTTGCAATACAACGAAGGTTTTAATGAAAATCAATTATCAATCATAAACACCTTTTATTTTGAAATATTAGTACACAGTCGATGTGCTAAAGAAAAGAATTTTTAAGCACAACGACCGGTTTTTCAAAGTTATCCGTCAATCCATAACCTGAACCAGGATTGATTCATAATTATGAATCGCCCTATTGTTTCTGTTCAGTTGTCACATGGTTGATCTATTGGATAGATCTCACATGCCACCTACCAGGAGCTTGTTTGATGTTGGCTCCAGAAGGCTTTCCATCTTCATTGTGAATATGTTAGCATATTACTCAGATGTTCTGGCAATACCACAAGGATAATGCGTAGGACTCTAAAAGAATATATTCTCTTTCCACATTGTGTGAAACAAAGAGTCTTCATAGATTGTGTGTCCTAATGAGATATTGTGGATGATCTCTTGGCTCTAGACTCAATTGTGCACATTTGGTTCCTATGCCGGAGACTAGGGAGAGGGTCTCCTTCTTCAATATCAACAATCTCTAAGAGAAAGTTGATAGATTATGTAGGTTCTCCGTGTGAATGAAACAAGTCCTTTTAAGAGGAACTTGAGTAGCTTGGGAAGTTCAGTGCAGTGCGTCACTGGGTCCATGACGTCTTGTCTTCAATACCAGTGTTACCTTAGTAATCACCAGTAGCATATGAATTGAACCCGGTTTCTGCTCTAAGGTTGAATTATTGGAGGGCTATTTCTTTTCACCATTTTCTCATTTCATTTCTTTTTCATTCTTCAACCCCTTCAGTGCTTACCGAGACTTCATTACTAGAACCTTGTTGGGTTTATTCCAGTACTAGCTCAGTCTCAGTCTGCACTCTTCCCATTTCTCATTTTTCTCATTTTTTTTTTAATTTTTTTCATCATACCTAAGGACTCTACACTATCTAGTGGATTATCCCTGGGTAGATCCCTCCGGTTCTGGCGGATCATGGGAATGAATACCTAACCTAACCATCCTTATAACACCATGCATAAAATAAATTGGTCGGTCTTTTGGTATTGTTCATCAGCCATTGAACCCAATTGAAAACCATATGAAAATCAATCCAGATACTTGTGATATATTATCAAAGCATTTTGTACCTGAATTGCTTTTGATATTTTTTAGAAAAAGAGCTCCCCCTCAACATGTGCATCATAATTCTAAATAGTTTTGGCACATAGAGGCAAGAGGACTTGAAAATCTCAGATTTAAAAGAACGAAAGATTCGATTCTTTGATCAACAATTTCTAAAAGATATCAACATCACTTTCCCGATCAAAAGTAGTAGTTTTCATACTTTGTAAAGAATGTTTTAGGAAAGGATGTGGTTTTCAAAAAAAATTTTGCTCCTCAATATGTGCATCGAGATTTAAAAGAGTTTTTGCACATATTAGAGAAAACCTGCACTTTGGAACAAGTTAATCACGTTTCAATCCTTTTTGGTTTAAAATAGGTGCTTCCCCTTAACATGTGCATGGAAAATTTGAAATCGTTTGGCACATGAATGGAAGAGAGTTTGCTAAACACTTATAAAACCAATTATCAAGTTATCAGTTTAAATCCAATTTAAATCACACATTCTCCCCCGATCACACTTTCCAAATCCTTTGAGAGTTGTGATCTCTATTGATTTAAATTAAATTTTGAGAGCTTTTTGAGGAGAATAGTGACATGCAAACCAATTTAACTGATAATGATCAAATTTTCAGACTTTAAACTCCATTGTTTAAACATGCAAGAGTATCTTTTGAAAACATAACAATAGCAAAGGTTTTGAATCAATTGTATAAAACATTGTTCTTTTTGATTTTCCAAAAAAATATAAACCTTGCTCATTTACGTGTCAATTGTTTGAAAAATAACCTTTTTAATTCGGTTGAAATCATTCTCCCATCAATCAATGACACAAGTTGTTGATTGAGAGATAGAGATTTTGACAGATGATAAACACTGATTATTTACAAGAATAATAGAGTACGAGGTATTTTCAAAGCAATTTAGTTTTCATTAGATGGCAAATATTTTTCAGAAGAATCATTAGACGGAAAAATATTTGGAAATAAAACGTTTGTCTTTTTGGTGACAAACATTTGTTTTAAGAATCAGAGCATGAGATTTGAAAAATAATATTTAGCATGGCTTTGTTCTTTACCTTTTAAAATGGCTTACTGCCTGAAATGACAATAAACCACCATTTTTCTACGTTTTTTTTTTTTTTTTTTTTTTTTTTTTTTTTTTTTTTTTAAGCAAAATTATGTACATTCGAGGAGCATCTAAAGACCCGTGACATTCTTTGAATGACAACACAAAGTCCGTAGATGATATCGAAAAAGGAAAAATATGACAAAATAACAATATTTTTTGGAATTTTTCAAGATTTTATAATTTTTATGGATTTTTGAAAATTTTATATTTTTATATTTTCTTTTGTGGGTTTTGAAATTTTGTATTTTGCTTTTTGAATAAGTATATACAAGAGATAGATGGATAAAGACCTTTACTCCTCGTCTTCCTCTTGAAGACGCTTGAGTGTTTCCGGTTGTAGACTCTTTAGACCAAGACGTGGAAGGATAAACTCAAAACGTTCTCTAGGAAGAGCTTTGGTGAAGATGTCTGCTAATTGGTATTCAGACCTCACAAAATAGAGTTCCACCACACCTTTTTCCACTTGTTCCCAAATGAAATGATGTCGAATGTCGATGTGCTTAGCTCTTGAATGTTGAACATTGTTGCAAGATAGAGCAATGGCACATTTGTTATCACAATACAGAGGAATTTTGTTGAATTCAAAGCCATAGTCAGATAATTGGGATCTCATGCATAGGATTTGAGCACAATAGGATGACATGGCTATGTATTCAGCCTCTGTAGAGGATATAGAAGTACTCATTTGTTTCTTTGAAGACCAGCTCACAAGCTTATCACCGAGCACCTCCAGACGTTCTTCGACGAGTATCTTGACACCCTGCATGATCTGCATCTGCATATGCTGTTAGTGACATACCGGTGTCCTTCGGGTACCAAAGTCCCATGTTGATGGTTCCTTGGAGATACCGAAAGACCCGTTTAACCGCTTCAAGGTGCTTTTTAGTAGGCTTAGCCTGGTATCTAGCACACATGCATACAACGAACAGAATATCAGGTCTACTGGCTGTGAGGTACATCAGGGATCCAATCATACTTCGATATTTCGTTTGATCTACCATGATCCCTGAGTAGTCCTCATTCAGTTTGGTACGTTCCATCATGGGAGTGTCAACGGTGTCACAAGTGTCAAATCCAAATTTCTTTAAAATTTCATTTGCATATTTAGATTGATTAATGAAAATGCCTCAGGGACTTTGTGAAATTTGTAATCCCAAGAAAAATGACATTTGTCCCATCATTGACATTTGAAATTTGGAGCCCATCTCCTTAGAAAATGGTCACATTCATTGGGGTCAGTCGAGGCAAAGATAATATCATCAACATAGATTTGAACGTGAATTAAATGTTTGCCTGACTTTCTTGTGAACAATGTCGGATCAACTGCTCCTTTGCTGAATCCAGTGGATAGAAGAAAGTTTGATAGCGTATCATACCATGCCCTTTGAGCTTGCTTCAAGCCGTAAAGAGCCTTCTTCAAGCGATAGGCATGAGTAGGATGCTCTGGATTCACAAAACCTTCCGGTTGGCTGACGTATACGACTTCTTTAAGATCTCTATTAAGAAAAGCGTCTTTACATCCATCTGATAGACAATCATATTCTTACTTGCAGCATTAGCCAGGAAGATTCTGATTGCCTCGATGCGTGCCACTGGAGCAAATGATTCTTCAAAGTCAATACCTTCCTCTTGATGGTATCCTTTTGCCACCAATCTAGCCTTGTTCTTTAATACATCGCCATGCTCATCAAGCTTTACTTTGAAGATCCAATTTAGAGCAATGATCATGGCACAATCAGGAGCAGGTACTAATTCCTATACATCTAGTCGATCAAACTCATGAATTTCTTCTTGCATGGCATTGAACCAGCTGTCTTCATTCATTGCAGTTTTAACATCTTTTGGTTCGACCTTGGATAGTACAGAGTTGAAGAAGCACCATAAGGCATCAGTTGCAAGTTGTTTGCGAGTTGATACAGGACGAGAGGGATTTCCAATGATGTTGTCTAATGGATGATCATATGTCCATTTTCTAAGGTGTTCGTGTGGTTGTTGTTGAGGAACTGAAGTAGCAGAGTCGATTTCTCCTGATGAAGATGGTTCTGATGATGATTCAGGAGCAAATATGTTTTCAAATGGTGCATCTTTAGGAGTAGCAAAGGGATTCTCTCCATCAAGAGTGCCAGAAACAATTCCATGATGTACACTCGATGATTGATGATTTGTTGATGAGACAGAGTAATCAGCAGCAGGCGCTTCTTGACTTAATGACATAGAAACTGAAGGGTTATCTTCATTGACAGGGATAAGAGCAACCTCTATTGATGGAGTTGACAAATCATTATCAGTTGGCTCATATTGTTCATCAAACATTGGATCAAACAGTTTCTTCAAGTCATCTTCTGAAGGAGGTACATAAGGAGTTGCTGGCGAAGAATCGTATACAAGAGTAGAACTGATGGGACTACTTGATGATGCGGGTCCAGAACAGGGTTGTTCTGGAGCCATTGGACCGGTCAGCTCATCGAACGTAACGTGAATTGTTTCCATGATATTTCGGGTTCTTTTGTTGTAGATTCGGTATCCTTTTCTGTTTGGTGCATATCCTACAAATACTCCAATGTCCGCTTTAGCTTTAAGTTTGCCTAAGTCTTGGCCCTCATTAGTTGGATAACACAATGCACCAAACACACGAAGGAATGAGAGATTAGGTTTTCTATTGTGGACAAGTTCATATGGAGTTTTTCTATGAGCAGTGTGAATTAGGGATCGATTTTTAGTGTAGCATGCAGTGGCAATGGCTTCAGCCCAGAGAAACATTGGAACCTTTGAGTAAATCGACATTGTTCTTGCGGCTTCCACAAGAGTTCGATTTCGTCTTTCAACTACACCGTTTTGTTGAGGAGTTCATGGAACACTTCTTTGATGACTGATTCCAATACTTTCATAAAACTCACTAAGTTGTTTATTAACAAACCCAGTTCCATTGTCTGTTCGGATGATTCTGACAATTTTGTTAAGTCGAACCTGCAGCTGTTTGATAAGTTTGATGATGATATCTGGAGTTTCATCCTTTGTCCTTAAGAACTTAACCCAAGTGAATCGAGAGTAATCATCAACCACAACTAAGACATATTTCTTCCCAAAGATATTTTGCACTCTCATGGGTCCACATAAATCCATGTGAATTGTATGAAGAACTTCTGTAACTGAGTTTGTAGGTTTGGGTTTGTGGGCATACTTCTTGCTTTTTCCCAATTGGCATGCTGAACAAAGATGATCCTTTTCATACTTTAGTCTAGGTAAACCTACAACTAAGTCCTTTCTGGAGAGATCATTTATGGTGCCGAAGTTCAAGTGATTGAGACGACGATGCCATAACCATGACTTTGTTTTCGAAGCCTTTGACAACAAGCAAATTGGAGAAGACTTCATCATATCTTCGATAGAGATGGTGTATAGATTTGAACCACGTGTTCCTCTTAAAAGTTCTTTACCAACAAGTTCTCTAACGAAGCAAGTATGTTTTCTGAAGGCCACTTCTAGATCAGAATCACATAATTGACCGACAGAGAATAAGTTATGACCAAGACCTTCTATGTAATATACCTTGGAGATAACACTATCACCGACAACATAATCTCCATAACCTATAATTGCACCGAAATGATCGTTCCCGAATCTAACAGTCCTGATGAATTTACTCACGAAGTTCATGAGCCGCGACCGGTCTCCAGTCATATGCTTGGAACAGCCTGATTCCAGGTACCACATAACGATTTGAACGATCTGCAATTGAACACAGACAAGAATGGATAACTGGATAATTGGGATCCCCATGCAAGAATGGGTTCCATTTGGTTAGTAACAGTGATTGGAACACCCACATTAGAAATAGAAACAATGGAATCATTAGGGATAGATGTAGTGCTAGTGTCCGTATTAGACCTATTCAAAGTATGTTCACTTCTTAAGGGAATAGTTCTACCAGTAGGCATCCACTTCCTAATGGGCATTGATCTAGATAATTTAGGGCACATCTCATTAAGATTGAATTTTCGCCCAGTAGGTATCCACTGATAACCTATGTTACTAAATTTCCTCCCTGTGGGTTTCTAGTGTTTCCTAACCTTCTTCCGCCATTGCTTTCTAGCCTTCTTAGCTTGATTTTTTGCATTAACAATCTTAACAGGGTATTTAACAGCATTAGACAAATCATTCACACCACATTCATGATTAGTAACAGAAAACAAGCAGTCATCATTACATGGTTTGCAGATAGTAGCAAAATTCGAATTAATTACAGTACGCTTATAGCTACTACTAGAATCAACACGATTCGTTTTATTCAACTCAAACTTAATATTCCTAGGGTGATCTTCTACTCTCTTCCAATGCACATTCTTAGCTTGCGAGGTCCTATCTTGCTTGGTATTGCCTGGAGGCTTTGACCCGCTTGCTTTTATGTCACTGATTACTCCTGTAGAGGGAATTATGGGAACATTAGTTGGTTGATCTACTTTTTGCATTCCTGAACTAGACGTGCAGGGATCTGAACTACTTGAAGGCACATTAGTATTCACTTTCTTAATACTGGGCATATAATGGTTTGTAAACTTGGCACTAGGCATAGAACAAGGCATCACAGCTTTACCTTTCGCACCTAAGGATTTAGGACATGTTGCTATTAAACATACTAGCAGCTCCTGAGATCGTTTAGCCTGAATGCAAGCAAACCTAATTTCTCTATCAAGAGGCTTATTAATGAAATCCTCTTCCAAGATCTCACGGAGACATTCTAGACTATCCTTAAGGTGAGCAAAGTAGTTATGAAACACAAGTTCATTATTCCTAAGATGAGTAGGAATGTATTTAACAGTCACAGTATATTTGCAATCTGAGGATGACCTTGATGCAACATTCTCATTAAAGACAAGTGGCAGTTTCCCTTTTTCCTGTCTCCTCAGATTCTCAATTTCCTTTTGTAAAGAAGTTATTTTTTCGTTGTTCTTGTCACGAGTGACTTTTATAACTCTTTAAAGTGTTATTTCACCTTTTCATTTTCTTCTAGAAAACTCTCATTTTCCTTTTGTAAAACATTAACCAAGTTTTGAAGATGAAAGGTCTGAGAACTCTGAGAATCTAAAGGAGGAGGCATTTGGGAACAAGTCACCTTGTTCTTTTCACCCTTTAATTGTGAAATTTAGGCTTTCAACTTTCTGATCGTGTTACAATGAGCTTGAATCTGTTCGTCACGTTTGTTTATCTGAAAAACTGCATCAAACTCTGGAACATCTGAGGATGTCTTGATATTTGAGGTTTTGACATTTTCTTTAAGATGTTGATATTTTAGTTGCAAATCAAAATGTTCAACTTCTAGTTTAGAAAGATGTTTTACCAAATTATCGTGATCATCCTGATCAATTTTCTCATTTAGTTCTGTGTTTTTGTTTTCAAGCTCAATGACACGATCATGGGAAACTTTCAATGCAATAGATAATTCATGAAATCGAGAAGCAGTAATAGAGTGCTTAGTAACAGTATAAAACACATCTTGAGCAACACAGCTTGAAATCAAATTCTCACTTAAGATATGCAAGTTCTTCCTTTCAACTTCATTATATTTGAGTTTCTGTTCATAATCATTGACCTCAACTATCATTGCATCAAATTCCTTTTCTATTTCTTTAATATATGAATTTATTCTTTTTTGAAGATTCTCAAATTGACCTTTTAATTTTTTAAAGAAATGCATGACCTCAGTTAAATAACATTCTTTAGTTTGCTCAAAACCCCTTTCCCCTCAGTTATCCCTGTAGGTGTGATTCTCTTATTGCATGTCTTCTCAAAATCAACGAATAGTTGATAAACAACATACATGCTGATTAAGGTTTTGCTATTAGTGGCAATCGATCTAGGAACTAGATGCATTGGTGTATTTGGAGGATACACAGTAGCTGCAGGCATTTTCCTAAGGGGAGTGTTTGTTTCAACAAGTACATTAACTTTTAGCTTATCCATATCTTTCTTCCAAAAGATCTGTTCTGGGGTTAATTGAGTTTGAGGCTTAAACATGTTCAGGGAGATCCAATTTTCCTTAGTGTAATCGTGGGGTTTGATAGTTATGTTATTCTTTTTACACGCAGGATCGTTAAGCTTCTTATCCATTTTCTCCCTAGATGCATCATCTAGTTTTCTATCATCTTCCTTGCACTCAGCGCAACTTGGTTTCTGCCTAGGCTTAAGGATTTTATTACCATCATAGATCACATTTTGAGCAGCTTTTGCTATCTTACCATACTCAGGATTAGGTTTCTCTACAATGGGAATACGATGCTTATCGCTGAGAACTCTATGCTTAGTGATCATGTGAGCAGTCTGAATGGTATTCCCTTGTACGTACAACTTATTTTCAAGCTTGTTTTTCAAAATTTTTAGATTAGAAAAATCATTCAAAAGTTTTGATTCCTTAGCACTGAATTTTTGTTTAAGCATTTTAACATTATCTTGAAGCTCTTGCTTTTGCATAACAGTTTTAGAAAGCTTTTCATGTAGGGAATTTAACTCTTGTTTTAACACTTCTTCTCTAAAATTACTTTTTCTAATAATTGTACGCATTTGGTCATCCATTTCCTGCTCACGGGTAGTTAGCTCAAACTTAGCACGCTGTTCATAAATAGCAACTTGTTCTTTATAGGCATTCAGTTCAGAGATAACAGAATCATCAGGGGCACAGGCAGTGTATTCATCAAAAGCATAGTCATCACTGACTGCGGAAGATGCATTACTTGGTACAATCTCACTTTCACTTTGCTTCACATATTGATCATATGGGACAATATTGCTATTACCCTCATCATTAATATCTGATTCATAAGTTTCAAGAGATTGTACTTTATTATGCATCTTTTGCTCATCAACTTCATCATATAGTTTTAATACCTCTGAAATGATTGAATCTTTGGATGGACCAGCCTGTTGTGATGATGAGACCTTTGGAGAGACCATTGGAGAAATGCTTGCCATGAAAATTGTCTGTGCAGTAGGTTCATCATCAACGTCAGAGTCGTATACATCACAGTCTGCAACTTGAAAGGCATTCTGATGATTATGACCTATCTCCTGAATTGGCTGCTCATCCACATCTGCATCATATGTCTTGGCATTGCCCTCAGGAAGAAACAACAGCTCCTCTTCATCCAACACAACTCCATTATCCTGAGCTTGCACAAGTAACATCTTGTCTTTGAAGTACTCTGCATTTTGAGGGCGTTTTGGAGAAGTGCAGTTCCTTGCTATGTGTCCATCACCACCACAGTTGTAGCACTTGATCGGCTTTGCTTGTCCCTGATTTCCATTCCTTCCCCTATTCTGATTTGCCACATACCCTCCACCTACTCCACCTCTTCCTTGTTCATATTGTCTTCCTTGAGCTGGTTGCACCGTAACCTTTCCATCTCTGACCAAAGCATGATTGTGTAGATTGGATTAGGTTCTGACTTCATTGTTTGTGTGAAGACTATTAGTATGTGGTGTGAATGTCAGGTTTTGTTTGACCATAAGAGCCAGTTGATTGATGAAGTGTTCCATGACTGCATCAGCATCAGGTTGTTTGAACCTCGGATCGGGAATGAGTTTGTGATTTCCATTTCCAGTAGGTATGACATGAGAAGCTTTGGTGGTAATTCCAGCATTGGTGTAAAAAGCTGTAGAGTCATTTGATGAACTAGTTTCTCCCTGCTTAGATTTGAACTGTTCAAGAATCCTTTTTTCAAACATAGCATGTCTCTCATTCTGAAGAAGGAAGGCATACAATTGCTCATAGTTTGTATTCTTCAATCCTTTGGTTAGCTTCACAGAGGTGACAAACTTGTGCCATTCGGGATTCATGTTGTTCACAAACTTTGAGTTCAGCTGAATATTTGGCATAGTCATTTTGATATTCCTCATATCATTCACAAGTTTGTGGAATCTCACGTAATATTCATAGATACACTCTTCTGGTTTCATCTTGAAGTGCTCAAATTCATCATACAGCTGTGATTCTCTGTCTTTCTTAGTTAATTCAGAACCCGAGAGAAGCATCTTGACATTATCCCAAACAGCTTTGGCTTCAGTGTTGTGATTGATAAGCTTGTAGATATCTTTTGGAAGACCCTGAAGTATAATGTTAAAACCCCTGATATCAGCATCGAATCTCTTTTTCTCCTTATTACTGAGCTCATCATACGTTTTTGGTCTGTCCAATCCAAAGATCATTGTTCCGTCTGCAGCAGTATCAATTATGTCTCTTGTAGTCTCAATCTGATAAGGTCCTTCATCAATTGATTTGAGAATGTTGACCCCATTTTCTTTTCCCAAACAGTACAATCGGATTCGTTGAGCCCATGAGTCATAATCAGTTCTGTCAAGCATAGGTGGACGAGTATCTGATCCAGCTGCTTGAACGTCCTCAGCTACAGAAGAAACGATAGTAGGTACGATGTTTGACATGATTACAAGTTCTACGGGATTTTACTATTCTTTGATTAAACCGGGAAATTGATTCTTTCACGGGATTTTACTAAACCAAAAGAACAACCGTAACAATGTAGCACGAAGAAGTAACAAGTCTCAATAGACAAATAGCTAAACAGTCAACTCGCTTTGGTATCAACTCGCTAAACAGACAACTCGCTTAAAGAAACAAGTCGCTTAAACCTCAAGTCGCTTAAAGAAACAACTCGCTTAATAGCCAAGTCGCATACAGAGACAACTCGCTTATCCACCAAGTCACTTAAAATAACTCGCTAGCAGTACAACTCGCTTAATAGCCAAGTCGCTTTAGAACTCAAGTCGCTTAAAGAAACAACTCGCTTAGAACCCATGTCGCATAAAGAGTCAACTCGCTAACTAGCTAAGTCGCATTTACCAACTCACTTCCAATAACAAAGCAACTCACTTCGAAGAAACACAACTCCGAGGCTCAACTCGCTTTGTACAACTTTAAAAAATAACCACTTTATCAATCAAAAACAACCAAACCACAATGATTTAAGCCTTCCAATTCAAAACCTAAACACATATGATGATCCTAAACACAAAAGTACAAACAAAATTCAAACTTTAACACTAGAATTTGTCCAAATGATTCAAACTCTCCTAAACACTTGTAACCCCAAAAACCTTATGAAATCCACCAAAACAAAGAGCATGAAAGATGAGTGATCAAACCATGGCTCTTGATACCAATTGTAGGTTATGGGATTTCACAAACACACTAAACCATAATCACATGAGGCTTACAAGATGTTTAGAGAGAGAAATTTCTAGAGAGAGAAAGGGAAGAGAGTTGGGAACTATGTGAAACAAAGAAAAATGGTATTGAAGCTCCAACCCTCTACCTTGGGAGGTAGAGGGTATTTATAGTGTCTTACAAATAAACGCCACCTACGGGCTGTGGATCAGACATACAGTGGGTAAAGACCCGTCCGTCCTCCACGGTGTTACTTAACAAACTACTTAATAACATAACTTGACTACGACTACGAGCTTTCTAACGAATACATATACTTGAGGTGACCGACTCTTTAACAACTAAATTTTCTAATTCCTAACATACCTTTTCATTATGTATAAATAGATAGAATCTGTATACAAACAAAGATGATGATAGATTAATAAAAACACTTGTATTTCATAGT
This sequence comes from Chrysanthemum seticuspe, assembly GCA_019973895.1. Lineage (NCBI taxonomy): Eukaryota > Viridiplantae > Streptophyta > Magnoliopsida > Asterales > Asteraceae > Chrysanthemum > Chrysanthemum seticuspe. The sequence continues at coordinate 333,888,524 of BPTQ01000007.1, forward strand.
TGCAATTACGCATTCTTGTTTCTTGGTATATTGTGACTAAGTTAGATCATAGATCCGTTAAAAAAGGCCAACAATTGGTATCAGAGCAGGTTTGGTTGTTAACCAAATCATCATATACTAGAAATACAAATTTTTTCATCCCTGTTTTTGAATCAAACCATATTAGTTCTTTTCGGCCAAGTATTTTGCAAAAATTAAATTGAACACACAAATCAAAAACATCATTTAAGTGTGTTTCTCAAATAAAATTTGTCAAGAGAGTCCAAGTCTGTCACCAAGGGATCAATCACTGCTGTGATCAATCAACCGGCATCAGAAAGGCATTCATCTTAATCGTTTTTTGAAAAACTCAGTTTCAAAACACAACAAACCGAAATAACCAGAACCCAGAACCAATCATAAGGTTAGGCACGGTTCAACAAATTCAAAAATAGAAACATATATCCAATCGGACAACAAATTCATCATTAGGGGCAAACAAATCGATTCAAGAAAAACAAGGTACAAACACATTTGTTTTTGCTTCGAACCCTCAATTGAATCATCAATTGATTCAAGTTGTCCATAGACAGCCTAGAAAACAATCGGCATCAAGAAAATCCCCAAAATTACGAAATCCTAATTTCGCACACAAGATCAGAGGATTACTTGGGTACAAGAAGAACCACCAACCGAGGAGTAGAAACAGTTAACCAAGCCACATAATTGGCGGTCAACCACCAAGAATCATAGAAGACGGGTTTTAAGTCTTAAAAGGGAGAGTCGCGTTTCTATCTCAAAAGAAAGGAGAGAGGAACACAAGATTAAGGGCATCACAAGGAACCAACAAAGAAACGGGCTATAAGTATTCTTAACCCACCAGGTTCCAAAAGTTACAAATACAACCCTCCACTTTTACTTCTTATATTATATATTAGTATACCTTGATATATATTGTATAAGATTATAGGAAAAGTTACTTCTTTAATTTTAAGTTAGTACTTTTCAAGACTTTTTTTTAGAAAATATAATAACCTAGTGATTACACTACTTGTTATATTAGCGGGATAATTTAAGGAGTAGTTAACCTTAGGTTATTCGATTTAGAATATCAATATTTCCAAGGATAGTTTTTAAAAAAAAAAAAAAAACTAGTCCCATAAGTTATAGTTAGCCTGCAAGGCACAAAACAAACGAGTTCACAAGAAAAGTAAATTTCAAGACACTTAGTGTTAGATATTTCATTTGGAGATTTAGTCAATATCCTAGAGATATGACGAAAGATAATGGAGAAAGTTCAATGAAGGAAGTAGGTACTACTAGTACACCGCAATTCCAAAGTCTGATGCTAAAACCCTCGAATTACTCATTATGGGCAATTTGAATGCAAATCATTCTTGAAGCGAATGGTTTATTGGAAATGATAGAGCCGTTAGAAACGACTCAAACCGATAACAAGAAAGATAAGATTGCTATCGCATTCCTTTACCAATCTTTACCCGAAGAACAATTGCTTCAAATAACAAAGCACAAAACCGCGAAAGCCATATGGGATGCTTTGAAGACTAGACACGTTGGTGAACAAAGAGTTCAACAAGCAAGGTTACAAACACTCAAATCCGAATTTGAGATGTTACATATGATGGAAGACGAGACAATCGACACCTTCACCGGAAAAATAAAAACAATTGTAAAAAAAGCTGTTAGTATAGGGCACACAATTGAAGATCAAACAATAGTAAGAAAGCTATTAAATGTTGTACCCGATAGGTATCTACAAATAGTTGCATCAATAGAGCAATATTCTGATCTAAGTAAAATGACAATGGAAGAAGCAATTGGAAGACTCAAGACATATGAGGAAAGAATTAGGTACAAGAAAGGAAAACAAGTGGACAATCAAGAGAAACTGATGTTCACACGACATGAAAATAGAGGAAAGTATTTTAAAGGACGTGGACGTGAAAAATATAAATTTTCACAAAGACAGAACCACGAGAAATTTAAGGAAGAGAGGAAAGATGGAGAAACCTCTCATAGCAACTTCAAGAAATCAAGCTATGATACTAGCAAATTACAATGTTACAGATGTAAGAAGATAGTCCATATTGCACCTAGATGTCCTCAAAGGATAAATTCAAATGACCAATCTAATCTTGTTGAAGAGGACTTAGAACCTACCCTATTAATGGCAATATTAGAAGACTCAGACGAAGTGAAACAAATAAAATAAGTTGAAGATCAAAAGGTCTCGCTACATGAAGAAGATGTAGGATATAAAGAGACCAATATGGATAGTCTATGGTATTTAGACATGGAGCAAGCAGCCATATGACTGGAGTGAGAGAACACTTCAAGGTGTAAGATGAGAAGGTCAGTGGAAAAGTAAGATTCGGAGATGGTTCACACATAGAAATCAAAGGAAAAGGTTCAATCTTAATAGAATGTGATGACGAGAAGCAAAGAATTATATCACATATTACATTCCTAGCTTGAAAAGTAAATTATTGAGCCTTGGACAATTTACTGAAATTGGTTGTAAAGTAGTAATGGAAGACGACGAATTACGACTTTATGACATGGATAACAAAATCTTCATGAAAGTTACGCGACGAAGAAATATACTATATAAAGCAAGTCCAAGGATAGGCACACCTGTCTGCCTACTCGCAAATTTAAAGGATAACACATGGTTATGGCACACAAGACTAGGACATCTCAACTTTGAGTCACTAAAATTAATGGCTCAAAGGGATTTAGTTCATGGAATACCCGCCATTAAACATACAACACAAATCTGTGATGTTTGTTTAATTGGTAAACATAGTAGAGCGCCATTTCCAAAAAAAGCAAAAGCTAGATCAACATCACCTTTAGATTTATTATATGGAGATTTATGCGGACCAATCACACCACCGACACCTTCTGGAAAGAAATACATATTCTTGTTAGTAGATGATTACTCAAGATATATGTGGGTGTATTTCCTAAATACGAAAGATCAAGCATTTGATACTTTCAAGGAATACAAGAAGACGATAGAAAATGAGTTAAGGACAACATTAAAGATGTTAAGAACTGATCGTGGAGGAGAATTCACATCAAATGAATTCACAAAATATTGCAAAGAAAATGGCATAACACGACAACTTACTACACCCTACTCACCTCAACAAAATGGAGTAGTTGAACGAAGAAATAGAAAAATTATGTCTACAACAAGATGTATGATGAAAGCAACGAACATGCCACAAAACTTTGGGCTGAAGTTGTTAGACACGCCATACACATCTTAAATAGCGTTCCTACAAAATCATTAGAAGACATTACTACATATGAAGCAATTAAGCGAAGAAAGCCAAACTTAGAGAATCTAAGAGTTTTCGGTTGCATAGCATATGCAAAGGTACCATCACAACATTTGACAAAGTTAGATGATAGAAGCAATAGAATGGTATACTTAGAAAATGAACAAGGATCAAAAGCCTTTCGACTATTTAATCCAACAACACAAAATATATGTGTTAGTAAAGACGTGAAGTTTAAGGAGAATGAAACATGGGATTGGAAGGACTATATGAGTGAGCACATTAACGACGAACCGAAATGGACAGACTTCAAAATAGAAAATCTTGAAGCCACTAATGAACATCATGATCAAGGAACTCAACCAGATGACAATGAATTCCATAAAAATGATAATGATGGATATACAACATCAACAACAAGCTCACCCTCACATTCTCAAACACTCTACACACCATCAACAAATTCATCAGAAGTAAATTCTCAAGTTACACCCAATACATCAACACAATCAATCTATCAAAGTGATAGTGGTTCAAAGTCAACCACAAATTCACATTCACATTTTGATCACACATCATTCAGAGGTTATAGAAACATTAAATGACTTATATGAGAACACCGAGGAATTACTATTAGCTGAAGATGAACCCAAGAACTAAAAGGAAGCATCAAGCGATCAAAAATCGATCGAAGCAATGAAGGTCGAGTTAGATTCCATCAATAGGAACAACACATGGGAATTAACCACACTACTTAAAGGACATAAAGCAATTGGCTTAAAGTGGGTATTCAAGACCAAGAAAGATGCTAATGAAATTATAGTTAAGTATAAAGCAAGATTAATAGCAAAAGGATACATACAAGAGCATGACATAGACTTTGAAGAAGTATTCGCACCTATAGCACGGATGGAAACTATACGATTACTACTCGCCATAGCCGCTAACAATAATTGGGAAGTACATCACCTCGACGTAAAATCTGCATTTCTACATGGAGATTTAAAAGAAGAAGTGTACGTTACACAACCTGAAGGATTTATAAAGAGAGAGAATTTTGGAAAAGTCTATAGACTTATAAAAGCTCTATATGGACTAAGACAAGCACCACGTGCATGGAACATAAAGTTAGACAATACTTTGAAGTCATTAGATTTCAAGAAATGTACACTAGAACAAGCGATCTACACGAAGGCATCAAAAGACTCAATACTATTAATATGAGTCTATGTAGATGATTCAATCATCATTGGTACACCAAAGAAAGAGATCGACAAGTTTAAAGCTCAAATGGAAGAAAAATTCGAAATGAGTGACCTAGGATTATTAGCTTACTATCTAGGAATAGAAGTCACACAAACTGGGGGTGACATTTCAATAAAGCAATCCGCTTATGCAAGCAAGATCCTAAAGGAAGTTGGTATGATAGACTGCAACGAGACGCTAATACCAATGGATCCAGGAACAAGATTGACAAAGAACACTGAAGGAACATTGGTCAACTCAACTGAATATCGAAGCTTAATTGGATGTTTAAGATATATGCTTCACACAAGACCCGACTTAAGTTATCCTATTGGATTACTTAGCCGTTTTATGCAGGAACCAAAAGAGAAACATATGAAGGCCATAAGGCAAGTACTACGCTATGTAAAAGGAACAAAGGATTATGGTATCACCTACAAACATAACGGAGGAAACAAGATCCAAGGTTTCAGCGATAGTAGTTATGAAGTTAACACTCAAGAAGGAAAAGGAACTACTGGAATAATATTTTACTATGGTGAATCACCAATTCGCTGGAGCACTCAAAAGCAAGCCACTGTAGCATTATCATCATGCGAATATGAATTTATTGCAGCAACAGCAGCAGCAACACAAGCATTATGGTTGAAAAGATTACTAAGCAGGCTTACACACTCGAAGGAATAAAAGGTTATAATAATGGTTGATAAAAAATCTGCTATAGAACTGATGAAGAACCCTATATTTCATGGAAGAAGTAAACATATTGATACAAAGTACCACTTCATAAGAGAATGTGTTGAAAGAGAAGACTTAAAAGTTGAATTCATAAGTGGAGAATATCAAAAGGCTGACATACTCACAAAAGCACTACCGAAGATCAAGTTTCTAACAATGAGACAACTTATTGGAGTTAAAGATCTACGACAAAGCGATTGTGATTAAGGGGGTGAATATTGGGTTAATCCCAATCTGCTGGACCAAGAGCAGTTACAAAATAGTTATAAGTTAGTTAGAAAAACGGTTACATGGCAGCTATTGTGAAGATACATATATGTTGATTCAAACAAACCAACACAACTCTTCAAACATACCTTTTTATTATGTAGAAATAGGTAGAATCTGTATATAAACAAAGATGATGATAGATTAATAAAAACACTTGTATTTCATAGTTGCAATTACACATTCCTGTTTCTTGGTATATTGTGACTAAGTTGAATCATAGATCGGTTAAAAAAAGGCCAACAACCTTTATCAACACTCAATCAAACCATAAGCGACTAGTAAATTTGGATGGGACTCACTGGCTTGACGATCATCTTGGATTTCAATTTAAAATGGTTCCTAATGGTCTCCCTTCTGTTACAGTTGAAGATGTTGAGCATACTCAAATGTTAGCTGAACTCTGGACCTACATTGGAAACACTTTCTGTGAGTCATTTCTTGAAATTGTATCTAGTTTTAAACTTCCTGTTACTTGTATTATTTGTGATGGTTTCATGACTTACACAAATATGATTTGCACTGCTGAGAAGTTTGGAGTCCCCATCGTCCTTTTCTGGACCATGGCTACATGTGGATTCATGGGATTTTAGCAGACAAAAGTTCTAATGGAGAAATGACTTATTCCGCTTTAAGGTAAGGGTTTCTCCGTCTCTCAACTCCCAAAACTGAAGATCAAAAGTCCAAAACCAACATGTTTTATTTTTAACAATTTTACACTGATTTTGACTAAGGAATAGTTATTTGACTAAGGAATATCTTGATTTGGAAATAGACTGGATTTATGGAATGGAGGGAATCCTTCTAAGGGATCTACTTGAGATTAGTCTTAGTTCAAATACCTCCTTGAAACTCCTCAGGAGGTGTGGAAAACTAGAAGGGGGGAGGGGTTGAATAGTTTTGCCAATTAAAACTCGTTTTAAACTATTTAGATCAACTTATGTCAATCTATTTGGATGTGTGTTGGATGTTGATAAACAAACATATAGAAGTATAAATATGTAATGAAAAGATAAGAGTAAGAAGCACAAAACCACAACGCGAGTATTTATCGTGGTTCGTCTACAAGGACACCTTCCTTGCCCTACTCCACTCCCCGAGTCACCTACTCGAGAGTTCATAATCACTACACAACACTGACTCCTTATGGTGGAGAAACATTCACAACGTTGCCTACTCTTTTTCCAGTACTAGGCTAACCATCGGGTTCTTTCACACCAAGGTGAACCACACCTACCACAACGTCTCCTACCCTTTATCCAGTACTAGGCTAAGTATCGAGTTCCATTACAATGGAGGAACTACTACCCAACACTACACCAATTAACTAACCCTAAAGGAGATCTACTCCTTATAATGTCAACAAGGATAACAATATCCTTTGACCCAATACTAATCTATCTTGTACATCGAATCACACCATATCGAATGTACATCTAAGGCACCTTTCACCAATGCCTTTAACTAGATCTTCAAGACACCCTTCACTAATGTCTTGTGACTTGAATTTTAGGCACCCTTCACTAATGCCTACAATACGGACGATCGACACCTTTCACTAATGTCTTCGTCTTGACACTTGAGAGATCTTTCATTAATGTCTTCAACACTACACTTCTTAGAAGAAAGAAAAGAACCATCAACAAGAGGACTTCAGTATTATTGATGATGAGGAAGTATGGCAACTGATGGACTTGAGCTTGCTTGACTTCAAAGGTAGTGATCTCGCCTTTAAGAGGAACCTAGAGGATCACACAAAAACAAAACTACAAACATAGATAACTTGGATCTGGGGTTAGAGAGTTTTTAACTCAAGGAGAAAGTATGTTAGAAAGGGGTAAGAAATAATAAAGAAATGGCTCACTATTTATAGAGAGAAAATGCCTACTGTTCCCCGGATCCCACGGATCCCTCCCTTAAGGGATCCGTCTAGCGTAAACCTAAGGATCCGTGGGACGCTCCTCTTTGCCCATGGCTATTTTGGTTATGGGTCATGGGTTATGGGTTGATCCATGGGTCTCTTATTAGATACAATGTATCTCATGAGTGCAATGCACCTAGTCAAATGGGTATGGGTCAATACCATGGGTTATGGATATTATCCATATAAGACATAAGCATGATGTCTTGCAATGGGTTATGGGTCAAGCTCCATGGATATGGGTCATGGAATTTGGGTTGTACCCAACTACATTCAATGTATTTGGTCAATGGGTTATGATACTTGAGTTTCTACCCATTTATATTACCCAATATACTACATACTAGTTATGTGTATATTTTACCCAAATATGTAAACACTAGTTGTTGTACATATGTAATACCAAATCATAAAATCACTTATACTTGTTTTAGTGTTTTATGTGAGAACGTAAGTGTGTTAGAAACTATTACCTCAAACCATTTACGTATTTCATTTGTTTTGTTAAAATGATTTTACGTTTGTTATCGACAAAACATTAGAAGATCATAAAATATAAATAAACATTTTTACGGCTTATTTGTATTAACAATCTCCCCCTTTTTGTTGATGACAAAACATAAAATTATTTTAAGGAAAAGCTAAAATTCGTAAAAGTTTGAATTTTTAGTTTCTTCTCCCCCTTTTTATCGAAACAAAAAGAGCTTCGAAAGGAAACTAACACATTGTTTTAAGAAAAACATGTGAAAAATAGAAAAGAAAGAAAAAGTAGAGAGCAAGTAACGGGAAAGGATCTCGTCTTAACTCCCCTTTGACGAGTCCATCCCTATGTTAGGGCGTCAAGAAAAATAATACTAAGCTTGTTCATTTGCAACTAAGTTTGCAAAAGATTTCGTCTACGTGACGAATATGCTCCCCCTTGATGATTGCAACCTTGCAAAGGGACGTCATGAAATGTAATCCTAATATTGCAAGTAATTTTTGCAATGTATTCTTTGACACAAAGCTCCCCTAGCTTTAGAGTGTCAAAGTCTTCATGTGTAAATTGAATAACTACAAAACAAAGGTTAGAAAACAAGTATAATGCATAATTTCCTGCAAATATGACTCAAGTTAGTAGAAAATTAGTTTTCCGTCTCACGGATCCCACGGTTCCCTCCTTGTAAGGATCCGTCTAGGAAAATTAAAGGGATCCGTCTGGCTGATGACTGATTTCAGCAATGGTGATATAAAAAATAATGTTAACATCAAGGTGATATATGTATTATACAACATAATCATATACTCAGAAATATAGCATGTTGCATGTAATTTCATTTAATAAAACTAGAGATATGATATACATGACTCTAAAAACTAAGAAAATGAACGATACATGACTTGGAAGTACTAGACTTTTCTAAGTAACGCTTGATACTAGGACACCACTAATGATGGTGGTGGTAGAGAAGCGTCAACTTCCATATGGTCAGGTGGTTGACTTTGATAATTTCTCATAATCCAAATGGGATTATATGATAGTGACGGCGAAACGAAAACCGGAGCTAGTGTTGACTCAACACCTTGATTTTGTACCATTATTCCTCCTAATGAGGAGAATGTTTCCAGTGGAGGAGGATGAGACGGCCTAGGAGGCAAATCCTCTAAATTGTATAGGTGTGGTGATGATAGTGGAGTTGTGAATGAGATAGCTCTAGGAACCAATGGTGATGGTTTAGTGGAGATGGGATTGTTTGGCCTAGGAGGTATGGTGGTGTTTGGCATAGGTAGTTTTATGGGTACTATCCTTTTAGGGATTGGTTTGATTGGTGGAGGAGAAATCCTTGCATTTTTGGACTTGACCGGAGATGATTCGGTTGAAGAGATTTCATGTACAACACGAGCAATTTTCTTGGGTGGTTCTTTAGTGGATAAGTTGCTAGTTGGAGTTTTCCTCATGATGAGATGATTTCAAGAGGTTTGTAAAGGTTTCTAAGTGCTGAAAATGAGGATGAAGATGATGACTTTAGAAGTCCTAACAATGTAGTTTATAAAGCAAGGGATTTGACAAGTGCATTCAAGACTTAAGCCACTAAAATTCATTGGAATGTGATGATTAACATGCACAAGAGTCAACTTCAAAGTTGTACTAATCTAGGAAATCATTTAAGATGAGATGGAGTGTTTAAGTTAGTAAGATGAGCTTGAAATGATTGTTTTAGCTAGAGTTTGACATGAGTCTGTCATACGGATCCCACGGTTCCCTCCAACGAGGGATCCGCCTAGGCTAATCTTAGGGATCCGTCTATCAGTAGCTAAGAAAAGATAGCAATGATGTTTGTAAGGTCTAATGCCTATTTCTTCTTGAGTGTTTCAGTTTATCTAAGTGTCTTAAATGAAGAGGTGCTTAAGTACTTGAGGGTAATGAGTGAAGTAGCTAATGATTGCCTTTTATGGAAGAAATTTGAACTTTCATGAGTACCAATGAATGAACAAAGATGACACTAAAGATTTTGAGAGTGTCAAATGGAGCTAAATGATCCTAGAGATCAGATAGTGACCTAGGATAATGTTTTGGAGAATATCCTAAAGGCTTAAGATGGAAAAACTAGAATTTGATCAATTTTGAGGTAAGGATGATTATGATCAATTTTGCCATAATTGAAAGATTTCCAATGCTAGATGTGAGGGATCATGTGAGAGATGATCAGTGAGCTTGAGAGCGAAAGAGTAATGGGTTTAAGTGAAACGGTAGATCTACAAGCGTCTTGAGTGTGATCTAGATGAGTTATGTGTGAGTACGAAAAGATCCACATAACTTGATAAGGACTCAATTTGCCTTAAGGCACTATGTGAAGTGTTCTAAAGACATGTTTGAAATACAATGATTGCAATTGCATTTTCTGTTTGCCGGATCCCACAGTTCCCTAAGAGTAGGGATCCGTCTAGGACAACCTTTGGGATCCGTCTATCTGCTAAGCATAACCTTTACTAAAGGTATGCGATGATTTTGACAATGCATTATATTTCAATGTTAGTTAAAGAGGTTCTAACACTAAGATATCAAATGTAAAATTTTTTATTTTATGAAAGAAATTGGATTACATTGATAAAGCATGAGTACTAAGGATTGATCCTATTTGAAAGATTACTAAGTTCCTTGAGCGTTTTCGCTAGAAGGATCATCAAATGGTTGATGAGTATTTTCCGATTCAGGAATGAAGAAAGTCTTCATGAGAGATGTGTTTAGAGGTTCCATAATCTTGTTCACAAGTACGTACAACGGACTTTGAAATTGAGGGTGGAAGTACATGATGTTATGATAAAGGCGCGTCAAGAACATTCCATAAGGGATGAGTTTGTTCTTGGAGCCTTGAAGATTTACAATTCGCCTTGCGAAGAAGTAGGCGAGATTGTATGGTTGTTGTGTTAGCAAACAATACATTATGTGAGCACAACAAGCGGGAAGGATTTCTCGATTTCCCCTAAGACTCCAAAAATTTTCCCGTAGGATGAGTGCGAGATCCTTGTACTCTTGTTTGATATCCTTTGTACAGATAATGTTTGGATCGGAGTAATAGGGTCGAGGTTTGCATATTGTGCGAGTCAAGTCTTGCGGGGAAGGTATGTGTGAACAATATGGACTATTTTCTTCACGAAATTTGAAGAGAGAATCAAGAGACCAATCTTCGGTGAAGGCACATTGTCCATGATTTGGAATTCGAAGAATTTGAGCAAATTTCCCAAGGGTTAAAACAAACTTTTGGTTTTTGATCAAAAACCAAAGAGATAGAGAACGATCCTCGTTACGAACGAGTTCGACTTGACGGAAGAATTCCAATACAAACCTTGGACATATTTTCTCGTTAATTTCGAGAAGACATTCCAATCCTATGGTTCGGAAGGAGGTATTGATTCCTTCTTCGTATTGTAGAGGAGTGTCGACAATACGTCCTTCGTGGAAGTGACGGGTTTCAAGATTATTGAACCCACGGACATGATTGACAGGTGTGTTGGGCTCAAGAGAGATGTTAGGAGTGTAGACGCTAGTAAGTGAAAAATCAAACTCATATTCATGCGACATAGCGAGACCTATAGGAAAGACAAGTTAATAGGATGTGACGTATTACGGGTAAAACAATGATTACCTAATGTTTTTACAAGATGTTTATTAATAATGACATTTAACTAACTTAATGTTTGACATTCTAGTAGAATATTTCTTTTAGGAAGAAAGTGGTTTTTATTTTGCATGGAAAAATCTGTTATCCAGAAGGACGGTTCCCACGGTTCCCTTCTATAAGGGATCCGGCTAGTATACTTGCCGGGATCCGTGGATCTGTAGTAACAGAAGCTAATTTTTGATAAAAACATAAGTTTAATAGTTTTATACCAAGATATGTGTTTTAGCCTGCATTTTCTTTTAGCATGCATTCATGGTTTCTAATGTATCATGAAAGAATATGAAAGATATAAATCAAAAGAAATGACAAACACATTATGATAATAATAACCTAGATAAACTAGACTATTAATAATATTTCATTTCAATGACTAAGAATGACACAAAGGATTGGGTATATAACCCCAATGTAGATTAACAACACAAAGTATATGTCTTCGTATGTGAACTTAATCATAGGGAACACAAGAGCGATTAGTGTTAAGGCGATGAGCACGAGGGCGATGTAAACCATGTTGATGACGAACCTTCTTGGTTTTGGTTTGAGATGAGAGGAAGATGAAGTTTTGAATGAGAGGTAATTTTTTGAAAATGAAAGATTTGAAAAAGTGGGAATTTGATATAGTGGGCGACGGATGGTTTATTTATGGGGAAGGAGAAATTTTTGAGATTTGTGTTTTGTTTTATTATTAGAAAGATATGATTTTTGGATTAAGTGAAATAAAACACAAGTTTTATATACCACGACTTTAGACGAAAAAATAATACGTATGTGAGAAAAGGCTTCCTAATGAAGCTACATGTAATACATGCACATAAGATAATCATATAAATACCTATGTAGGCATACTTAATTATCAAGCTAATGTCATTTTGTAGGATCGTGAATATTTATGTTGTTTGATGATTCGGGTGGTCTAGGATTGTGATTAAACAAGAAAGCCATTTTAGATAGATGAAGAGAGTTGAGAGGGAATTCTAGAAAGAGAGTTGCTTATCAAAAGTGAAAGATTAGATTAGAACTTCCAACCCTCTACCTTGCTAGGTAGAGGGTATTTATAGGTTACAAACTAAACGACCTCCTGACGGCCTGTGGATCAGGTATACAGTGGGTAAAGACCCGTCCTTCCTCCATGATGAAACACTACGCTAAACTACGCTACAAATTAACTAATAAACTACTAAATAATGTAAATAACAATATGTCTACGAGCTAACTTATGCTAGATAATAGTTGGGGTGACCGACTCTTTTACTATGGAATTTTCTAATTCCTAACAATCTCCCCCTAAGGGAGGTCACCCCATGATTTAAATTTTGAATCCTAGCATTCTATTTAATCTTCAGTCTTGAGCTCGTAGACTTGAATTCTTCAATTTCCGTAAACTTTGTGCATTAGTAGCGATTCTTCAAAGTCTGCATTGATTTGTACTTTTAGTGGAGGCCTTTAACTGATCCACATCTTTGATGATCTTCGAGCTTTCATTGAGATCATCAGCCACAGTAAATCTCTGGATCACCCTTTATTGTGATGCCATCATGTGAAGTTGTGACTTTTGGACCGACATGCTCACACTTTTGAATCATGAAATCTTTCCATCAGAGTAGCGGAAGCCTTACTGGTTCATGATATTTGCAGCAGCGAAGCAGAAGCATAGTATGAAATATCAGAGCCAGGTTATGTAGATATGCACCAGTCATGATTTCTTCAAATTAAGTGTGGATGCTGTGAGCATGTGGCTTTGGATTGACTCTTCAATTCTGATCAGCTGCAATCGTCGGGGTGTACCTGCATACGACAGTTAGCAATAAAGCGCACAAAAGTGTCTTTGATCATTTTCGTTGAATTAAGGTACACGGCCCACGGTTCCCTGTTGATCAGTACAAGTACTGCCTGTGATCAGGTAGGATTCCTAAGAATCTCCTTGACAGGGTTTCGCAGCTGTTCTAGCTGTTCTTAAACCGGAACGTCTCAAAGAAGACAACACGGAGTGAGTGAACCAGCAAATTGAGATTCACTGATTGATGAAAAATGATTTGAAAAACAATCGCGTATTGCTTGAAGAAAGAGTTTTGCAATACGACGAAGGTTTTATGAGAAAAGATCAATTTTCAATCAAAATACTTTTTGTATTAGAGAATGAGTACACATTCGACGTGCTAGCGAAAAGAAGAGATTCGCACATCGAACGGTTTTTCTAAAAGGATTTTATCAATCAGAGATACTTTTTGAATTTGAAATGAATACACATTCGACGTGCTAGAGAAAAGAAGGTTTGCACATCGAACGGTTTTTCCAAAAGTATTCGTCAATTCCATTCCTGGACCAAGGTTGATTCAAGAATGAATCTCCCCATCGTTTCTATCCAGTTGTCACAAGCTTGACCTTACGGGAAGATCTCACATGTCACCCACCAAGAGCTTGTTTGATGTTGGCTCTAGAAGGATTTCCATCTTCATTGTGAATATTTTTACATATCACTCGGATGTTCTGGCAATACCACAAGGATAATGCGTAGGACTCTTAATATATACTTACTTTCCATATTGTGTGTAAAAGCAAGTCTTCAAGAATTTAGTGTCCTAACGAGATATCGTGGATGATCTCTTGGCTCTAGACTCAATTGTGCAATTTTTTGGTTCCTGTGCTGGAGACTAGGGAGAGGGTCTCCTTCTTCAATATCAACAATCTCTAAGAGAAAGTCGATAGATTATGTGGTTCCCCTTGAGAATGAAACAAGCCCTTTTAAGAGGAACTTGAGTAGCTTGGGAAGTTTTAGTGCAGTGCGTCACTGGGTCCATGACGTCTTGTCTTCAATACCAGTGTTACCTTCGTAACCACTTAGTAGCATATGTATTGAACCCGGTGTCTGCCCTAAGGTTGAATTATTGGAGGGCTGTTTCTTTTCACCCTTTTTCACATTCAATTCTTTTTCATTCTTCAACCCCTTCAGTGCTTACCGAGACTTCATAACTAGAACCTTGTTGGGTTTATTCCAGTACTAGCTCTGTCTCAGTCCGCACTCTTTCCATTTCTCATTTTTCTCCTTTTTTCAATATACCTAAGGACTCTACACTATCTAGTGGATTGTCCCTGGGTAGATCCCTCCGGTTCTGGCGGATCGTGGGAACAAATACCTAACCTAACCATCCTTATAACTCCATACATAAAGTAAAATGGTCGGTCTTTTTGGTACAGTTCATTCTTCCTTGAAACCAATTGAAAAATCATTTGGAAAAACAATCAAGGTACTTGTGATACGAGATCAAAGCATTTTGTACCCTAATAGTTTTGATCATTTAGAAAACCTCCCCCTCAACATGTGCGTATGATTTAGAAATTGTTTAGCACAGGAGGCAAGAGGACTTTGAAATATTTTCTTTGATCACAATTTTCATACGAAAAAGCCATTTGATTTTCTTGGTAAATTCTCCCCCTCAATATGTGCATAGGATAAGAGAAATCATTTTAACACATAGAGGCAAGAGTTCTTTTGAAGCACAACCACAATCACAAGAGCCATTAAGAAAACCATTTGAAAACTCAATCAAGGTATGTTGGGATATGAAAGTACTGAAGATATCAAAGTACTGAAGATATGAAAGTACTGTAAGCTGCAAAGAACTGGAAGAAGTCAAATAGTTAAAGTACTGCTAAAGACAGAGTCAAAGTACTGCAAGATGAAGTCAAAGTACTGCTAGAACAAATAAACTGTTATATTCGTTTATGGAAAGAATTGTATTCCATGTTTAGATTACTTGTCGTACAAGGTTATCAATTGTAAACCGACTAGGATATCCTTGAGCCTATAAAAGGACTCCTAGATTGGCATTAGATGTACGATTTCAGAAAAAGAGTTTTAGAGTTTACGAATTAGTGTTTTAGAGAAAAGTTCGATTATCTTAGAGTTGTATTAGAGTATCTGCATAATAAGCAGATTTAAAGTTTATAATAAAGTTATTCTTCTTAGCTTTGTTAAGTAAATTCCGCGTACTTAATAAAGATTGCTCAGTGTTTCTTTGTTAATAACTTAGGATTTATCCGAGGTTATTAAACCTTAACAAGCTAGTTAAGTTAGTTTGATTAAAGTATATCGATCCAACAAGTGGTATCAGAGCTTGTGTGGAAACTCTGACTAGGAAGAAATCCTACTTCAACAATATTCAAGATGTCGACTGAAGCTGCATCAACTCCTATCACAGAGGTATGTTCTAAGTGTCATGATTTTTATCAAAAAGTACTTAATGCTTATGTGATTGAAAGAGATAATTGTATTAGGGCTAGGTCTGAGGTAGCAGGTTATCAAATCACTTTAGAGTCTATAGAAGCTAAAATCATAACACATGAAAATAATGAAATGGCTTGGGCTGAAAAGTATGAACAACAGGATTACCAGTTAAAACTTAGTGAATGGAAACTAAACTGTAAAATTGCTGAAATTGAGAAATTAACTAAGGAAAGAGATGATTTGTTAGCTAAGTTTGCTGCTTGGGGAGAGTCTGGCTTGTCCCATGTTGCTTATGTTGAAAAACAGAGAAGGGCTTACATTAGAACAGGCTTAGGATTTGGAATGGACTTTAGTAACATAGATGAAAACCAAACTAGTGATCAGGATGATGGTGTGTTTGAAGACATAACCACTAGTGATGATGAGCTCATTAACTATGTAGACTCATATAGTAATGAGGGCTCAGTAAGTGAACCACCTCCTGAATATAAGAAAGACAATGGTTATCATGCTGTTCCTCATCCCATTAGTCATCACCCCTCTAGGCCTGATGTTTCTCGCTATGGAGTAGATAGTCTAGAGTTCAGGAAGAAGCTTGTTGCTCAATCTAGGTCTGAGAAACCCACAGAAACTGTTGATAACAATGTTCAAAATCCAGCAGTACCTTTAAATCAAAGTACTGCTCAACAAGCAGTACCTTCTGCAAAACCTTTTCAAAACAGTACTGCTAAACCTTTTTGGGATAATTTTGGTCAAAACAGATTTTATCAGTCATTAAGAAGGCAAAATAATTTTGGGCATAGACATAGAAGAAATCACTTTGGTCATATGGGTCAAAAACTGTGTTTTGTGTGTTATAGTCCTACTCACTTAATCAAAGATTGTGACAAACATTCAGAATATCTAAGCAAGTTTCCAAGGAATAAGTCTAACAATCAGAGACCTAGAGAGCACAAACCAGTTTGGACTAATTCTAATAGGGTTAATCACAGAAACTTCACACCAGATCATAGATACCCACATCAGAGAAGACCTTCAGTATCTCACAGTACTTTCCAAAGTACTGCTCAGAGACAAGGTACTGAAAACCATACTTGGGATAGAAATTCTAGGAGATCTCACTATCAACCTAGAAGGTATCACAATTCATATAGGGGATCTAGATCACAGGAACCACCTGTTAAAACTGAATGGATTAAAAGGGACAGTACTGCTGAGAGACATACAGTACGTTCAACAAAAAGTGAATCAGATGTTTTTGTGATACAAGAAAAAGAGAGTTTTGTTGAAAATCCACATGTTTTGAAAGACAAGAAAATACTGGATCATGCTTTAGAAAACAGTGGAGATTATATACTCAAAGAATGTGAGTATGTCACCCCACAAGGGGAACACAAGTCAGTAATGGCTTGGGTTCCTCAAAGTAACTAACTTTTTCATCTTATTAGACAGGGCAACCAAGAAGAGGAGCTTAAAGATCATTTTATTGTTGATAGTGGTTGTTCTGTGAGCATGACAGGAAACAAGGCGTTTTTGTCAGATTTGAAGGCATATTAGTTAGTAAGCTATGTTTAAGGGGAGGACTATAAGATGTTAGGTATAGTCCTGTGTATTGCTTGAGGGGAGGATGTTAGTTTATACTTAGTTTATATGAAGGTTTTTGGCAAAGTACTGTTTTTCCTGAAAGTACTGCTTGGAAAAGTACTGCTTGGGAAAGTACTGCTTATGTAGAAAGTACTGTTTGTCGTATTAAAGTACTGTTCCAACGGTAATATTGCTGGGTCATTGGTAGTAACGGTAACTTTGTTATTTAGGCTGTGATTTTTCAAATCCCACCTATAAATAACTACTTATCCGATTTTCCCTCTCATATTATTACTTTACATCTTTTCCATACTTATCTCCCAATTACCATCTCTCTATTATTCGATACAATCTTTATTGTGCTCATCTTTTTCAACAATGGTGAATCGTTTAACTGTTTCGAAGCACAATATGGTGGCTAATTTGGACAAGACTGAGGTGAATGTGGCTTTCTATGATATCATTGATTATCTTACTGGGTCGCCTATTAGTTATGCTCTTTTAGTTGAGCCCGATATCATTGAACCATGGATTCAAGAATTTTGGGCTAATGCTAGAGAAAATATGGAGGAGGATGAATACTATATTAGATCAACGGTTGCTGGAAGGACTATTAAGATTACAGAAGCCTCTATTCGTGATGATTTATTATTTGGTGATGAAGATGGGGCTATTAGATTTGATAAGCAACTGATTTGGGATACTTTTAGAAATCTGGGTTATGAAGGTTCTTTGGCTGAACAAACTTTCAAGAAAGCATTATTCTGTCCTCAATGGAAGTTCTTGATTCATGTCTTGCTCCATTGCATAAGTTCTAAGAGCACTTCTTGGGAGCAGTTTGGGTCAAATATAGCATCTGCAGTGGTTGGCTTAGCTACAGACAGAGTGTTTAATTTTTCAAGGCTTATTTTGGATGGGATGCTATCTCATATCTCCTCTGGGTCAACATGGTTGATGTACCCACGATTTGTACAGGTTTTCTTGAACAAGCAATTGGCTGATGTTCCAAAACCTGCTACTTTGTTACCTGTTATTGTGCAACAAGCTAAAATTTATACATTCATGGCTAAGCGAAGTAATTTGTTCAGAGGTGGAGATATTCCATTAACTACAACAATGATGGAAGTTGTACAAGCTGTACGTGATGCAGCTGGGGAGGATGAAGAAAGTGAAGGTACTGATTCTGCACAAGGTACTGCTTCACAAAGTGCTGCCTCACAAGGTACTGCATCTGCAAGTACTGCTTCTCGTGAAGGTACTGCATCTTTACAGGGTGATGTTTCTCCAAGTCCTGAGGTTCAAGCAGAGATTGAGAGAACACCTACTCCATCTCCTCAACCATTTGTTTCTGTTTCAGAGGAACATTCACAAGTTCAAGGTGATGCTTCTAATATACCTCGTGAAGGTTTGACTTTGGATAATTATGCTTTAACAAGGGAGCTAGCTAGGTTAAACAAGACTGTTGAGCGTCAAGCTAAAGCGCTTAAGAAGTTGAAGCGTAGGTATATCTGGTTAAGGAATTTTATTAAACCCTATATTCAAGGTTTCAACTTATGGGTTAAAGAGGAGAACAAATGTCGTAAAGCACTTCGTAAGGAATTGAAACGAAAGAAGGTTCCTAAATCATCTTCTGTCAACTTGGGGAGGAATTCAGAAAAGGATAATTTGAAAGAAGATGTTATAAAGCAGAAAGAATCTGAAGAAGATATTACAAAGAAGAAAGAATCTGTAAGTACTGCAGAAAAGATTATTTCAGAGGAACAAGAAGAAGAAGTGCAAGTTCAAGGTACTGATGTTCAAGGTACTGATGATCAAGGTACTGAACATCAAAGTACTGATACTACTAGGCCAGAAGTAATAACACCAATAACTCCAAGGGTATTGAATTTTGAAGAAGAAGCTGGTCCTTCTACAACTGTTATAGAAGAAGAGGAGGAACCTAGATTCAAACCTATTCATTCTACGAGTGATGATGAATTAGTTGCTACAATGTTAGATTTGTCACATCCAAGAGGAGGAGTTACTATTAGAGATGTACAAGAAGAAGAACAACCAAGAACTGATCAACCTGCAATTGATCCAAAAGACAAAGGGAAAGGTATTCTGGTTGAAACTAAGAAAAAGAAACTCACTTTGGCAGAACTTAGAGCATTTGAAGTTGCAAGGAATGAAGCTGCAGCTAGAAAAGTTCAAGAAGAGATAAATGCTCAAGATAGAGAAGAACAAGAAGCTCAAGAAGCTCTAAATAGAGAAGCAGCTCAAAAGGTGCAAGATGAATTGGATGCTGAAACTGCTGAACCATTACAGTCTCCTACACCTGTTCGATATATGCAAAGAAGACCTAATTTAGCTAAAGAAAGGAATGCAATGATGGCATATCTAAAAAGCAGAGGATTTAAAGGATTGCAGAAGCTAAATTATATGGATATGAAGAGATTATATGATGCTGAGAGAGAAGCTTATAAGAAAGATGTTGCAGGCATTAAAGATTTTAGAGAAGAAGCTTATTGGACTGAAGCTGAAAGGAAGAAAAGCTTAAAAAGAAAAAGAAAAACTGAAGTTACAGATGTTCAGTTTTCAAAGAAAGAAAAGGTTGAATTAAGATCTGAGACTAGTGATGAATTGAAGAATTATCTCAGAGTGGTAGATTTTGATTATACAGATGAAGATAATAACATGAAGATGAACAGATCAAAGATTAGTGTTTTCAAAGTTGAGAAATCTAAGAATGGAGATTACATGGTTTTTCACAAAGAAGATGAAAGTTTCAAAGTTTTCAAAAGGCTATGGGATTTGCTGCATATTATAGACAGAGTAGATCTATTCTACTTATATTATGTTGTGAAGACTTATTTTGAAGATAATCCATTAGAAGGGATTGGTTTGGTTTTACATGGTGATCTTATAACCATGTGGGAAACTAATGAAGAGAGCACTGATGATATTTGGAAGGATCAAGAAAGCTGGGAAATAGTTTGCTGGAGATTCTTTGAAGAATCTGGAGTTCATGTTTTGGAGCTAGAAAATGGAACAATGATACACATGTTTGCAGAAAGAAGATATCCTCTTACAGTTGATCTTATGAGAAGAATGCTAGAGCATGGATTGGAAGTAGAAGAGGCTAATGAAACTGCTTGCATGGTTATCAATTTGTTTATAGACTGGACTACCATTGCTGAGAATGATCTATAACTGGTATGAATTTTATTTGAATAAATACTTTTTGATATATCAGTACTTTTATTCAAAGTACTGCTTATCAGACAGTACTTTCATCAAAGTACTGTTTGCTAAATTAAACCAGTTAAATAAATTTTAGAAGAAACCTTTTTGCTAAGTAATAAATATTTTGAAATAAAGGATGAATAAATGGTTTTTGTGATGATAACATCAATAGGTTATCAATCCACCATGGTTACAAAAGGATTGACTAATCCATGAGCAAACGGCTCTGGTAAAGATATATCAAATCCGTTTTTAGTTGACAACTTGCTAATAAGTTGAATGGTCATCAACTCACCATATCAGTAATGTGAAGAGTTGGCTAGCCCACAAGAAAATGGCTTGTGGTAAAGGCAGTGGAAAAACCATTATTGGTAATTAGTTCACCATTAGATAAAAGAACTAACTAGTGCAGAAGGGTACAGCTTTTGGTAAAGACAAAACAAATCTGTTGATAGCTGGTGGTTTGCTAAAAATCATATGGTTATCAATGTATCATGGTCTTACACACCAAAACATTTGGCTACTCCAGAGATAATGGCTTTGGTAAAGAGTTCTAAATCCATTAAATTTTCAATGATTCACTTAGATGTGATGAGAATAGTATGCAACTTAAAACTGAATTACTGTACAAACTGTCATATGTTGCTGTGTTGCTGAAAAGATGGAGATTGCTGGATGCTGCTGTGAAGAAAACAATTCTAAGAGATACTTTGACAAGCACAGATATTACAGAGATACTATCTAAAGACTAAAGAACAATCCATTTTTAAAGATGAAGCTGTTAAAGATATATTCACAAAGGAACTTGAAGTCAAGCAAGTAGAATTCAAGTTAGGGGAGGATTGTTGGGATATGAAAGTACTGAAGATATCAAAGTACTGAAGATATGAAAGTACTGTAAGCTGCAAAGAACTGGAAGAAGTCAAATAGTCAAAGTACTGCTAAAGACAGAGTCAAAGTACTGCAAGATGAAGTCAAAGTACTGCTAGAACAAATAAACTGTTATATTCGTTTATGGAAAGAATTGTATTCCATGTTTAGATTACTTGTCGTACAAGGTTATCAATTGTAAACCGACTAGGATATCCTTGAGCCTATAAAAGGACTCCTAGATTGGCATTAGATGTACGATTTCAGAAAAAGAGTTTTAGAGTTTACGAATTAGTGTTTTAGAGAAAAGTTCGATTATCTTAGAGTTGTATTAGAGTATCTGCATAATAAGCAGATTTAAAGTTTATAATAAAGTTATTCTTCTTAGCTTTGTTAAGTAAATTCCGCGTACTTAATAAAGATTGCTCAGTGTTTCTTTGTTAATAACTTAGGATTTATCCGAGGTTATTAAACCTTAACAAGCTAGTTAAGTTAGTTTGATTAAAGTATATCGATCCAACAAGGTACTTTATAAATCACTTTAAAAAGCTTTCGTACCTCGATAGTTTATTTGCTCCCCCTCAATATGTGCTTCAAGATTTGAAAGCGTTTAGCACATATGAGCGAGCAGCGTGCACAATTAAATCAAAACGATCACCTTTTATCAAATTTCATTATTAAATCACAAATTCTCCCCCGATCAAAAATATCAAACCCTTTGAGATTTTTGATCCCAAGTGATTTAATAAGGTTTAGAAAACATGGGAGAATATGTGCCTTGTTTAAATACTCATCTGGTTTTTGGATAAATCCTCCTCCTCAACATGTGCATTATGTATATTGAAATCGTTTGGCACATGGGGGCAGGAGTGCCTTTAAAGGACTAAAACCAATTCCATTTAAAACAGATTTGAGATTTAAAACACGATCTCTACCCCGATCAGAAATATCAAACCATTTGAGATTTGTGATCCCAACTGATTTAAATCATTTAGAAAAATTTGGGGAAAGACGTGGCAAGATTCAATTTTGAAAGATAACAGATAAGGACCATTTTAAGACATTAAAGATTGTTAGTGTCAGGTATGATAGTTTTTAAGAGATCTTTTAAGTAAAACAAAACAATTTCACAATCAAACAAGAACAGAAAAAATTTCATTTTGAAAGACCTTGATTCTAAAGAAAAAAATCATACCATGACATAACATTAAATCTTTAGATCACCACTTATATTGTACAATTCAGACTTTTATGAAGCAATATTGATTGAAAATAATTTATTTTAAATCACTCTCCCCCTCAATCGATGACCGAAGTCGATAATTGAGTGACTTAAGTTTTGATAAAATGAAGTCCGGTGATTTTCAAAATTAAGTTCAATTTATTTTCAAAACAATATTTTTCCATCTTCAAAACAATTTAATCAAATTATTCAAAATTGTTTAAAAATGGTATCCTGCACAAAGATTCGTTAGGTGGTTGAGCCGCTTTTGTTGTTGTTGCTGTAGGGCTTGGAAGAAAAACCATCTGCAGATGCAGTGAGACTTCTTTTTACGTTGCATTTTGAATGCCAACTGAGGTCAAATTAAGCTCCGTTTCTTCAATCACTTAGAAGAAAACCATCTGCTGATGCAGTGCGACCTCTTACGTTGCATTTATGCCAACTCTCCATAGAAGTCCAATTAAGCTCCGTTTCTTCATTTGTCAACCAAAGAAATAGTTACCCTTTCCTTTCGGCATCCAAACATCATATTATGTGGGATCCTGATCGGGAACTTTCTTTTATACCAATATACCTGCATAAGTTAGTGAACACACATACAAATATATGGTGGTCGACATCACCCAAACAGTAATCGACTAATAAAAGTCAATCCAACATATCAATCAATTCATATATGGCATGGGGTTTATGTGTTAATCAAACTCTAATCATCTAAACCTAACAATCATATCCTAAATTACTAGTCCTTCGACACAGGCAAATATCATTTTTAATTAAGCACGTAGGATAGATAAGAAAGCTCGTTAGATGATATAGATTTGAAAACATTCTCCCCCTTAATCAATGACTCATTTTATGAAAAGTTTAAAAGCGCTGAAGTCATTGATTGAGTTTTCAATTTTAACGAAAAACTCTGAATCTGATTGATTTTCAAGAAACTCATTTTCCACCATTTTGAAAACACAACAAATATGTTTCTGAAGAATTTTAGACGGAAAAACATTTGTGTAGGAACAGCAGTCCTTTTGACGACATGCTTTCCTTGTTTTGTTTTTAGGATAAGTGCACGAAATATTTGAAAATTTGATTTAGCGCAGCACTTTCCTTTCTTGAAGAATGGGTTACTATCTGAAATAATAGCAAGCCATAGTTCTAAGCACGGGTTACAGTCTGAAATAACTGCAAACCATTATTTGAAGCGCGGGTTACAGTCTGAAATAACTGTAAGCCATACTTTGAGACATGTATTGGAAAAGAATATTTACACCTCCTGCTCGAACTTCATCTAAAGTCCTGTGCCATTATTGAATGACATTTCTAAGACCGTAGATGTTATCGATACCAGAAGACATGTCTTGAGAAAACAATATTTTTGGTATTTTTCAAATTTTCTGATTTTTATGGGTTTTTGTTGGTTTTATATTTTTCTATTTTGTTTTGCTGGTTTTATATTTTTGTATTTGGTTTTTTGAAAAATATATACGAAGATAGAATAGATGATATAGTTAAAGAAGATGATGATACGAGTACCGAGATAAAGATATCGAGCAGCCCCGTTGAAGAAGATAGAAGTCATCATCCCTAAAACTTTCACCACCAAAGCTTCCGAAGCTCTTGCATAGAAGAAAGAAATCGAACCATCTGAAAGTGAGACTTTGGCAGCTTCCCCCCAAACCGAAAATCCTTATGTTGAGCAGATTCGAAGCTCTATTTCAAGCTTGCTTTAGCCAGGTGCACAAAGAAGCACACCATTATCATAAACACAGCTGCTCCTTTTAAGAATAATCACCGTGATTCTTCGTTCGAGGCTATATCATCCAATAGAATAACAACAACATATCATCCCACATTTAAATAATCTTCTCAAATTTCCTTTCCACTGAAGTCTGAAGCAATCCATTCCAAAAGGTGTCAAGAGAACACTTCCCCCGTGTAGTTGAAATGATGCAGTCCGTCTCTTAGTATAATGCTCAAGAACTCTCCCGAATACACTTCATGAGGGGAATGAAGAACACCTTCCCATGTTCACATTTTTCTTCCCTGATGAACGTGTATGAAGCTCAAGAACCCGAAGTACACCAATACCCAAAAGCTCTCCCGAATACACATCATGAGGGGAATGAAAACACCTTCCCATGTTCACATTTTTCTTCCCTGATGATCGTGTATGAAGCTCAAGAATCCGAAGTACACACATTCCCACCGAAAGAATAACTGATAACACCTCCCTCATGTTACACATTTATCTCCCCTGAATATGTCGCACTTGTGTACCTCTTTTATCTTCAGAAACTTTCTTTTACATCACTTCCCCCACGTCGTTGGAATACTAACACTAAAAGCCTTGATGAGTAAAACCTTGAGTTTCTCTGCGGTCATGACATTTGTTTTCCCGGGATATCTTCAATCACTTAGAAGTATTAAGCTCATCAAGTTTACCCGCCATGAGTCAAACCTTGAGTTTCTCTGCGGTAATAACATTTGTCTTCCCGGGATATCTTTAGTTACTTAGAAGTATTAAGTTCATCAAGTTTACTCGCTTTGTGTTTAGATGTGTGTCTCCTTGCCCCTTTCTGGTTTTGATACTTCAGAATCAGCAACAAATATAAGCCCAAATACTTGAAATCTTTATGAGAAGAACACTTGAACTCTTGTGAGAATCAACTTGCTGAAGACTCTCTCTGACTATTTTTATCAACCCTTATGTAGACAATTTGAAGTGACCACTGATGAAGAAAAACCGATATACCCTACTTGAAACTGAAGTCAACTTCCCCACATTTGTATCTTAAGCTTGCACCTAATGATGGAAGAACGGTGTAGAGAATTTATGCTTCAAGCAAATCTCTAAGTACTCACTACCCAAACAAAGTATGAGACATTAACACCTCTTGCGATTATCCACACCGTCATATGCATGTGACACTGAGTAAAACAAAGTAACTCCTAATAGTGATAGTTAACCAGGTCTTCAACCATCCACCTCGACTGCTGGTAACTAGATAAACCAAGTCTTCAACTCAAATTCTTAAGCCCAAGCAAGTTATCAAATAAGAACACGCCTTTGTGAAAGTCAACTTCAATCTCAAATAAGAGATAAATGATTAACTTCGAAGTAATCAACTTGTGTCAAATGTCCAATACGTGAAATAGTCAATAACAACGTCTCGAGGAGTCACTGCTAAAGAATATGAGCAAGTCTAATTGGGGATTGAATCTGACTTATAACTCTCTCCCAATTAGTGCTCTCCCCTAAACCGACAATCTGTTTGATAGATGCCCAGATTAAGAAGAAGTCTTTAGATCGTTAAATGCAACTCGTCTTTAGTCTTCTAACATGTAGCAGAAATTGTAGAACAGACTGTAGACTCGACCTTCTTCAAGATTGTGCAGTTGGGAAATAGATAGTTAACATCTTCAACTCACACCAAAAAGCATCCCACCAAAAAGCATCCCAATTAACTTACATCTTGCAAATCCCCTTAACTAAAATCCCTCCCAATCAAACAAGAACAGAAAGATGTTCATCAAGGAAATCAGCAATAAGGCTGCAACGAACACACAAGATGGTAACGCCAAACTACCAATCACATCAAACAAGAACAGAGAGATTGTTCGGAATCATCATGTTGATGTATACATGAAGCATTAACCGGAAGCACTTTGTCGATAAACTCATCAATCCGAGTGAAGATGTCAACCAACGGCTCTTAGAAGAGAAAAACTCCATGTGAAGATGACCCGATAATAAGAAGCTCGGTTCTTACATGAGTTTTGAGCCGTCTGACCATTTAAATTCTCAAATATCAATCAGCAATGCAAAAAATTCACACTTCTTCTCCCCCTCAAGAATTGCATACGGAGTTGCCATTCTTGATTAAATAAGTGAAAATCATCCGAATGTTCTATTCACACTTCTCTCCCGCAAAATAAGCACATGATGTCGCCATCTTCATTATAATCGAGCAAGTGGAATGAGAAAAACAATCAGTGGTAGCCCGGTTCACTTGATGACTGAAGCACATGGAAAAAGTATGAAGCATGTTGATGAGAATGGTCATAATTGAGAAGATTTCTCTTCTTCAGAAGATAAAGCGCACTGACATGTACACTTTTCTTTTCTTTGAGGAACGAGGCTTGAACTGAAGTGTTCAAACGTCATAATGTTGAAGTACGAGGCCTGAACTGATGTGAACAGACGTCATAGTGTTGAAGAACGAGGCCTGAACTAATGTGAACAGACGTCATAATCTCTCTCTTTTCATCATCTCTTGGCAACCTTATAATCAACCCCATTATCATTCAGTAGGCTCTTTGTTGTGACAGCTGATGGAGAAAACCCAATATGATGAATTTGACCCTGAAGTAAACTACCCCAAACTCGTGACTTAAACTTGCACATATGAAACAAAGAGCGGTGCCGATTTCCATTAGCATCTCTAAGTACTCTCTATGTACTCTATACTCTTCAACCAACCAACCATCAAGTATAAGACGTATATTACCTCTTGAAAATCCACAATTGAATGTGACACTGAGCACTACAACGTAACTCCTTAAAGTGATAGTTATTTTGTGGTGGTATGAGCCCAATTCCCCCAAGTGGTAAAAGAAAAGGTAAAAGACACCCAACAATAACTAGATTTCCAATTCTTCGTTTTTGATAATAAGCTCGAACAAGGATCATGAAGAATCTTCATCCAACCATCCCCGATACCTTCAGATACTAAGTACACTCGCCCGTGATATTTCACTTCAACCTCAAATAAATAATAGTGAATTAACCCCGTTGTCACATCTTGTTAAAAGCTCAAATCTAGCCTTCTTTGACATTTAAATGAACTTTGATAATGGTTTTCATCCCGACCATGGTTAAAAAAACACAGAACCCCGTAAAACCATGTAATAACCAAACTACCATGACGAAAATCCAAACACACATCCAATTCATGAAGTACACCCTTTTATCCCTTCTTTGAAGCAAAAACCGTAGCACCAGC
>BPTQ01000007.1:333916376-334168441 GCA_019973895.1 Chrysanthemum seticuspe
GATCAAAGCATTTTGTACCTTAATAGTTTTGATTATTTAGAAAACCTCCCCCTCAACATGTGCATATGATTTAGAAATTGCTTAGCACATGGAGGCAAGAGGACTTTGAAATATTTTCTTTGATCACAATTTTCATAGAAAAAGCCATTTGATTTTCTTGGTAAAATTCTCCCCCTCAATATGTGCATAGGATAAGAGAAATCATTTTAACACATAGAGGCAAGAGTTCTTTTGAAGCACATCCACGAACACAAAGGCCATTAAGAAAACCATTTGATAACTCAATCAAGGTACTTTATAAATCACTTTAAAAAGCTTTTGTACCTCGATAGTTATGCTCCTCCTCAAAATGTGCTTCGAGATTCGAAAGCGTTTAGCACATATGAGAGAGCAGCCTGCACAATTAAATCAAAACGATCACCTTTTATCAAATTTCATTATTAAATCACAAATTCTCCCCCGATCAAAAATATCAAACCCTTTGAGATTTTGGATCCCAAGTGATTTAATTAGGTTTAGAAAACATGGGAGAAAATGTGGCCTTGTTTAAATACTCATCTGGTTGTTGGAAAAATCCTCCTCCTCAACATGTGCATTATGTATATTGAAATCGTTTGACACATGGAGGCAGGAGTGCCTTTAAAGGACTAAAACCAATTCCATTTAAAACAGATTTGAGATTTAAATCACGATCTCTACCCCGATCAAAATTTCAAACCTTTTGAGATTTGTGATCCCAATTGATTTAAATCATTTAAAACATTTTGGGGAAAGACGTGGCAAGATTCAATTTTGAAAGATAACAGATAAGGACCATTTTAAGACATTAAAGATTGTTAGTGTCAGGTATGATAGTTTTTAAGAGATCTTTTAAGTAAAACAAAACAATTTCACAATCAAACAAGAACAGAAAAAATTTCATTTTGAAAGACCTTGATTCTAAAGAAAAAAATCATACCATGACATAACATTAAATCTTTAGATCACCACTTATATTGTACAATTCAGACTTTTATGAAGCAATATTGATTGAAAATAATTTATTTTAAATCACTCTCCCCCTCAATCGATGACCGAAGTCGATAATTGAGTGACTTAAGTTTTGATAAAATGAAGTCCGGTGATTTTCAAAATTAAGTTCAATTTATTTTCAAAACAATATTTTTCCATCTTCAAAACAATTTAATCAAATTATTCAAAATTGTTTAAAAATGGTATCCTGCACAAAGATTCGTTAGGTGGTTGAGCCGCTTTTGTTGTTGTTGCTGTAGGGCTTGGAAGAAAAACCATCTGCAGATGCAGTGAGACTTCTTTTTACGTTGCATTTTGAATGCCAACTGAGGTCAAATTAAGCTCCGTTTCTTCAATCACTTAGAAGAAAACCATCTGCTGATGCAGTGCGACCTCTTACGTTGCATTTATGCCAACTCTCCATAGAAGTCCAATTAAGCTCCGTTTCTTCATTTGTCAACCAAAGAAATAGTTACCCTTTCCTTTCGGCATCCAAACATCATATTATGTGGGATCCTGATCGGGAACTTTCTTTTATACCAATATACCTGCATAAGTTAGTGAACACACATACAAATATATGGTGGTCGACATCACCCAAACAGTAATCGACTAATAAAAGTCAATCCAACATATCAATCAATTCATATATGGCATGGGGTTTATGTGTTAATCAAACTCTAATCATCTAAACCTAACAATCATATCCTAAATTACTAGTCCTTCGACACAGGCAAATATCATTTTTAATTAAGCACGTAGGATAGATAAGAAAGCTCGTTAGATGATATAGATTTGAAAACATTCTCCCCCTTAATCAATGACTCATTTTATGAAAAGTTTAAAAGCGCTGAAGTCATTGATTGAGTTTTCAATTTTAACGAAAAACTCTGAATCTGATTGATTTTCAAGAAACTCATTTTCCACCATTTTGAAAACACAACAAATATGTTTCTGAAGAATTTTAGACGGAAAAACATTTGTGTAGGAACAGCAGTCCTTTTGACGACATGCTTTCCTTGTTTTGTTTTTAGGATAAGTGCACGAAATATTTGAAAATTTGATTTAGCGCAGCACTTTCCTTTCTTGAAGAATGGGTTACTATCTGAAATAATAGCAAGCCATAGTTCTAAGCACGGGTTACAGTCTGAAATAACTGCAAACCATTATTTGAAGCGCGGGTTACAGTCTGAAATAACTGTAAGCCATACTTTGAGACATGTATTGGAAAAGAATATTTACACCTCCTGCTCGAACTTCATCTAAAGTCCTGTGCCATTATTGAATGACATTTCTAAGACCGTAGATGTTATCGATACCAGAAGACATGTCTTGAGAAAAACATATCTTTGGTCTTTTTGAAATTTTCTGATTTTTATGGGTTTTTGAAGATTTTATATTTTTCTATTTTCTTTTTGTTGGTTTTATATTTTTGTATTTTGTTTTGCTGGTTTTATATTTTTGTATTTTGCTTTTTGAATAAATATATACAAAGATAGAGAAGATGATATAGTAAAAGAAGATGACGATACGAGTACCGAGATAAGGATATCAAGCAGCCCCGTTGTAGAAGATAGAAGTCATCATCTCTTAAACATTCACCACCAAAGCAAATCGAGGCTCCAGAATAGAAGACAGAACATGAGCCTTTGAGAAAAAGAGACTTTGGCAGCTTCCCCCCAAACCGAAAATCCATAAGCCGAGCAGATTCAAAGCTTTCTTTCAAGCTTCCATTAACCAGGTGCACCAAGAAGCACACCATTATCATTTATCCCGCTGCTCCATTTAAAGAACGATAATCGAGGTTCTCCGTTCGGGGTTATATCATCAACAAGAACAACAACAACGTATCATCCCACGCATAAATAATCTTCTCAAATTTCTTTTTCACTGAAGTCTGAAGCAATCCATTCCAAAAGGTGTCAAGAGAACACTTCCCCCGTGAAGTTGAAATGATGCAGTCCGTCTCTTAGTATAATGCTCAAGAACTCTCCCGAATACACTTCATGTGGGGAATGAAGAACACCTTCCCATGTTCACATTTTTCTTCCCTGATGATGGTGTATGAAGCTCAAGAACCCGAAGTACACCAATATCCAAGAGCTCTCCCGAATACACATCATGAGGGGAATGAAAACACCTTCCCATGTTCACATTTTTCTTCCCTGATGATCGTGTATGAAGCTCAAGTATCCGAAGTATACCAATACATAAGGAATGAATAACTGAAAACATTGAAGAAGCTGGCCAAGTCACTGATTATCTCTGCGGATGACAATCTCTGCGGATGTCAACTCCGGAATAACCTCCCTCATGTTACACATTTATCTCCCCTGAATATGTCGCACTTGTGTACCTCTTTTATCTTCAGAAACTTTCTTTTACATCACTTCCCCCACGTCGTTGGAATACTAACACTAAAAGCCTTGATGAGTAAAACCTTGAGTTTCTCTGCGGTCATGACATTTGTTTTCCCGGGATATCTTCAATCACTTAGAAGTATTAAGCTCATCAAGTTTACCCGCCATGAGTCAAACCTTGAGTTTCTCTGCGGTAATAACATTTGTCTTCCCGGGATATCTTTAGTTACTTAGAAGTATTAAGTTCATCAAGTTTACTCGCTTTGTGTTTAGATGTGTGTCTCCTTGCCCCTTTCTGGTTTTGATACTTCAGAATCAGCAACAAATATAAGCCCAAATACTTGAAATCTTTATGAGAAGAACACTTGAACTCTTGTGAGAATCAACTTGCTGAAGACTCTCTCTGACTATTTTTATCAACCCTTATGTAGACAATTTGAAGTGACCACTGATGAAGAAAAACCGATATACCCTACTTGAAACTGAAGTCAACTTCCCCACATTTGTATCTTAAGCTTGCACCTAATGATGGAAGAACGGTGTAGAGAATTTATGCTTCAAGCAAATCTCTAAGTACTCACTACCCAAACAAAGTATGAGACATTAACACCTCTTGCGATTATCCACACCGTCATATGCATGTGACACTGAGTAAAACAAAGTAACTCCTAATAGTGATAGTTAACCAGGTCTTCAACCATCCACCTCGACTGCTGGTAACTAGATAAACCAAGTCTTCAACTCAAATTCTTAAGCCCAAGCAAGTTATCAAATAAGAACACGCCTTTGTGAAAGTCAACTTCAATCTCAAATAAGAGATAAATGATTAACTTCGAAGTAATCAACTTGTGTCAAATGTCCAATACGTGAAATAGTCAATAACAACGTCTCGAGGAGTCACTGCTAAAGAATATGAGCAAGTCTAATTGGGGATTGAATCTGACTTATAACTCTCTCCCAATTAGTGCTCTCCCCTAAACCGACAATCTGTTTGATAGATGCCCAGATTAAGAAGAAGTCTTTAGATCGTTAAATGCAACTCGTCTTTAGTCTTCTAACATGTAGCAGAAATTGTAGAACAGACTGTAGACTCGACCTTCTTCAAGATTGTGCAGTTGGGAAATAGATAGTTAACATCTTCAACTCACACCAAAAAGCATCCCACCAAAAAGCATCCCAATTAACTTACATCTTGCAAATCCCCTTAACTAAAATCCCTCCCAATCAAACAAGAACAGAAAGATGTTCATCAAGGAAATCAGCAATAAGGCTGCAACGAACACACAAGATGGTAACGCCAAACTACCAATCACATCAAACAAGAACAGAGAGATTGTTCGGAATCATCATGTTGATGTATACATGAAGCATTAACCGGAAGCACTTTGTCGATAAACTCATCAATCCGAGTGAAGATGTCAACCAACGGCTCTTAGAAGAGAAAAACTCCATGTGAAGATGACCCGATAATAAGAAGCTCGGTTCTTACATGAGTTTTGAGCCGTCTGACCATTTAAATTCTCAAATATCAATCAGCAATGCAAAAAATTCACACTTCTTCTCCCCCTCAAGAATTGCATACGGAGTTGCCATTCTTGATTAAATAAGTGAAAATCAT
Source organism: Chrysanthemum seticuspe (assembly GCA_019973895.1). NCBI lineage: Eukaryota > Viridiplantae > Streptophyta > Magnoliopsida > Asterales > Asteraceae > Chrysanthemum > Chrysanthemum seticuspe. The sequence continues at coordinate 333,921,366 of BPTQ01000007.1, forward strand.
CCGAATGTTCTATTCACACTTCTCTCCCGCAAAATAAGCACATGATGTCGCCATCTTCATTATAATCGAGCAAGTGGAATGAGAAAAACAATCAGTGGTAGCCCGGTTCACTTGATGACTGAAGCACATGGAAAAAGTATGAAGCATGTTGATGAGAATGGTCATAATTGAGAAGATTTCTCTTCTTCAGAAGATAAAGCGCACTGACATGTACACTTTTCTTTTCTTTGAGGAACGAGGCTTGAACTGAAGTGTTCAAACGTCATAATGTTGAAGTACGAGGCCTGAACTGATGTGAACAGACGTCATAGTGTTGAAGAACGAGGCCTGAACTAATGTGAACAGACGTCATAATCTCTCTCTTTTCATCATCTCTTGGCAACCTTATAATCAACCCCATTATCATTCAGTAGGCTCTTTGTTGTGACAGCTGATGGAGAAAACCCAATATGATGAATTTGACCCTGAAGTAAACTACCCCAAACTCGTGACTTAAACTTGCACATATGAAACAAAGAGCGGTGCCGATTTCCATTAGCATCTCTAAGTACTCTCTATGTACTCTATACTCTTCAACCAACCAACCATCAAGTATAAGACGTATATTACCTCTTGAAAATCCACAATTGAATGTGACACTGAGCACTACAACGTAACTCCTTAAAGTGATAGTTATTTTGTGGTGGTATGAGCCCAATTCCCCCAAGTGGTAAAAGAAAAGGTAAAAGACACCCAACAATAACTAGATTTCCAATTCTTCGTTTTTGATAATAAGCTCGAACAAGGATCATGAAGAATCTTCATCCAACCATCCCCGATACCTTCAGATACTAAGTACACTCGCCCGTGATATTTCACTTCAACCTCAAATAAATAATAGTGAATTAACCCCGTTGTCACATCTTGTTAAAAGCTCAAATCTAGCCTTCTTTGACATTTAAATGAACTTTGATAATGGTTTTCATCCCGACCATGGTTAAAAAAACACAGAACCCCGTAAAACCATGTAATAACCAAACTACCATGACGAAAATCCAAACACACATCCAATTCATGAAGTACACCCTTTTATCCCTTCTTTGAAGCAAAAACCGTAGCACCAGCATCAAGTAAGATCCAGAATTACACTTTCTCTTCTCCAAGATGGTTCCATCATTACGGGATTTTACAACTCTAAGGTTTAAACCGAGAAATAGTTTCTTTCGCGGGATTTTACAAAACCAAGAATAAACCGTAAGATAGATCCGGAAATGCACTTTACTAATTACAAGGATGTTTCCATTGTAACGGGATTTTACAAGTCTATGATTTAAACCGAGAAATAGATTCTTTCGCGGGATTTTACAAAATCAAGACAAAACCGTACACAATGTAAGCTTGAATGTGTTATGACAAATTTGATTTTGGTGAATATCTGTTTTAGGGGAACATGTAGCGGTTCATCAGCGGTTCATAATCCAGCTTCAACAATATAATCAACAATTCTTTACCCAAATGAAGACTACTTCACAAACCACACTAAGTCGAGTAGTAAAAACTACTTCCCCCTGAGGTTGACCGTAAACCATCAAAGTACACGTTTCTCCCCCATGATGGTTTCGAACTTTCGGAAGCATCATAAACTTGTACGACCATTTGTACGAAAAGTTCTTGTCATAAGCAATCATCTTGAAAGATTACGACTGACGTTGAAGATTCTTGAAAGATTTTGCTTAGACTGTGAAGTATTATTGACATTCAGTGGCGACGAATATATCATGAGAATTGTTGATAACATCACAACCAATCAATCCATTGGTACACACGTATTCTGACGGCTATTGTAGTGACCACATGGAGAAGTAATCCCGATATACCAAACTTGATCATGAAGTAAAATTCCCTAGATTTGTCACTTAAAGTTGTACTAATCCTCGTGAACAAGAAACGGTGTACCCAATGTACAAAACCTCTTGACATTATTCACTGAGTGAGACACCGAAGTGATAGCTACGTTGTGGGTTAACCGAGAAAGAATCACAAACGCAACTAAATAGCCAAGTCTTTATCACACTCTATATAAGCCCAAACAAGTCATCTTCGCGAAAGGGTAGAAAGAAAGAAGACAAAATAAGTAAACTCGTCCGAAAAACCTCACTTCAAATCCAAATAAGAAATACCTTCCAAACATCCCCGTAGTCAACTTTTTCCAACCATCAATTCAAGCCGTGACAAAATATCATCCATGAAAGTGTATACACCAAAACTCTTCAAATCACATCATCAAACCTTATGAACATCAAATCTCTTCAACAAATTTCATTTGAGCCAAGTCACATGTAGTCCATTACCGACCCAATTATGTGTATTGCCCGAACATGGTCATAGAAGCCCGGTCAATGAAAATAAATCCAAACATCCAAGTTACATATTTCCCCGTTCAAAATTACAAAATTCACAACCATGGTTCATATATATCATGGGCTATAAACGTCCATTTTGAAGAAATCACTAACTCTTTCCAGTCTATCATTATCCTCTGTCAATGTCAAATAATTAATTCTCACAAACCTAATCCCAAGTCAACATTAATCAAGATCCACACAATATCCAACTTCCAAGTTCAACCTATGACGTTAAATCTAATCCATAATCAAAAGAATTAACACCCCTAAATTGTGATATCTCATTCGAATGTACCCCCTCCACGTCCAAATGAATTTATTAAACAACATCATGAGTATAGCTTAGGCCCAATGCAATTATACGGCCCAAGTTGCAAAAAAAACGTTCAACCCATAAAGAAATACATACTCGGTCCAAAGTTAGAATGCCCTAATCATCGGGTATTTAACCTTCACTTATCACACATTTGCCCAAAAATTAAGAACCCTAATCATACTCAAACCCTAGACATCAAAACATCCGCCACCCTTCAATCTTCTGCTACTAAAAAAATCCTCATCATAAACCAAAATCTCTCCTCATATTTTCGCCCCTTAATACCAGCCTCTGTAAACACAACGCAGCAACAACAAGACCTCGCCACAGGGATGGCTTGAAGGTCCATTAACACCACAGAGATGGTATGATACGAGTCATCAAGGTAGGTTCTTTATCAATGTAATCTTTAGATTCATACCGAATGTGAGAAACAAATGGAATCCCAGTGGATTTTTGTTTGTTTCATCAATTATTCGGATATAATAACAACCTAATGATATTAGATCGATGATGAGCATGACTTAAACCAAACGGATCTTTAACCAAAAGAGTAGGTTGAGTTGATTCTGAGATCACTTGTGTTAAACGAATCAAGTCAAAGAGATAACATACTTGTTAAACTCTTTTTCTTAGTAATCGAATAATTAAAGAAGTGTGAGACTTTAATCTGTGAAGAATAAATATTTCATTTTGATTGAGTTTTGTATTTGTTGATGAGAGTTGGATATATGGATCGTATATGTTGTTACAGCGTCATTACTTCACATATACTTGAAACACCATAGACCAATGATATAAGAACTGAGGTCGTGATTGTTTATTGATATTTGGTGATGTTTGTGTTGGATTTGGATTTTTGTATTGAACCAGTTGAAGTTGTTTCTATTCTTTTTGATTTCTTCTTTTACGAGTTAGAAACTGCTTGGACTTATGATGGTGATAAACTGAGGTTCGAGTAGTCAAGGTATATTGTGGTCTTTGGTCTGCTTTGTCCTCTCATTCTTCATTTCAGTCACAAAGTTGCAATCTTCAAACACAACAAGTCTAACTTGCATCTGGTTTTGTAGCAACACGCATGTTATCAGCAAACACAACTCGCATACTTTGTCCAAACCAACTCGCCACTGTAGCAACTCGCATGTATACCAATACATTTGAGCAACTCGCTTTATGGTCATTGCATTTGGACATTATAACAGCACCTCGCTTTGACATTATTAAGCAACTCGCTAAGTAGCAGAGTGCAACTCGCGTCTTGAAACCAGTCAACTCGCATGTAAGAATAAGGCAACTCGCATTTAACCAAAGTCAACTCGCATTAGTAAAACTGAATCTGGACTTGATTTTGGACAACTCTCAACATAGAAAACAAATTTTGACAACTCGTATCTATGAAAGTAACTCCAACTCGCATTCAAAAACATTATAACAACACCAGCAGATTCAACAAAAAATAGTTTTATCAATTCTGTTGAAGAGTTTCAAACCAGTTTTGACAATAAGCACTCGTACATGAAACAAAAACAGTTTTGACAATGAACATTGAAACCAATACCCAACATCAACACTCGTACAAACCAGTAACCAACACAACAAAATCAACCATGCGACTCAAGCAATAACAAACCGCATGCATAAAACCATACGAATCAATAAAACAACACAACCTTGGCTCTGGTACCAATTGTAGGATCGTGAATATTTATGTTGTTTGATGATTCGGGTGGTCTAGGATTGTGATTAAACAAGAAAGCCATTTTAGATAGATGAAGAGAGTTGAGAGGGAATTCTAGAAAGAGAGTTGCTTATCAAAAGTGAAAGATTAGATTAGAACTTCCAACCCTCTACCTTGCTAGGTAGAGGGTATTTATAGGTTACAAACTAAACGACCTCCTGACGGCCTGTGGATCAGGTATACAGTGGGTAAAGACCCGTCCTTCCTCCATGATGAAACACTGCGCTAAACTATGCTAAAAATTAACTAATAAACTACTAAATAACGTAAATAACAATATGTCTACGAGCTAACTTATGCTAGATAATAGTTGGGGTGACCGACTCTTTTACTATGGAATTTTCTAATTCCTAACACATTTAGAGATAAGTAGAAAGTCATACCTCTAATGCACTTAGGAATGTCTTTACAAATGACATAACAAATGTCAGTAGACAATTCCGGCTCCTTTGTGTTTAAGATACCTTCTTAGGGAAGGTATTCTTGTTACTAAGCGATTCCTATGGCTTGGTAGGTATGAGCTTTGACTAAGCAATATGACAAAGAGGATTAGTGCAATTAAATGAAAAATAAATAATAAGAAAAATGTTGTCATCTAATCAACATTCAAACAAAGAGTTTTAAAAGACATGGTGTTTGTTTTTATGAAAAACTTTCTTTGTAGTTTTCAATTAGCCATGGATCGTATCAAGTTTTTAAAGTACAATATACTTTAAGAAACTTGGTAACGAAGCTCTGATGCCAATTGTGGAAAACTAGAAGGGGGGGGGGGTTGAATAGTTTTGCCAATTAAAACTCGTTTTAAACTATTTAGATCCACTTATGTCAATCTATTTGGATGTTGATAAACAAACATATAGAAGTATAAATATGTAATGAAAAGATAAGAGTAAGAAGCACAAAACCACACCGCGAGTATTTATAGTGGTTCGGCTACAAGGACACCTTCCTTGCCCTACTCCACTCCCCGAGTCACCTACTCGAGAGTTCGTAATCACTACACAAAACCGACTCCTTATGGTGGAGAAACCTTCACAACGTTGCCTACTCTTTTTCCGGTACTAGGCTAACCACCGGGTTCTTTCACACCAAGGTGAACCACACCTACCACAACGTCGCCTACCCTTTATCCGGTACTAGGCTAAGTACCGAATTCCATTACAATGGAGGAACTACTACCCAACACTACACCAATTAACTAACCCCAAAGGAGATCTACTCCTTATAATGTCAACAAGGATAACAATATCCTTTGACCCAATACTAATCTATCTTGTACATCGAATCACACCATATCGAATGTATATCTAAGGAACCTTTCACCAATGCCTTTAACTAGATCTTCAAGACACCCTTCACTAATGTCTTGTGACTTGACTTTTAGGCACCCTTCACTAATGCCTACAATACGGACGATCGACACCTTTCACTAATGTCTTCGTCTTGACACTTGAGACATCTTTCACTAATGTCTTCAACACTACACTTCTTAGAAAAAGAAAAGAACCATCAACAAGAGGACTTTAGTAGTATTTATGATGAGGAAGTATGGCAACTCATGGACTTGAGCTTGCTTGACTTCAAAGGTGGTGATCTCGCCTTTAAGAGGAACCTAGAGGATCACACAAAAACAAAACTACAAACATAGATCACTTGGATATGGGTTAGAGAGTTTTTAACTCAAGGAGAAAGTATGTTAGAAAGGGGTAAGAAACAATGAAGAAATGGCTCACTATTTATAGAGAGAAAATGCCTACTGTTTCCCAGATCCCACGGATCCCTCCCTTAAAGGATCCGTCTATCGTAAAGCTAGGGATCCGTGGGACGCTCCTCTTTGCCCATGGGTATTTTGGTTATGGGTCATGGGTCATGGGTTGATCCATGGGTCTCTTATTAGATACAATGTATCTCATGAGTGCAATGCACCTAGTCAAATGGGTATGGGTCAATACCATGAGTTATGGATATTATCCATATAAGACATAAGCATGATGTCATGCAATGGGTTATGTGTCAAGCTCCATGGATATGAGTCATGGACTTTCAGTTGTACCTAACTACATTCAATGTATTTGGTCAATGGGTTATGATACTTAAGTTTCTACCCATTTATATTACCCAATATACTACATACTAGTTATGTGTATATTTTACCCAAATATGTAAACACTAGTTGTTGTACATATGTAATACCAAATCATAAAATCACTTATACTTGTTTTAGTGTTTTATGTGAGAACGTAAGTGTGTTATAAACTATTACCTCAAACCATTTACGTATTTTATTTGTTTCGTTAAAATTATTTTACGTTTGTTATCGACAAAACATTAGAAGATCGTAAAATATAAATAAACGTTTTTACGGCTTATTTGTATTAACAGGCGGCAGATAAGATTTCCACACTTTCGAAGAACTAGAGGCTAGCCTTGTCAAACATATTAAGTTCGTCTTTCCTACTGTCTACGTTGTCGCCCCTCTTCATTTACTTTTAAATTAGATGGTTATACTTTATGGAACTGGCTTCAGGCACCGAATACTGTGTTGTACGTTAATTTTGGAAGTCTTGCACAAATGTCCCTACAACATCGGCTCGAATTTGGTTAGGGACTTGTAAATAGCAACCATGCGTTTTATGGATAATACGGAGCAATTTGGTTGTTGAAGGGACACAACAAGTTTTGCCTCAAGAACTCAAGGAGGCAATGAACAAGAAAGGATCATAGCAAGCTAGTGTTTGTAGGAAGAGGTTCTGAACCATCCATCAGTTGGTGGATTCTTGATACATTGTGGTTGGCCTTCGATCATTGAAAGTTTGTCAGCCATTGGGTGCCAATAATATGTTGTCCATTTTCAGGTAATAATATGTTGTCCATTTTCAGGTGACCAACGGACTAATTGTAGACAAATGTGCATGGACTGGGAGGTTGGCATGGAGATCGAAAGGAATGTGAAGAGGGATGAAGTGGAGAAGCTGGTGAAGGTGTTAATGGAGGGAGCGAAGCGTGAGAAAGAACAAGGTTGTTCAATGGAAGAAAATGAGGGAAAACCGACGGGTAATGTGGAGTAAATCAAGATTGTGTTCATCTATACTATCTATAAAACAAAAATGGTTAAAGTGAAAAGTTAAAAGTTAAAAAATTAAAAAGGAAATATTGAAGAAATTAATTATGAGCAATTTCAACTATTAATACACATATATTTCAAAATGAAACTATTAATACACATCGAAAACCGGATTAACCCGGGACGCTTCAAACCCGGCGGGTTGACCCGATTTAATTTGACCCGTTTTTTCGACCCAACCCGTCGGGTTGACACGGTTTATATTGACATGTTTTTCGACTAGAACGGTTCAACTGGTTGAACCTCCCGGGTCAAACCGGGTTTCAAAACATTATGTTTAATCCTCAATTCCTCAAACTTTTATTATTTTTCGTTTATAACCCATAAAATTTTTTTTATCACTAAAACTATTTGCCGCTATAAAAATTCGTTGCTATTCAGAGGTACTCGGTTAGTTTGCTAATATGTCTTTTCTTGCTGTAACTTTTGCCCGTGGCTTGTATGAGACTGTATCAAAAATACCGCGAAGTGAAAACCGGTGGCATGATCTCCGTGGATGGGGATTTTTTTTCTTGTCTTGGTTCTTTGTAATTGGCAAGAGTGTTTTTTTTTTTTTTTTTTTTTTTTTTTTTTTTTTTTTTTTCGGCACAATTAAAGCCTCTAGAATGTGTAGCTTTGTTTATTTCTAAATTTGTATTTGTACTTTTTGGCTTATAGTACGTTACTAGTACCTTTTTTTTTAATATTCTGTCGTTAAAAAAAATTATAAAGATAGTTAGCTAAAAGGTTATATATTTCCTCAAGACGTTAAAGTATAATAAATGCAGCTAGTGAGATAGTGAAGCAAAAGATAGTCAAGAGGCTTATAACGGCTCGTTATATATCTTTATGGATTAAGTTAGTTTAATTTAGTGTTTATAATCTAGGCAAATGAACTAAATAAATTCTTAGATGGAGTCTAAAAGGTTAAAATAAGAGCGAGTTTATTACCAATATTTTACTCTAGATTATAGTTAGATTAGATTAGATTAGATTAGAAGTTAGATTAGATTAGAGTAGATGACTAGATGAAAGTCTCATATCTTCCAAAGTACATTATTCTAGTTGTAGAAATTTAAAATTTCAATTAAGAGGCAAATCAACTAAAAATGAATACAAATAATGTCTAAAAATGTTATTTATATTTTTTGACATCTTTAAGTTTTAATATAACAAAATGTTAAAATATTTTACGTAAAAGTTAACATAAACAAGTTATTAGTCGTAGAATACCATTTCGACGTAAATCACTCAAGGTACAAGCAAACAAATTTTAAACTTAACGGACGATCAAAAATAAATTTTTTTGTTCTAAACTTAATATTTTATAAATGTGACAAACCATCTTTTCAAAAATTAATTTTACAAATTATTTTTGAATTATCAAGAAATGTTTTAATGATAAATTATATTCAAATTCGTAACAGCCAAATTTCCCCCCCAAAATCAGGTCCAAACTTCCCTAAATAAATCTTCACCACAAAAAGACAGATTTTGGAGCGTCTGTCAGGACGGTATTGTTAAATTTAACGGTATCGTGGGTATATAACGGTACTGTCCTCTGTCACGGTCGAATTTTTCAAAGGCTATAAATAGTAGACCATTTTACACTCCAAACTAATTTTTTTCACACAGTCATTTCCAATCAAAACCTCTCTTGTATATCTCTTTTCCTTTGATCATTTTTAGTTAGTTTTAGTTTGTTTTCGAGTGATCCAATCATCCATTCAAGTGATCACCTTCATTCCTCTAGTAGTGTAAGAGAAGAACACAACGTATCGCGAAGATACAAAGTGTTGTAGTATTAGCTTAGTGCACTCGTAATACTTGTTACGTACTTATTGTATATTGTCGTACATCAAGTACTTTGTCATCATACATACTTAGTTTGTGTAAATCGAGTTGATCGTGTAGAGATCGGGAAGATCATGTGTAGATTGTGTTGATAGTGTGTAGATTGGGTAGATTGTGTGTAGATCAAGTAGATCGGGTAGATCCTGGAGTTTGTGTAATTTATGTTATTTGTGTGAAGATTGGGTAGATCGTGTGTGAGATTGGTTCTAGCTAGATTATTACTCGACATTTAGCTTAGTGTCAAAATTGTGATAAGCGACATTGTACGGTATTCTCTGTCTGAAAGGATCTTGTTGACATAGTGTTGAGAACTCTCGAGTTGGGTACTCAGGGGAGTGGAGTAGGGCGAAAATGAGATTTGTTACCGAACCACTATAAATCTCAGTGTCTTGGTTTGATATTTCCATCTCTTTACTTTGATCTCTTATTTTATATCTCATAGTTATCTTTGCTAGTTATATTTAGCCTAACTATATTGTGTTCATATTGTTGTTACTTGATCTCTGATGCGGATATTGTAAACACACTAAGTTTTACAATCCTCCTAGGTAGAGTACCTAACCGTTATAGTGTAGTATAGGCAAGACACGGGGGATTGATTGTTCTCTAGGAGAATAGTGAGGTAGGCTCGAAGTGTATGACGAAATAAGTATAAGGGTTAGGGAAGATTGTTTTTGGTCTTTTTATATTTATTAAAAAGCAAATAAAATCTCGGGATTGGAAGAGTTTGGTTTTTAACCACTAATTAAACTAAAACTAAGCTAATTGCAAGGAAAAGTAAATTGGTGAACTTCTTATAAGAGAAAAACGTATTTACTTAGAATTACATTACTCCCCAGTTAAATCCTATTACGTTGTCAAATTGTCACGTCCTTGTTAAATGCAATGTGGATGCATTCCTTATTACCGGTTGTGGGATGGTCAAGCCACACATCTATATAACTATTCTTAGTGTTCGATACCTATATGAATTGTCAAGCACACCGTTCGACTAGTTTACGCATTAAATACTTCCATAGATTAATTAATCCAAAGACATAATTAACAAGTCACGTTTTAGTAGACATTCAAGCTTGTATATTTTTCCTAGCCATTTTTTCAACTTCTAACGCACACGCCATTCAACATGAGACAGTAATACAATAATCAATAACTAGGTTTCATGCAATCCTAAGCAAATACTAAGTGATCCAGCCTAGCATGGTAATGAAAAGAAAAGCAAATAAAAAAATCAAACAATAACACATAGACATGCTTAAATGATTAATTGAAGAACTTATCATTCACCAAACATGAAGACATAAAACAAAAGGCCTACAAAAGCTGAGAAAATTGTTCTAGGATTTATCCTCCAAAGTTGCACACTCATAATGAAAACAATTTGAAAAAATATATAGATTTACATTTGTGATAGCGTCACTTGTTAGGTGTGACACTGTCAGGTCGCCGTCTCTTAAGGTTTCGTTTCTGCACCGACTTAGTTGTGTAACGTCATGTTGGGGTTGTGACGCCGTCAGGCTTCCAATCTTTGGTCATGATACCGTCAGCTTAAGTCCGTCTCCAGAACCTGAATGGTCAGTACTCCATAGGTGACGACGTCACCTGTTAGGCTATGACGTCGTCACGAGGCCTTCTCGGGATGATTTTTTTCGATGTTTTTGTTTTATTCGTTTCCTATCCAATCGAGCTCAAAATGCTTCATTTTCCAGCATTTACTTCTCAAGTACCTAAAACTCAAATAGAAATGGTTTAGGGCAATAAATGATCAAACATATACAAATTTAGAGGCTAAATGACCCCTTAAAAGCGTATGATATTACACCTCATCAAATATCCCTACACATGGAATTTTCTTGTCCTCAAGCAATTTTTTTTTATCCTAATCAAATTACAAGTTCGGGGGCATTTAGCATTAGTTTAACAATAATTTACAACATAAATCATTCGATAATAGTTATAACAAGCATGTAAACTATATACTAGCACATCAAATAAAGTATTTGGATTCTCACATCTCTCGGGTGTATAAAATGATATAATAATATGAAAACGAAAAAATAAACACTCTCTACTTGTCATAGCAAATAGATTTATCAAGGATCAAAACCTCCACCGCTTTGACGTAAGCCCCTAGGATAAACTATCAAAGAGGTCTTTATAAGGGTTGTAACGCTGGGTGTAAGGGTAAAGAAAACACGATTTTGGGGATATGGGGAAATTTACTGGTGGCAAGCTAATCGTCTAAGTTAATTACATGTACAATGAGGCGTTGCTAAGCCAAGACTCGATAAACCAACACTAACACTTTCATTCTTTTTCTTGACTCTTTCTTAACTTAAACATAAGAAGGATAGCAGTCCGTATGTCTCTCTCTCTCTCTCTCTCTCTCTCTCTCTCTCTCTCTCTCTCTCTCTCTCTCTTTTACATATACTTTTGCCCTGCCATCTTTTGATATGCTGAAAATATAAATAACATAGATAACTCGGGATTTATAATTGCATCCCTACACTTGCATTTTTGCATCTAAGTTATTTTTTTTAATAACTCAGGTTAGGTTTCATTGTGACGTATCATTAAAAGTTGTAACATTTCTTTTTGACAGTTACAAGAATACAACGGTATTGTGAAGAGTTGCAATGGTTGGTGACCCTTTCCTGCACTATATATACAACATCACAATCCATCATGAAGCATCATTCAGATTTGTTAGATTCAAGATTTATTCTTGATTTGATTGTTGAATCCTCAAGATAGTCGCACCAATTCGGGCGAAAGTCTGTTTTAGGACACTGCTAATTGCAGGCCTTAATCACGTTACTGAAATATTCCGATATCTATAATATATACTTTGTATTAACATTTGTAAATCCCTAAAAAAGTATATGCTCAAACTAGCCAAGCTCCTGCATCACAAGGACATATATATAACCTTTATCAACACTCAATCGAACTATAAGCGACTAGTGAATTCGAGTGGGACTCACTGGCTTGACGACTGTCCTGGCTTTCAATTAAAAACGGTTCCTGATGGTCTCCCTTTAGTTACAAATGAAGATGTCGAGCATACTCAAAAATGGAATTGGCTTGTCTTAACCGATACTACAAAGGTTTGTTGCACAGTCGTCAAACTCCTGTGAAAGTGAGTTTGCACACGCTCGTTCTTTTGAACTTCCCATGTTTTTGGAATTACACTTTCTGTATACTTTCTGTTAGTTTATGGATATATTTAATATATGTATGCCGGATTCGAACACGAGACTCTGGGATTGCACGGATTGCGTATGAGATTTGATGTTTAACAATTAAATATAAATGTTATGTTTTAATTAGTATTTCACAATTAGTGTCCAATGAACGTTAGGTACTTAACGGAAGTGACTAGCGGTCGTTAAATGTCAAAGGGATACAAAGAAAAGGAAACAAGCCAAGAGAAGGTTCTAGAACCATCTCTTGGGCTTGAAACCGGTCGATCAAGGGGAATCCCACATGGGAACCCTTTGTAAACTTTGACTCTTCCTTAAGGGTATAAATACATCCACATGTATTCATTCTTTGGTACACTTGATCTCCATAGTAGACCAAACTTCTTCTCTTCACTTCCTCTTACTCATCGATCGACGAACGAAGCCCACGCAGGGATTTGTAATTGACATTGAGCGTAAGTAAACTATTTGGTTTAACTATTGTGATCAAGAATCTAGCATTCACATTGAATCGCTAACAATACACGTGTACAAGACCATAGATTAATCCTTATTGGATTGTTTGGTTTTCTCCAAATCGACTAAGGTGTAAGTCGATTTCATAAACCCTAAATTTTTAGGGTTTAAATTTTTTGATCGTTGTTTGCTTGGATTATTAAAATGTATGCTTATTTTTATGTTTTAGTTAATTAATTATGCATAGTATGTTTATGTCTTCCACTGCGTACTCTTGATGATTACATATTTATTTTATGCTTGCCATAATTATTAAATTCCCAAAGTTCGTCCTACAACCACCAATCTCACCATGTTCGTCCGAAAACAAATACGAATTAATATTTGGAAATATTTTAAATGCATATATTCAATCACCGAGGATGTTGGCAAGTACGTCATCATCTATAAAATAACAGAATATTTATAACATGTTGATCAACCATGATAATCAATAACATCATTCTCACAAGTCACAACAATGAAGCTATTAACAGAAGTGAGCCCAACTCTAATATAAAGGATCAAGAAACTGTAATGTCTTTTTTATTTATTTATACTTGCATCGTATAACTTGAGATGCTTTTGGGATATAAGAGCAGTCCCAACGGTAACGCCGTAACGGCGTTAAACGCAAAAAAACGGCGTTACCGGCGTTATTACCGTTGGGAGCTCGGCGTTAAAGAGGAAAAACGCAGCCGGCGTTGCTTTGGCAACGCACGTTAAAGGGGAGGCGCAAAAAAAAAAAAAAAAAAAAAAATTTCAAAAAATTTACACTTTCTACCCTTAAAACGGCTACTAGCCGTTATTTTCAAAAAAAAAATTCAAAAACCACCCTAAACGGCTACTAGCCGTTATTTTCAAAAAAAAATTTCAAAAACCTTTTTTTACCACTATAAATACCCAATTAAAACACCATTTCTTTTCACACTTCCACTACTAAATCCTCTCCATTCTCTCAATCTTTCAACTTCGGTTAACTGCAAAAAAAAACAATGTCGGGAGGCAACGATGATACTTTCTACAATCTTCTTGCTAGTGGGTGGAATCCCTCAAACCCGGGTTCATCATCTAACCCGAACGCCGGTTCATCTTCAATCCCCAACCCACTAGGCTTATCGAGCCAAGAAATGTATCAACAACATCAAGCATTTCTGTATTGGCAACAACAAAACCAACAAAACACCTTAAACTCTAACTTTCAAAACCTACAATTCACACAACAATCACAACAATCACAAACTGAAACACATGATGTTGCTGACACACCCACGTCTCCTCCAAAAAAAGGAAAAGGTCGCATTAAGCGAAAATCAAAGAAATCCAAAGACCCCGAGCCCGAACCAGTTGATTCTGATGAAGGCGAAGTTGTTGTTCACTCACGTTGGACTCCAGCAGAGGAAGCATTACTTGCAAGATGTTACATAGCTGTTTCGGAGGATCCGAAAGTTGGAAAGTGCCAACCCAAGGATACGTTTTGGTATCGGGTGCGAAATGAGTTCAATAAAAACAACTTTCAACGGCGCAACAAGGACATGCTGTCAAGCAAGTGGAAAACTTTGAACGGCATATGCACAAAGTTCAACTCTCATTACAACCGTTCGAAACGTGATCAACGAAGCGGGGAAAGTGAGCTGGATGTGATGCAACGGGCAAAGCAATGGTATCGTGAGGAAACCAAGGGATCAGCTTTTGGCCTCGAAGACGCTTGGGAGGTTTTGCGTCATTATAAGAAATGGAACTCGCCGGAACCGGTCGATTTAACCGGCGAAGTCCCAAGCCAAACAAACGAGGATTTGTTTGGTCAAGATGAACAACCTCGGCCCATGGGAAAGAAACGTGCTAGTAAGAAACCAAGATCCGAGACTACAACAAGTACTGGGGGAACAAGCTCTGGAGGAACGAGCTCGTCAGCTTATTTCACCGAAACTATGGCAAACGAGTTTCGTATGAAACGAGAAGTCTCCGAAGCGGCGTATCGGGCCGCGCAGGAAAAAGATCTCACAATAACCCGGTTGGAAGAAATAAAGTTTTTGATGACGCCTACTGCGGGGCAAGATCCAATGGTCGTGCAGTGGATCAATGACGAAAAAGATCGAATCATCAAAAAATATAACTTGAAACCTCGTGAGTAGATCGTATTCTCGTCATTTCCTTTAATTTGTTGTAACGTTTTATTTCGTTGTATGGTTTTTTTTATTTCGTTGTATTTTTTTTATTTCGTTGTATTTTTTTTTTTTAGTTTCGTATTGTAATATGTTTTAAGTTTTAATGAAATGTTTGTTTTAGTTTAAAAAATGAAGTGTATGATTTAGTTTAGGGGTTGAAATTGAAAATATGAAATATTAGTGGTGTTATGGTGTTATTGGGATGTTATTGTTGTGGGTGTTTTTTGGGGATGTTAATGTTAAATGGTAAAGCTGATGTGGCGCTGACGTGGACGGTGTTATTGGTGTTATGGTGTTATTGTTGGGAGTGCTCTAAAGTCCAACTTTAGAGTAAGATACACAAATACTTTCCATTAAACCCCTTGGATAGGATTAAAAAACAATGATAATATATTATCTTTACTAATATACGGACGACCATGCCCATCTCCTTTACCATACATGAATTGTGCCGTCCTAACGATGTCTGCTGCATAGTTGATATATTCCCGAAAGAATTGTGAATTAGCATGTGCTCGTTCTTTATTGAGTTTTTTCCATGTCTCATCCATTATCATTTTAATGTGTGTTCTGGCTTCAGCCTCAGAAGCACCACTCTCATGCATGTAACACTGGGGACTGCCTTTGCAATATCCCCTCTTGCCATTTCGTCCTTAAAAAACACGGAAAATTTAAAGTTACTAACAACTTCTATATACCATATTTCAAAACATCTTTAGAACTAAAACCTTTTGTGGCCGGTAAAGAAAATATGAATTACGTGTTAGCAACATTTTTTATGGAATGTTAGCTTAACCCCGAATACATAATATAAGGGCATACCGGGGATGTTCCTAAGTCATCAGCAAGTCGGAAAATTAGAGCTGAGTATTTGATTACATTCTCTGAACTTTCAAAGCATTGCAAGATTTCTTCGTTTGAACCGGCTGATATTGAAAACATAATATGTGCAAGTACTACATGACATGATATTGATACACAAGCATTGTTCAAGTACTCTTCGAGTGTAGGTGTATATCCACTGTGGTACCACTTTGCCTCTACAAGGTATGCCTTGCTTAATTCTGCCCACTGCAATATTACAATCCCAGAATATGAAAGTTCAGATTAAAATCACGATATCAATAATCACAAGGGATATACATATAACGTTAATTACTGCTTTCGTTAGGTACGGAAGACAGAAGAATCCTGTGTTTGTCAGCGTGTTTAATGCCATCTCGTTTACTGTGTTGTAGAATGCAAGGAAACATATCTTCATATAATCTGGGAGTTCTTGCACCGCATGGATATCCCATCTAAGAATTTATTTATTTTAATGAATATGAAATTTGTGCAAATATTACGAGTAGTTAATAAACATATAATCTGAGCTAGCTACGTATGTAAGACTATATCAGCATTTACCTGCATATAACATCTGTAAATTGTTCAAGTTCATCTATAGTACCATACACATCATAGACATCATCAATAGTAGTTATCATGGCATTAACCTTTGTTAGATTTCTCCTTCCAAGGCTAAACCGAGGTAGGTAACTATATATAACCAACCGACCACAGGAAATTCTCCACCAACCGGTCACGAGCAAAGGGTAACTTTGTTTCCCAACTTGTATTTTTCCACCACCTATTCATGGTATTACCAACTATCATCATTAGTGTATACATATAAACTTATTATCTTTACATTTTAAGACAATGCTTAATTTTAAGAAGCATGTGTTGACATACCAATGTGATCCATATAAAATGTTACCTTGATGCGTGTTTCAGATCTTCATGGTGGATAGCTTGAACCATATTAAAATCCAATTTTGCTAGCTCAATCAAGGTGGGATTCATGCCACTACTTTTCTCATATGCGTCAATAAACCATCTCGCCTCTACCCTTGGTACTCTCCAATGCTGAGGAAGCTCTAACGCATGACTTACTAATGATGATATACTTTCATCAATCTTCTCTAGATTTTCTGTGAGATATTTGGCTGTGAAGTCTTTAGCATCATCCAATATGCTCTCGTCCTCAAAACAATGATAGGATGCCTCATATAAGTTCAAAATTCCCACCATATCCTCGTGTGAGCATGGGTTAAGATTTTGAATATCGTCCTCAAAGTTGCTAAATATCTCTAGATACATATTAAATAAACATATCTTTTAGCT
The DNA here is from genome assembly GCA_019973895.1 of Chrysanthemum seticuspe. Lineage (NCBI taxonomy): Eukaryota > Viridiplantae > Streptophyta > Magnoliopsida > Asterales > Asteraceae > Chrysanthemum > Chrysanthemum seticuspe. The sequence continues at coordinate 333,938,793 of BPTQ01000007.1, forward strand.
TCATTAAAAAAAAAAAAAAAAAAAAAAAAAAAAAAAAAAAAAAAAAAAACCCACATTAGATGTACAATAAGTTAAACTACTAGTTTGTGTTAGTTACTATGTTTTCTTTTGCATTTATGTATCTTATTTTCCTTTAGTTGCCTGAGTATATGTCACATATAATATTATCGTCGAAAATGAAACACCACATATAATAAAAGAATGTCAACCTTGAGGAACCGGATAATCATGTTGTCGTAGTAGTCGAAAGCCAAGAGCTTTAAGGTTCAAATCCATTTTATTCCACTTGTCATGAGAGTTGTAGTAATTGTTGTAAACCATCTCCAAGACATCTCTAATTTCACCCTCAAAATGATACGATATTCCAAGTCTCTGCAGTTTGTCAACCAACTCAAGGCTACTCAATGGATTATCCACGATACTCGTTTTGCAGTGGTGAATCATCGTCTTCACTACTCCTTTTAAAGTATGTGTCCTCGCTGTGTAGTCTCCTCCCTGTGTACATACGTTAAAATATAATGGAAGATAAGCATAAATTTTCATCCTATATATATGAGAAACTAATACAGCATGCATGTAAATGGGAAATAAATGAAAATCATACGATGTATTTAGTAGATAGTGATTGAATATGATCATATGACCATAACGATGACTCATAATTTGCCGTTCTTCTAATAATGGGTTCAACCGCAATGGAATCTGGTGATGAGGGATTTGATGAATATATTGGTTTCCAAATATTAAAACGTCTACTTCTAGCAACAGATTTTCTGTAAGGAAGAACTGGGGCTGAAAAGAACAAAACTATTGAAGCCATGGAGAAAGATCAGATATGCTAGCAAGTTGCTAGTTTGTCTATATACAGATCGGTTTAAGTAATTGCTATATCATGTATGCATCAATGCATGTGCATATATAATAAGTACCATATACCATATAGTCTTGTGTGCAACACTAATACTATACACATAAATGTATTTGTAACATTATTATGTATGCATTATTTATGCATTATATATATATATATGGGAAATATTAGCTACACCTTGATGTAGGCAACTAGCTACACCAAAAAACCTCGTTACCACCACTTTGTAGCTTTAAATGATAGTTAAGGGTTATCTTGTGTAATAAAAGAATTGGTATTTTGATGTTCATGTGCTTGATTCTCGTTCACATTGTCACTTACAATGGCTAGCAGCTAGCTTTGTTGTTAACTTTCACAAATTCAACTTGGCTACCTATCATTTTTTGTCACTTGTTGGAATTTATGTATCTAAGCTGAAATTGTAAATAGGAGGATAATAATGTTGGCACGTTTGGCCATTAAAGTCAGTGGCGGATCTAGCCGTAAAACCAAGGTGGTTCCCCAATATAATCGAGGCAAAAAAATCACATGGCCAAACACTTTGAGTTTCGGGTCGAATCGGGTCAGGTCAGGTCGAATACAATTTAACATAATTACATTGCATTAACGAAACATAAAACATATATTTTAAAATATATATTAATAATAGTTAAAGAGTTTGTAGCATAACAGTAATTCAAAATATTTTTCATCAAAAAGTTCAAATACCTATGAATTTTTAAAATATTCCGTACGGTACTTACTCGTTATTATTGTGGAAGTCTACTAATTACAGAGTAGTAAATACTATAGCAGTAATGTATAAACTATTAAGTGGAGGGATCAATTTTAAACTTTGCGTAAAGATAAGGTGCCTTGAATAAACTAAAATAAAATATATTGGGTTTTGGTCCTCTTCTCCACACAAACACCCGACCTGTAACCTCCATTAAAACAAAGACCCAAAGCTTTGTTTTCTATTGTTTCTTCATTGGAATTTTGGTCTTTATTCTTTATTTTTTACATACAAGGTGGTTCCCAATCTAGTTCTAAGGTAGGTCCCAAGTCTTTGTTTACTAAACTTCTAAAGCGTCTCGATTTCTAAGGTGGTTCCCGGGAACCACCTTACTATGCATAGGTCCGCCCCTGATTAAAGTTAAAAATGCTTATTAGCTAAAATCCACTTACTGAGATTAGGGGTCTCAGTAGGGTCGGGTTCACTCGACCCGAACCCGAACTCAAACCCGATAACGTTTACTGGGTCGGGTTAAATCGGGTTATAAAATATTATCGCGTTGTATGACCCGAAATTGATAACTCGATATAGTTATCGGGTCGAGTTAGGGTTGAATTATTTTTGTTATCGGGTCAACCCAATGAGACCCGAATTTTTTTTATTTTTTATTTTTTTTTAAATTATTTCCACAAAATTATATAAGCACGCTAGTTTTTACAATTACAGAGGGCATATCCATTAAAAATGGTACATTTAAAAGGAACTAAGAAGCTATGTGCTATTGCTAATAGACCAAGGAACAAATAAAACAAGGTGCTTCTTTATCTGTTTTTTAGACTTATGTTCATTGATTCATAATGAGTGATGAGAGGTACTAATCTTTGATATTAGCAGTTGCAAATTTTTATATAGTAATTACTTAAAGAAAACACAGAACATGCAGAATCTGTACAAGTCAAGATTTATGTGTTAAATGATATAGATGTGTACTGCTATATTTTGTGAAACAACTATTAGTAAAATAAGTACTTATCAAACATGCTTTCTAAATGTAAGATCTGATCAATTTTTTTCTTCGTTAAAATGAAGAAAATTAGTACAATAGAGGTTTCATCATAAGAAATGTTCAAACTGTAAAGCATTAACCCGATTCCTAACACAAGCATGAATAATACACTAATTTCCAATCATCTTTGCGCTTCCTTCATCTACGCTTCCTTCATCTAAAATAACAAGATGATTCAAGTTAGTAATGTGCCACACAACAACATATGTACACAAAATGTAAGCATACCTTTCTCGTTTTACATCCACTTGAATAGTGGTCTTTTTCTCCTCAATACCCACAAGTTCTTTGTTTCTTTGTGTCCATGGCCACTTCTATGCCGAACTTTATTCGTATAGCAACCTTTGGGCACCCTTTTGTATCCACAGGAACAATGGGATCCTGTACTAGAATCTCTTGCGACATGTTGTCTTGTGTTGTAGATGGTACACTACAACTAAAGTTAGTATTCATATCAACTCGAGCCTTCTTTCTTCTATGTTGCTCATCCAAAATACCATCCAAAAAAGAATTAACGCTCTTGATTTCGGTAGGAAAATCTCGTCCATCTTCAAGTACTTTGTTGAATTTTGCTCGAACAGACCACAAAGTTAATAAATTGACTTCTTTACTACAATCAACATTACTACATGTCAATCCAATTCCAACACTTCCAGCTATATATGTTGATTTCATCGTCCACCTTGGTAGTATTAGGGGTGTTCACAGGGCGGTTCGGCTCGGTTCGGTTAGAAGTTTTAACTATCCATCGCGAGGCGGGTAGTTCATTTTACTATCTGAAACTGAACCGTACTAGGCGGGTAACCGGACATGTGGGTACCCGTAATGAGTGGGTACCCGCGGTTCAAGTCACGATTAACCATTTTAAAAAATTAATTGAATCAAATCGGATGAACCACAACATAAATTAGAATGTAACATGTCATTGTGGTAAAATTAAATAATATTTAAGAGATTAGAGTCATAGTAATATTGTCCCGTCGCAATAAAAACATTTAATTTATCATATGTAACAAAATAACTAATACTATTATTTGAAATTTATAGGTTACGATCACTTTAATCATATGTAATCCATAGACGTTAGCAAATGATCACATTTGGTGAGTAAAAATGCGTTATACGATAAAAGTAGTACATTTTTATGAATGGTTTGTTGAAACCTACATATATATTATACATGGTTCAGTTCGGGTAATAGCAGATAACTAAAAATAAAAACCGAAATTGAACCGTGATATGCGGATTTTTTAGGTTTCGGGTTTTCTCGGTTTCGGTTTCTTCGGTTATTAGTTTTTTGCGGTTTCGGATTGAGCGGATCGGCTCGGTTCGTCGGTTTCTCGGATTTTTTGAACACCCCTAGGTAGTATATATTGCTTTGGAATTAGAATTAATGATTTTCTCCTCATGATATAAAGTATATGCTTGCACAAGATTCCATATGTTTCAAATTTTGCGCATGAACAAGTAGTGAAAAAATCCGAACTTGCGTTGCACTCAACTATTTTCCAGTTCTCTTTATTGCCATTCAATATCCAACACGATATTTTATGAAATAAGAATCCTTGCTTAATTTTTCATGACCACAATCAAAGCTAGCTTTCCACTCTTTCTTGAACACTTCATATAAATTTCTAGTATAACATTCGGATGACATTGCTTCAATTGGATGATCACCATGTAAAGTAGGATTTGAATTTGTAGTTCTAAAATATTGGTCTGCTTCGGCACTCCTTCGGGAACTTATTGTGTTAGGATTTAGAAAATCCGTTAGTTAAAGACTCGGTCACCTCAGTATGTATAAGCATTATAAAGCTCGTACTCGTAGTCGTTTAGTTATATTTAGTAGTTAGTAAAGCAATACCGTGGAGGACGGACGGGTCTTTACCCACTGTATGCCTGATCCACAGCCCATAGGTGGCGTATTTTGTAAGACACTATAAATACCCTTTGCCTCCCAAGGCAAAGGGTGGAGCTTCATAACATATTTTTCCTTTCTCTTACTAGAAGTTCTCATTTCTCTCCATATTTCTCTCTCTAGACTCACCATAATTCGAACCATCATACTCTTGTTTGTGTGTTTATGATTACCAATATGTTACAAATGGTATCAAAGCCATGGTTTGATCATCTACTTTGTGTGTTCTTGGATTCTTGATTCGTTTTTCATAAGTTTTGGTTTGAATAAGTTTAGAGACATTTTCACTCTTTTGATCTTATTTAGTGTTAAAGTTTGGATCTTGATTGTACTTTTGTGTTTAGGATCATCATATTAGTTTAGTTTTTGGTTTGGAAGGCTTGATTCATCTTGGTTGTGGTGTTTTTGTTGAAAAAGGAAGGTTTTGAGGTTTGTTCTTCACTGCAATTTGAGTCTCGGAGTGTGTTTCTTGACTGCAATTTGATCGCTTTTGGATGTGATTTGATCTTTTCTCACTGAGTTTTGGCTTGTTATCGCTGCGGTTTGTCCTTTAAATCGCTGCGATTTGGTTGAAATTTGAAGATTAGACTGCGTTTTGAGTTGAAAAGGACAAAAGGACAAGTAGTGGTTGTACTATTAATAGTGACTTGTCCCTCTGCGTTTTGATTAAAGTGCATTTTGACCTCTTGTGATTTGATTAAAACTGCGTTTTGTCACTGCGTTTTGACAGGTGTTGCATTTTGTCGCTGTGGTTTGTCACTTTCTGCGTTTTGTGACCGTGGTTTGTCATTTTCTGCGTTTTGCTCCTGCGACTTGTCAAAGACTGAGACTTGTTCCTTCGACTTGTCAAATTTGTGTTTTGTTACCTGTGACTTGGTTCACTGCATTTTGTCCCACTGCGTTTTGAGCTAGTTCGTTTTGTCAAGATCGCGTTTTGTCACTTGAGATTTGACATTTTTGTGTTAAGTTCTACGGTTTCCTCTTGATTTAGTAAAATCCCGCGAAAGATTCTATTTATCAGTTTAATCAAAGAGTAGTAAAATCCCGTGTACTTAAGAATCATGTCTACAATCATATCTTTCGTTGCAGATGACGTTCAAGCTGTTGGGTCCGATACTCGTCCTCCTATGCTGGATAGAACTGATTATGACTCTTGGGCACAGAGAATCAGATTGTACTGCTTGGGCAAAGAGAATGGTCTTAACATTTGTTAATACAAATAAACCGTAAAAATGTTTATTAATATTTTGCGATCTCTTTGTGTTTTGTTGATAACAAATATAATGTTATCATAAGTAAAATTATAAGGAAACATGTTATTTTTGTAAAGCATTTACATATAGTCACTTAATACAAATTGTTGTAATAGTTTATTACGATGGGTAAAAATCAAAACCCATGGATCATATCCATAACCCATGGTATTGACCCATACCCACTTGACTAGATACATTGTATCTAAAGAAATACCCATGGACCAACCCATAACCCATGATCCATGACCCATAACCAAAAAACCCATGGGCAAAGAGGAGCGTCCCACGGATCCCTAGGTTTAAACTAGACGGATCCCTTAAGGGAGGGATCCGTGGGATCCGGAGAACAGTGGCATGTTTTGCCTATAAATAGAGAGTCATTTCTTCATTCTATCTCACCCCTCTTCTTACTAATTCTCTCATATACTCTCATTCTCTTCTAACAAAAGATCACTTGATCTAGAGAGTTGTTCTTCTTTCTTTCTTTAGTGATTCTCATATAGGTCCTTCTCTAAGGCGAGATCACGAGTATTCTACAAGTCATCCAAGCAAGGGGTCCTTGATTGATTTGTTCCTCCACAAGATTTCTGTAGCAAAGATCTTGTATTTGATATTTCACATAGTTGTTGTGTAATAGTCGTGTTGGTTTGGTCCACCGTGTTACGGACTCGGTATTTAGCTTTGTACCAGAAAAAGGTGTAAGCAACGTTGTGAAGGCTTCTCCGCCAAGTTAAAGGAGTTTGTTGACATAGTGCTTGAACTCTCTAGTAGGTGACTCGGGGAGTGATGTAGGGCAAGGAAGGTGTCCTTGTAGCCGAACCACTATAAATCGGTTGTGTCATTTCTATCCCTTGCTTTGCTTTATTTACTTGCTTTATCATTAGATATGTACTTTCTCTACATCCATACGATTTCACATAATATTGAATCTAAAGTTTTTGAAACTAACTTAAAATCGGCAAAACTATTCAACCCCCCTTCTAGTTTTCCACAATTGGTATCAGAGCTAAGTTTATAAAAGTTTTAAAGTAAACCGTATTTTAAAAACTTTTCGATCACTATGGGTTCTGAAAATTACAAGGAAGGGCAATCTATGCAATGATCACCACTACTTGAAACTAATGGTTTTATATATTGGAAAAATAGATTCGAAACGTATGTGAAGTCTAAAGATATTGATCTTTGGTACATTATTGTTGAAGGCGATTTTGAGGCTACCTCAAAAGATGATAAAGGAAATTTAGTTAACATACCTCATGATAAACTAAACGATGAAATGAAGAAAAAGCTTTCTAAAAATAGTGAAGCTAAAATGATTTTATATAATGCTTTACCCAAAAAGTAATTCGAAAGAATTTCTATGCTTAAAACCTCTAAAGAAATTTGGAATTCTTTAGTTGTAACTCATCAAGGTAATCAACAAGTTAAAAATAATAAAATTGATTTATTTGTTCAACAATATGAACAATTTTCAATATCGGATGATGAAACTATAGATCATTCATTTGCTAATTTTAATAGTATTATTACATCTTTACAAGCACTTGATGAATCTTTTTCTAGCCGTAACCATGTTAGGAGATATCTAATGGCACTTCCATCCAAGTGGAGATCCAAGGTGACGGCAATCGAAGAGTCAAAAGATTTGACAATCCTCACCCTTGATGAACTCATAGGCAACTTAAAAGTCTACGAGCTTGTCCTTGCTAAAGATTCCAAAGCCTCAAAGGTGAAAGAGAAACACAAATCTCTTGCCCTTAAAGCCAAAAAGGCCTCAAGCGATGAAGAGAACTCCTCTTCGGATAGTGACGACGAGGAGTATGCTATGGCGGTAAGGGACTTTAAAAAGTTCTTTAGAAGGAAGGGAAGATACGTCAAACAACCGTATGACGACAAGAAAGGATTTCGGAAAAGCAAAGAGGACGAGAAGCCAAGGGATGATCGTGCTTGCTTTAAATGTGGGGACCCAAACCACTTTATTAGTAAGTGTCCCAAACGGGATGATCAAAAGGCATTCGTGAGCGGCACGTGGGGAATGAGCGACGAGAAGGACGAAGAAATTTGTCTCATGGTAAATGTCGAGGTATGTCACGAATACTATAGTAGCTCATCACTATATGATGACTCATTACATAATGAATATGACAAATTTTGCCATATTAGCTTAAAATTAATTAACAAAAACAAGTTTTTGAAAACAAAACCAACGTTTAGATAAGGAAGTCATAGAATTAAAAACAAAATTGAAACGTCTCAAAAAGTGTAAAATAGCAAGTGGTGAATGTGAACTTTGCATTCAACTTCAAACACTAGTTGATCAACTAGATTCTAAAATTGCTATAATGAGTACTAATACTTTATATATGATACTAGATAGTGTTAAAACTGGAAACAACCAAAAAGGTTTAGGCATTCAGCAACTTGATACGTCAACTAGTGAAAACAAAGAAACACAATTCGTAAAAGCAATAGAAAAACAGGCCACTGTTGTGGCGGATCCCACGGATCCCACAAAAAGGGAACCGGCTAGTGTACAGCCAGGGATCCGTGGGTCTACTGAAGCAAACAGTAGTAATAACATAGCTTCTTCCTCTCGAACTGATTTTGTTATTATTAATAAGAAGAAACTAACTCATTTTACCACTAGACAACCACTTCCAAAATATAATCCTATTTTTGCAAGAAACAAAGCTCCATCTTTTTCGAAACCTAACCCATCTAGGAGACCTAATAATGTTTACCCAAGAAGTAACCATCAAATGGGATGGAACCCAAATATGCAAAATGGTTTTCCTTTTCAAAACTTTGCACCATGGAATGCATATTCACCTTATCCATACATGTCTAACATGAATGGAATGTTTAACACTAATGGACCCATGAGCAAATGGGGACCAAACTTTTGAGTTAATTGTTTTCTTAGGTGTGCTTAAAGGTCGACCTAGATCCGGATGAATGGGTCAAGGATAGCGGGTGCACGAGGCACATGACCAGCAGTAAAGATCTATTCTCTACATATGAATCCTTCAATGGAGGAAATGTGGTGTTTGGAAATAGCAAAAGTAAAATCATCGGTAAAGGTACGATTTCTAACAAATCTCTAACCATTAACGATGTGTGTCACGTAGAAAACCTAAACTTTAACCTCTTAAGTATAGGACAAATATGTGATAAAAAGTGCAATGTACTTTTTACCGAAACCGGTAGTAAGATATTAAAAAATGGCATAACCATAGGAAGAGGAATTAGGAAACATGGAGTCTATGTCATTAAAATCGGTAATGAACCTAAAGACAAACTTTGTCTTACCTTTATGGATGATACTTCGACCTTATGGCATCGAAGATTGGGTCATGCCATAATGTGACTTCTTCAATCGCTATCATCCAAAGATCTAGTAAGAGATCTACCTAATTTAAAATATGAACATCACTTTTGTGATGCTTGTAATGTAGGAAAACAAGTCCATTCTAGTCACAAAGCTAAAAACATGGTGTCTACAACTAAGTGTCTAGAATTACTACACATGGATTTATTTGGTCCATCCGCTATCCAAAGTTATGGAGGCAACTACTACACTTTGGTCATAGCGGATGATTACTCTAGGTACACATGGACTAAATTCTTAAAGAACAAAACGGAAACGTTTAATTATTTTGAAATATTAAGCAAGAAAATGCAAAGACAACTAGGAAGTCCTATAGTGTCTATTAGAACGGACCATGGTAGGGAATTCGATAATGAAGTGCAATTTGGAGCTTTTTGTGACGCTAATGGTATTACTCACAACTTCCCGGCTCCTCGCACTCCACAATCGAATGGGGTAGTAGAAAGAAAGAATAGAACCCTACAAGAAATGAGTCGCACCATGCTAAATGAGCAATCCATACCTCAAAAGTTTTGGTGCAATGCCGTTGATACTTCAACGTACATACTTAATCAAGTCTTAATTAGACCAATTTTAGGTAAAAATCTATACGAGTTACTTCGAAGCAAAAAAGCCTACGTTAGATCACTTTAGAGTCTTTAGTAGCAAATATTTTCTTCTTAACACTAAGGATTACCTTACAAAATTTGTTCCTAAATCAACCGAAGGTATCTTTCTAGGTTACTCTCCAAATAGCAAAGCTTACGTCATATTAAATAAAGAAACAATGAAGGTAGAAGAGTCATTAAATGTAAAATTTGATGAAAGTCCACCCAAACCCTCTCCACCTCTTGTCGATGACGAGATTGTTGAAAGTGGAGCTATTTTAATAAAGAAAAAGATAAATGAAGAAGAAGGAGAATCTTCAAATAATGAACTCATAAATATTAAAGAGTCCAAAGATCACCCTGTAGATAAAGTCATAGGAAAGTTAAACGAAAGAACCTTAAGGTCTCAAGTTCAAAACCAAAGTAGCTTATTTTGTTTTGTTTCAACCATAGAACCTAAGAATACACAAGAAGCCATAAAAGATGAAAGTTGGGTAATGGCTATGCAAGAAGAATTAAATCAATTTGTTTCTAATGATGTTTGGACACTTGTCCCTCCACCTAGTAATCAAACCATAATAGGAACTAAATGGGTTTATAAAAACAAGTTAGATGCAAACGGGGTAGTGTCTAGAAACAAGGCTAGACTCGTTGCCCAAGGGTATAATCAACAAGAAGGAATAGACTTTGATGAGACCTATGACCCCATGGCTAGATTATAGTCTATAATAATACTTCTTGCTTATGCTTGTGCTAATGATCTTAAGCTTTATCAAATGGATGTCAAAAGTGCTTTTCTAAATGGTTTTATTAATGAAGAAGTATATGTAGCTCAACCTCCGGGCTTCATCGATTTTGAAAAACCTAAACATGTGTATAAGTTAAAGAAAGCCCTTTACAGTCTTAAACAAGCTCTAAAAGCTTGGTATGATAGACTCAAGTCATTCTTAATCAAACACAACTACACCATGGGGTTAGTTGACAACAAACTTTTTACTAAGAAAAGAGAGTCACATATAATCATCGTTTAAATATATGTAGATGATATGATATTCGGATCTACTTGTCAAGACATGTGTGATGATTTCTCTAAAATCATGCATGACGAGTTCGAGATGAGTATGATGGGAGAACTTAGTTTCTTTCTTGGTCTACAAATCAAACAAGTACAAGATGGTATCTTCTTTAATCAATCTAAATACATAAAAGAGATGTTAAAGAAATTCGGCTTAGAAGAGTCTAAACCAATTAGGACACCAATGTCATCCGACACCAAACTCACAAAAGATGAAGACGGCGAATCCGCTGATAATACAAAATATCGAGGCATGATTGGTAGTCTTCTCCACCTCACGGCTAGTAGGCCGGATGTCGTGTTTAGTGTTTGTCTATGTGCTAGGTTTCAAGAAGACCCTAAAACATCACACCTAGAAGCCGTAAAAAGGATATTTAGATACATTAAGGTTACAACACAATTAGGATTATGGTATCCTAAGGGCACGGGAGTAGAAACAATTATATATGCAGATTCTGACCATGCAGGTGATTATGTTAACCGAAAAAGTACAAGTGGTGTATGTACTTTTATGGGATGTTGTTTAACATCTTGGTTTTCTAAGAAACAAACGGCATTAGCAATATCAACAACCAAAGTTGAATACGTCTCCGCCGGCAAAGCATGCTGATAACATCAAATAGTCCTGAATATTAAGTGTCAATTTCCCCCGATAATGCTTGTAATTTATATCATTTATATGGATTTACGCTTGTTTTCCATTGTTTTCCACTTTTAGGTAAATTACGAGCATTGGAGCTAAAGAGACGCGGAACTGGAGAAATATCAAAAAATTTATCATAGTATGCTGACTTTGAAGAAGTTACGGCATAACTCATCTCTCACATTACGCCGTAACTAAAGCGTGACTCAGAAAAGAAACTCATCAGAAGGTTACGGCGTAACTCTTCCCAAAGGCTACGACGTAACTATATTAGGTCAAATGAGGTTCCACGCCGCTGATAACTACGCCGTAACTATTTTCAACTATGGCGTCACCAAGTTTATTGAAGACTACGGTGTAACCACTAATAAGGTTACGCCGTAACTAGTAGATCTAGTGCAAAATACGAAGGAATTGAAGGTTACGGTGTAACTCTTGTTATAGTTGCGCCGTAACCCAGATCTGGCCTATAAATACCCCACGAATTCCAGCATTTTTAATCATCCCATTCCACATACAACAATCAGAGAACGTGGGAAAAAGCTAAAGGAAGGTCGAGAGGAACATACGGAGCTGTCTCCAAGGGAGAAATCACTCCCCTACGATAAGCATTAGCATTTTATATTTTCTTTACTTTCGATTCATGTATTTCATACCTTTGAATATTGAATTGGTTTGTATGATTAATATGAGCGGCTGAGCACCTCTTGGTGCTGGACTAGTTGTGATTCCTTAATTGTTTTGTTTGCATTTACATTACTTTCGTACAATTATTTCTAAGTGTATGCATGCATAGTTTATTGGTAGCTACCTTTGGTTCGGTAGTTTTGAATGGCGGTAGATGCCAATTCCCTAGGAGATATGACCAACTGACCCTAGGTGAGCGGACTGAGACGTGAAGGGTAAGATATGACCAACTTACAACCCTTTCTACTTGTGCGATTTGACCAACTGATCACCTACCGTTTGGATGAACTTAAGAATCAGGGGGTGAGTGTTTAAGTTGCTTACGCACGGGCACTCACTATTATAAATTTAGCATGTAGCGGTACTTAATGACTTGGCTTAGGGGACCAGGAATAATAGGACTTATGAGGGGACACCTGACTTCTCCTGTGGTGGCATCTTTGCTGATAGGTTAGGGCGAATTGACCAAATGTTGTCCTCTCGACTTTGACCCCACCTGAAGTAATTGGAAGTAAGTAGACGTAGACATAACTAGCTAGGAGGATTAACTAGGTTAGCACCACTCTCCTCTATTGATTTACCCTTTACCTTTTATCTGCCTTTATTTGCTTTATTCTGCTTTAGTAGTTAAATAATTAATTCCTTATCGAAACCGTTATTAAATCTGCGACACCTAGACTTAGTAATAATCGAACACACATAGCTCTTGGGACGACCTCGATTTTACCGATTACTACACTACACACTACCGGGTACACTGCCCGTTATAGGTATAACGAGACTTTATAAATATTGAAACCTGGTCAGTAAAACCTGCATCACATGCCAACAAGCACTATGGATGAAACAAGCGTTAGTTGACTACGACATTCATCTAAGTGAAATAGCCATTCTATGTGACAACAAAGGTTCCATCGATTTAAGCAAGAATCCGGTATTACATTCTCGTACAAAGCATATAGAGATTCGTCATCACTTCTTAAGAGACAAATGTTCAAAAGGGGAACATAACTATTGAGAAGGTAGCGTCCGAAGACAACATAGCCGATGCCCTCACCAAACCGTTGAAGCGGGAACAATGCAACCTACTTCGTCTTGGTCTTGGTCTCATGGAACAATCGTCGTAATTTATTTTTTAACTCTACAAGGTATGTAAACACTAGCCTTCTTCTTTCTGAGTCTAGGATCTCTATTTCACGCACAACTCACAAGCAATACGGGAATTTTCAAAACCCAAGATACTTTTTTCACTTATAACTCATAATTTTTCTTATTTTCTTTCAAAATAAGTACAAGTTGCAAACATATAATTACATACACATCTTCTTTTCAAAGGATAAAATGATTTTTATTCGCACATAGAAACCTCTTTTTGAAACGTTTTCTAAAAATGATACCTCTTCCCGTATCAATTTCACAAAAGCAATTTCTCACGTCTAGGACAAATCACTTTTTCATTATTAATACAAAGTAAAAACCCGTTTTCATTGCATCTCATGTCTTTTGAATGCTAAAGAGGACACATAACTAATATGTGTTTTCGGGTACATTCATTTAAGCAACAATGAATTAGGAGCACTCGGGTTATCTCACATAATAGTATGCTTTTTCACTTCTAGTTTATTTTTCTTTTCTTTTTAGGAGTCGAGATAACCGCAACTCCAAATAGTTTGCATATAGGCACACACTAGGCAAAAATGTTTCCAAAAGGAAAATTTTGTGCTGCCTGAATCACCAATCCCACGGATCCCAGCCTTAATGCTGGACGGATCCCTCAAGGGAAGGATCCGTGGGATCCGTGAGACAGAAGCTAGTTTTATCTTCTATTTTTCTCACTTTGGATGAAAACTCCAATATTTTTTCATTTTTTTTGGAGTATGTTCTTTAATGGTTGTGTTCTCATGATCACATGCCTTAAACTCATATCTAATCATTAGATTTTAATCCACATTTTGGGTCAAGCATTCATTACAATGCATTGTTTTTCTATATATAGGACTCCCAAAATGCTTGCATATTCATCTCACAAACAAACAACACCATGTCATCCAAAAGATCTTTCAAACTAGATGAATCACCTAATGCAAACAATCCATTCTAAGAAATCCAAACTTTTGTCCTCCCACCTTCCAAAATACCACAATCAAACTCTAGGATTTCCGCACGGATTAGCATCCGGCCTTGTTGCTTAGCAAAACCATCATCGAATGGCTCATCACCAACAAATAACTCACCACAAGATGCTTCCATTATAGCACCTCCTTCATCACCAACAAGTACACCAACTTCATCACCCATCAACTCACCACCTAAAGTCACTCTTTTGGAACTCCTTAAGACTCCAACAAGATCTCAACAACCAAAACAAAAAGAAATAGCCTTTTTGACACCTCCCACTTCTCCAAACACAATTTTCAAAGACCTTGAAACCTCACCACCCTTAGCTCCCATTGAGCTACAAGAACATCTAGGTTCTTTTCCACCACCACTTCCAAACATTTCGGACTTTAATCCGTATTTTCCTATTTTTCTACCACATCTTCCGCAACTCACAAATCAAACAACACGAAAAACTTCCGCACTCATTACCCACATCACTTACATTATGAACATTGCCAATCCACTAGGGATATTGCAATAGAATTTAGGGAAGAAATGCGATTCATACTCAACCTCATTCTTGATCGCATCAATACCATTACTCATCAAAACCTCCATCCATAACCTTATGCAAGCATGGAAGGAATCATTATTACTATTTTCTATTTTTAGTATTTTTCTTTTGAGTCATTTTCAAGGACGAGTCTTGTTCTTACTTTTACATGCTTGTATGTGGCATAAATACCACTATATTTTGTTGTTTTATTACAAGGCCTTGTTTACATACCTTGGCTCCTAATCTTGATTCTCGTCAATCACAAGATTATTTATGCATGTTACTAACCTTTTCCTTGTAGGATTTTTTTTTATTTTTCTTCACTTGACGCCCAAAAATAGGGGGAGCTACCGTCAAGGGGGAGTAAGCGATACGTGGACTATTTTTCCGCATTTTATTTCTTCGATGGGGTTAAATTTTTGTTTCGACAAAAAGGGGGAGAAGAAGTAAAACTTGGCTTTCAAAACATACATCTAATCTTAAGTTTTACTCATTATAACATTATGTTTTGTCATCAACAAAAAGGGGGAGATTGTTAATACAAATAAACCGTAAAAACGTTTATTAATATTTTGCGATCTCTTTGTGTTTTGTTGATAACAAATATAATGTTATCATAAGTAAAATTATAAGGATACATGTTATTTTTGTAAAGCATTTACATATAGTTACATAATACAAATTATTGTAATAAATAATTTGTTGTAATAGTTTATTAGGATGGGTAAAAATCACAACCCATGGATCATATCCATAACCCATGGTATTGACCCATACCCACTTGACTAGATACATTGTATTCATTAGATACATTTTATCTAAAGAAATACCCATGGACCAACCCATAACCCATGACCCATGACCCATAACCAAAAAACCCATGGGCAAAGAGGAGCGTCCCACGGATCCCTAGGTTTACACTAGATGGATCCCTTAAGGGAAGGATCCGTGGGATCCGGGGAACAGTGGAAAATGTTTCCTATAAATAGAGAGCCATTTCTTCATTCTATCTCACCCCTCTTCTTACTAATTCTCTCATATAATTTCATTCTCTTCTAACAAAAGATCACTTGATCTAGAGAGTTGTTCTTCTTTCTTTCTTTAGTGATTCTCATATAGGTCCTTCTCTTATGGCGAGATCACGACCATTCTACAAGTCATCCAAGCAAGGGGTCCTTGATTGATTTGTTCCTTTACAAGATTTCTGTAGCAAAGATCTTGTATTTGATATTTCACATAGTTGTTGTGTAATAGTCGTGTTGGTTTGGTCCACCGTGTTACAGACTTGGTATTTAGCTTTGTACCGGAAAAAGGTGTAAGCAACATTGTGAAGGCTTCTTCGCCAAGTTAAAGGAGTTTGTTGACATAGTGCTTGAACTCTCTAGTAGGTGACTCGGGGAGTGGAGTAGGGCAAGGAAGGTGTCCTTGTAGCCAAACCACTATAAATCGGTTGTGTCATTTCTATCCCTTGCTTTACTTTATTTACTTGCTTTATCATTAGATCTATACTTTCTCTACATCCATACGATTTCACATAATATCAAATCTAAAGTTTTTGAAACTAACTTAAAATCGGCAAAACTATTCAACCCCCCCCCCCTTCTAGTTTTCCACAAAATTATTCAGTTAATTGATGAAGGACCATTCCAAATGGGAACAACCAAGGATCAACTTGAAACTGGAGCTGATGGACTGTCACTTTGGGATTGGATAGACCAAGGACGTATGATGATCTTAATGAGAAGGAGAAGAAGAGATACGATGTTGACATTAGAGCTTCAAACATCGTACTACAAGGTCTACCAAAGGACATTTACAAGATGATCAATCACAATACTGATGCCAAGGCAGTCTGGGATAATGTCAAGATGCTTCTCTCTAGTTCAGAACTGACTAAGGAAGATAGAGAGTCACAACTTTATGATGACTTTGAGAATTTCAAGATGAACCCAGGGGAAAGTATCACAGAGTATCATGTGAGGTTTCAAAAACTTATGAATGATATGAGGAACATCAGCATGACAATGCCAAATATCCAACTCAATTCCAAGTTCGTAAACAACATGAACCCTGAATGGCACCGATTTGTTACTGCAGTCAAATTAAACAAAGGATTGAGGAACACTAACTATGAACAGCTGTATGCTTACTTAATTCAACATGAGAAGCATGCTACATTTGAGCATTTGATCATGGAGAAATTCCACTCTAATACTGATGCTGCAAACTCTTCAAATGACTCAACTGCATTTCTTTCAAATGTGAGGATAAGTACTCAAGCATCACAAGTCATACCATCCTCTCAGAATTAGAAACAGATTAGCATACCAGACTCAGGATTTACCCCATCTGACATGTTGATTGAAAACCTTGCAAACCAACTGGCTCTACTGGTTCAACAAAACAAAAACTCACTTCCCCAAACCAACAACCAACTCAGAACCTCATCTAATTTACAGAATCAAGCCACTATGGAAGATGGAAGGGTTGTGGTTCAGAATGTGCAAGGAAGACAGAATATGAATCCGTGATATAATGCACAGGGGAATGTTGGAGTTGGAGCTGGTTATGGGGGTGCTCAGAACCGAGGAAGGATCATGGCTCAGGGTCAAAGAAGTCCTATTAAGTGTTACAATTGTGGTGGAGAAGGACATATTGCTAGGAACTGCACTCAACCGAAACGTCCACGAAATGCTGAGTACTTCAGGGATAAGATGCTGTTGATGCAAGCTCAAGATAGTGGAGCTGTGCTGGATGAGGAGGAGTTGCTGTTTCTTGCTGATGGGAATGTCATAACATATGATGCAGATGTGGATGAACAACCGGTATATGAATACCCTTTGCCTCCCAAGGAAAAGGGTGGAGCATCATAATATATTGACTAAAATACACGGTTGGTCCCTAAACTTGGCAAAACTCTTCGCGTTGGGACAGAACTTGGCATTATCATCGCCACGGGTCCAAAACATGGCCTTTTATACTCGTTACAGGTCCTTTGACAAAGTCAATGTCTGATTTTTGTTTTGTAGTCGAGGGTATTTTAGTCCATACACATTTATACTTTGATAACACATTTATATTTTAGCCCTTAATCTTTCATCCTTGTCATCATCTCCCCAAATCATCATCTCCCCATTACAACAAGGTACCTGGTCCAATAGTCTTTACACGAACAACTTCCACCCTCAAAACAATGAAATCTACTAGAATCTCTAACAATAACTTTTCTACTAACAAGTTTTGAAATGTATTTAATGGCAGTATGACAATCAACACAAGTCCTTAAATTTTTAAACACTTTTATCGGAGTCCCTGCTGGAGTAGCAAGAATCACAAATGCAATAGCAAGTTTCTCACTGTGATATGACAAGTTTTTCTCCTTTTGCTCATCTTCAACATCATGAAGCACATAATCTGTCTTGGGGACGTAACCTTCTTCCCTCATCCTTTTTTGCAACTCCTCTAATAACTCGTGGATTTCGTTTAATCTTGGATGTGACGTATCTCCCATTAAGAATGTATACACTTTTCTCTTAATTTTGGCCCAACTTCGTCCGGGTTTCTTCACCACTCTATTAACATCCATCATGTTCCGCACTTTTGCAACTTCACCCCATTTACCGGCCGCTGCATAAATGTTGTACAGTGTGACATATGTTGCTGCATTTTCAGGCTCTATTTTAAACAATGCTTGGGCTGCTCGTTTTGCCAAATCAAGGTTTCCATGAATTCTACAGCCAGCAATTAAAGAAGCCCACAAAAACTTATCAGGCATCATAGGCATTTTATTGATTATGTCTTCAGCTTCGCTAAACCTACCAGATCGGCTAAGCAGATCAACAACACAAGCATAGTGATCAACTGCGTAAGCTAAGCCGTGTTTCTCTTTTATGGAATTAAAATAGTCAAGCCCTTTGTCAACCAAGCCGAAATGTGTACAAGCCGAAAGAACCCCAACAAACGTTATATGATCAGGCTTAGTTCCAGACTCGAGTAATGATTCAAATAACTTAATAGCTTCATCTGGTTGACCATTCTGAGCATACCCGTTGATTAAGGAAGTCCATGAAGCTAAATCAGGATTAGGCATCCACTTAAAGACTCTATCCGCAACCTCAATGTTCCCACATTTACAATACATATGGACAAGAGAACTAGCTGCAAAAGAAGACTGGTTAAACCCAATGCGTGCCATATATCCATGTACTTGTTTACCTAAACTCTTGATGTTATAATGTGCACACGCATTTCAAGAACACAAATCCTTGTCACGCATTTCATCAAACACATTACGCGCATCTACTAAACTCCACATTTACAATAAATGTCTAAAATTCTATTAAAACTCGATACAGAAGGATAAAAACGGATTTTTTATATGGGTATGAATCTTTTTAGTTCCTTGTAGTGTTCTTTGCTGAAGACAAAGATTTAAAAGAGTTGAATATGTTAATGGGGATGGTTTGGTTATGTGGTCAATTATTTGTATGGCTTCTGTTAAACGTTGTTGTTCACATAGTTTGATTATTTGTTCTTCATGTTTGTTTTCTTGTTCATTGGTTTGGGGTTTGAAGAATGTTTTTTTTAGATTAAGGTTGTTTTTCAAAACTGTTTGAGATGAAATGGAAATGGTTCAAAAATGGAGTCTGATTGATTTCATGGTTTTGTGTTTCTGGTGGTTTGTTGGCTGGAGAAGAAAGCCTGTCTAACCAGAGTTTATTTTCTAAATTATTTTAGCAAGTAAATAAAAGAATGTCTCGAGTTTCAAATCCAGGATCCAAGTGACAATAACTTCTTTTTATTAAACAAACAGAAAAGCATCACTAACGAAATGTTTATAAGCTCAATCAGCAATCTAAATGAGTAGAAAATGATTTCAATCGGATCAAAATGAATGTTGGGGAGATGATGATTTGGGGAGATGAATGATTTGGGGAGATGATGAGGAGGATGAAAGATGAAGGGCTAAAATATAAATGTGTTATCAATGTATAAATGTGTATGGACTAAAATACCCTCGACTACAAAACAAAAATCAGACATTGACTTTGTCAAAGGACCTGTAACAAGTATAAAAGGCCATGTTTTGGACCCGTGGCGATGATAATGCCAAGTTCTCTCCTAACGCGAAGATTTTTGCCAAGTTTAGGGACCAACTGTGTATTTTAGTCTAATATATTTTTCTTTCTCTTACTAGAAGTTCCCATTTCTCTCCATCTTTCTCTCTCTAGACTCACCATAATTTGAACCATCATACTCTTGTTTGTGTGTTTATAATTACCAATATGTTACATATTGCTTTGTCATATTTTACTACAAAATCATTTAACATGGTTTTAGCATTCACAAAACCATCAAAAAAAGAATGCATGCTTTCGCTTCTTCCACTAGTAGTCATGCCGGCGAAAAAAGTATCTTTCACATATGCTTTTATCCGGTGATGATGCAATTCATACATGTTTGCCAACCAACTATCATCTCTTATGTCATATTTCTCCTTTAGTTCTTTCCATTTTGATATATATATATATATATATATATATATATATATATATATATATATATATATATATATATAGGGTAGGGTTAAAATGAAAAGTTTCTTATAATGAAAAAAATGAGAAGGCATGTGGAGGTGACATGTGTCACATTTGCCACATCACCATGCCATGTGTCACCCCCCACCCCCACCCCCTGCCCCCGCCCCCCCCCCCCCCTCCCCGCAAAAAAAAATTTTTTTCCCGCCAAAAAAAAAAAATCCCGCCAAAAATTTATTACTGCATCACAGTTATAAAAATACTGCATCACAATCATGATTATGATGCAGTAAATTTATAACCGTGATGCAGTAACTTATAACCTTAATGCACTAATAAGTTTTGGTGCATCTTTATTATAAGTTACTGCATCATTCCACAAAAGGTGTAGATTGGCGGGAACACCCTGACCCCGGGTGAATTTTGGCACCAGCCATTGTTCACCCCACAAGGAATAGCTCCGGCAACTCTCCTGGCCTAGTGGGGCACCAACTGGAGTGAGCACGAGCCAAGACTCGGACCCCTAAGCTCTTATTCCACAAAGTCTCTCCAGTGTGCCCATAGGTTTTGCGGAGGTGGGTACCTATATGAAGCAAATGCCAAGGATGGGACTTGAACTTGGGTCAATTTACTCAAGCACAAGTGCTCCAACCATTGGACTAATGCTCCATTGGTAAGTTACTGCATCATAGTTAATAGTTCAGTGCATCAACTATGATGCACTAAAATCATGATTGTGATGCAGTAACTTTATAATTGTAATGCAGTAATTTATAACCTTAATGCACTAAAATCATAATTGTGACGCAGTAACTTATAACCTTAATGCACTAATAAGTTTTGGTGCATCTTTATTATAAGTTACTGCATCATAGTTAATAGTTAAGTGCATCAACTATGATGCACTAAAATCAAGGTTATAACATTAATGCACTAAAATCATGATTGTGATGCAGTAACTTTATAACTGTGATGCAGTAATTTATAACCTTGATGCACTAAATTCATAATTGTGATGCAGTAAAAAAATTTGGCGGGAAAAAAAAAAATTTTTTGCCCCAAAAAAAAATTTTTGGCGGGAAAATTTTTTTTCGGGGGGGGGGGGGGGGTGGGGGCGGGGGGGGGGGGGGGGTATGGTGATGTGGCATGATGATGTGGCAAAAGTGACACATGTCACCTCCACATGCCTTCTCATTCTTTTCATTATAAGAAACTTTTCATAATAACCCAAACCTATATATATATATATATATATATATATATATATATATATATATATATATATATATAGACACACACACACACTAGCTGTTTAAGCCCGCCCAAGGGCGGGCACGACTTGTGACTTCTTGCTTGTTTAATTCAAAGTGTATTTTAGTCGTTTTGCTATTTTAATGATAATGAATCAGCTTTTTCCATGCTTTGAGCTCCAACATTCATGTATGGTTAATCACATAAAGTTTAAGTTTGTTTTTAATATATACACCAGTTTAATATACAGAAGATTTAAAAGAATTGACTAAAAAATAAAAACTATTTGTTGAGAATTTAAAGCCTTAAAAGCGTATAATGTGTTAGAGATAAGTCAGATTGAGTTCCAACAATTTCTAGTATCATTCTCTTTATGTATTAGTATAATAGTGCAACATATACAAATAATAATCTAACTTTACCTATTAACTTATTAAGGAGATTGTAAGCATTTGTATGCTAACTATTTCATTAGTTCGCAACAACATAATTTTTCTCATGTCAATTAAAATAAATATGTGCATTGGTAAAAATGTAAAAATATATGATGTCTTATGAACATAAGTGCTACCTCGTAACAAAATACGAAGCGTCTGATTTATTACACATATTTTGGTACACCCAAGAGGCATAGAAGATGAGGCTAAAAGCAATTTACAACCTCATATTAGTCCATTAAGAGTTGTAGCACACTTTGCGAAAGGCACACCCAAAACCTATTTCGTGCAGCCTATAGGAAAGTTTAGTTCATCAAACTATCGTATTCGAATTATTGCATATCATATAACGACTTTAGACAAAGCAAAGCCAAATACCCCCTATACTGATAGACATATTACAACATCAATATCTTCAATAAACTCAACCATCCGAGTCTTCCCATTACCACCCACGTCGAATTTCCAACATAGATCACCGGCACATGCGACCTTAATGAACCTATAAACTCACCATATGCAAACATTATAAATTGCGTATCTATTGACTTGAAAATGCAATGGTTGAATATTTCCTAATCTACTGCAATTTTAGTAACTAAAGATCACAATTACAAATAGTTTAATGTTGCGAGCATTTAATCTTGTTTGCTACTGGGACACAGACTTTGAGATGCACGTTTCACGTACATCTAATAATGTGCTTAAAAGTATCAAAATGACTACATTTGGTACTGGTGTCCTTTTTAAAGCTGCAAAAAAGCATTATTGTTATCATTATTATTATGTTCATTTGTTATCAAGAAAATTGACTATTCACATTGTCGTTGGAATATATATACATATATATAACATTTAAGCAATTGGTGCATTACGAAACCGTGATATTGAGACACAAATACACGTTGATGTTTATGAAACAACAAACTTATTGAATTTGAGATGCAGACCTTCCATTTAATGTTCTTAAATTGTAATGTAGTTCCTTTGTAAGTCGGGATTTCATAAGTTGGGATTGCTCGCTGCTGACAACATGAACTTGATGGAAGGTGGACTGCATTCTATAAATCTAATAAAATAAAGAAATTGTTATATTAGCAAACAAAGAAAAGGGAAATTAAGTTGGGTCAAACATAGTTTACGCCCCTTCTGATTGAAGTTAAAAATAAGTTGCATGTGCAAACAAAGAATAGACTATCCATAACATATGTGCGTAGCTATTAGCTAAAATTTGCACAATCTATGGGATATCCAGATTCAGGTAGACTATACTTACTCAGCTCTAATTTGAACTATTTGCGCAATCTCTGGGATATCTGGATTCAAGTAATAGTCAGTTGGTGGAGTGGCTGTTAACTAAACCCCTACATTTTTCTAAACCTAAAAGATTATATATTTAGCAAATACTGATGTCGTATATATGGGCAGTCTGTTTTGCAAAAGTACCTTTGAATCCGTTACTAATCATGAACTGATAGCTATCATGACAGATTTTTCCATAGCCTCAAAACCTTTGTTTGTTAAATCCTATTGCCATTTCATTCCATAAGATAAGCTCTATGCAGTTGCCGTTGCACAGGAGGGAAGCTTGCTGGTAAATAATTCTATCGAATTGTAATGATTAAAAAAATATATGCGAAAAGTAACTTTAGATTTAGAAAATCAATGATTCTTTTAACGGTTTTGTTTTTTTGAAGCTTCCCAATTCTACTGGTTCACCAACTCGCTGAACACGTCCCATGTAATCTATCAATGAAATGCACAAACGTTAAATTTTTTAAACCAAACCCAATGATGCTGATGTTTTGCATCTGCAGCCTTGTCTACAACTTCAAGTTTCAGGGTCCTAACAAAATTAGCAACAACTAAAAACTGTAAAAAGCTCAAATACAGATTTCAAAAGAGGAAACCATTCCTAGAAAATTTCAACCGCTGCAATTTATCGATTATTTTCCAAAACTTGTTCAAGATCTACACATCCAGATAAAATATTCGCAAGAAAAAGGTAAGTTTAAAACTCATAATAATAGGAAAAAAACTTTTTAACTGAATGTAAAATCAAAATGATGAGAGGCTTATAACCTTATCCAAACACTCCTGGTTACATATTAGGCATGGTCGTATCATTAGATTTATAATTCCAATCTATCCCCTCGATGGCAGCCTTCTCAAGAGGATCACCAACCTAAAAACAACAATATCATTGCTAAGATATTTATTTGTTTATAAGGTAAGAAGATTGATTGCAAGGTATGAAGTAGTAACAGACTAAAAGAAAACTATTAGTGAGAAAATTTAATGTGATAGAGTTTATACCTTTATATGTTATCAGGAAGTCGCGATCATCAGAAAGCCCCCCATCAGCAACAATCTTCCATTAACGGCAAGTCGCCATCTGCAGCAAGATGGAAATAACTTCAGATTTTAACAATAAGCATAGCTTATGCAGAAAAAAACGACTACCAGAACAAAGAAAATAAGCTTGGATGCTTAACCTTTTTCCAAACAATACAATACTTGCAGTTTACTTACAATGCCATGGAGATGGGCCAACAGTTACAATCAATGAAGTTCTTGACCCAAACCCATTTGATAGTTTTCTTGAAACCAACCCGTTCACCCGTCACCCAAACTGCCCATTGAAAGATTGATGTTTGATTCCTGAATACCATATATAAATATGAATTACAAATGAGGAGGTCTATATGTACTCTTTTTAGATCTGATTCCGCTAATGCCTTTCTCTAACTTGGTTTCAAGATTCTTGAGGTCTTTTGCTTGCATGTTACTAAGCGATTCGCCCATGATGTTTCTGTAAAATTGCATGTTCTTTTGGGTGTATAGAAGGAGGTAATGATGTCACATATCACGGATGTTTTGGCCCAAGCAACTCACTCGATGCATCTTTCTGGCTCAAATATGCTCGTGGCTGGCAGATAATATGACCACAAAAGTCTCGTGTGAAACCTCTCTTCAACCTTCAGATGTGCATACCATCTGTTAAAAATTAAAAAAAAAATCACCCCTGATGCTGACAATGCATGACATATGTCCTTTGATATCACGAGGCAAGCAACTCTATTTTTGATATCTGGAGTTGTAGTATCATTATGAATCACAAACTGATCTGATCGTAGATCTCTGGCCAGCTTGCTTGTAGTCGCTTACAAAGATATATAAAAAGACCAAACATTGAAAAAGGGGTACTGATAATCAAGCAACACATTAGACATTGAATAATCAGTACCCGGCTTGCTTTCCATATACATAGTTTGTTGGCAGCGGTAGAAGTAAGTGCTAATATACCAACGCCATGGAGTGCATACACAAGCCTCAATATCTGGAAACAAAATCAACCAATCATGATGCACTAAAAGTTGTTTAATTAGCCTGAAAAGATGTACTCAAACTTACAGGAGAATCATACAACAACTTCAGAGAAGGAATCTGAGATGGCATGTTTAAAAGGGATAAAAAAATATGTCTAATTAATTAATGCATAAAGTAATCATAAAGATTGAATTTAGTTACCGTGTTGGAAATATCAATCACTGATACTTTCCCCCCTGATGCTGACAGTGCATGACATGTGTCCTTTGAAATCACGAGGTCATGAATATGTACGCTTCCACCTGCTGCTGAGGTGGAAGCAGCATTTGCAGTTAACTGAAAATCAGAAAATACATGTAAGCAAACATGTCTAAACTCGGGATTAGTATAAATTACAGAACAAAGTACGTAGTATATTAGACCTTTAAAAACATTCCAGAAGAAGAAGCCTGAAGAGTCGATCAAGCCTCGAGTACAATCCTCGCACCTTGATCATTCCCAAGTATGATTATCCTCTTATCAGATGCTAATAATGCCAAAAATACGCCTTCCTTGCTGAACCGGAGTATGGGAAAATACTGAAAGAAAAATATTTATGAAGATATGTACTTGGGTAAACACATATATAAATAGAATCATTTATAACATACCGATAATTTACAATGTTTCATTTTAGTAAACACAGGCTTTTCTTGATCAATGTCCCAAAACGTCACTGAATTATCATGACCCACTGCCAGCATCCTATCACAATGGGCAAATGAGACTGCATACCCACTCCTCTCTAGAAGCTCAGAGTAGTTTCGCCTGACTTTCATGTGATTATCCGCATCCGTCCATTCTTGTAACAAACGCTTCTTGGACTGGTTATGCCCACTCGTAAAAATCCTACATCATTAGAGATATATTACTATTGAAAATTGAAGGTCGAGGAAAAGGCAACTTGAAGATGTTGTGATGTACCGAGAACTGATAACGCTACACGCGTCGTTCGGGGTCAAAGGAACTTCCTTTTCGTCGAGCAAGTTTTTCAACACCCTATGCAGTGAACCTAATCGTTGTAGTGTAGTATTAGGATAAGCCACGGGAATTGATATCATTCTCTAGGGGAATATGAATGCTAATGAGAAGTTACTACGCTAAGGTTGGGGTTGAGGAAGATTATTTTTTTTTATCTTTTTATGTTTTTAGGAAATGGAAAGGTACGAATCTCGGGGTTTAGATTTGGGGGTTTGGTATTTCTACCGATTACTTCTACTTATCTAATTATCTAAACTAAGGTGTATGTAGTCTATGTCTATTATTGTGTGCTCGTATGATTGTTAAAAATGTATTTGCTTAGGCTTTATTACTCCCTAGTTATCTCCTATTGGTGGTTGAATTGTCACGTCCTTATTCTTAATTGCGTTGTGTCTCTAAGGTCGTAGGGTATGCGTTTATCCCTAAATTTTTGAAGCTACAAAAGGTTAATGACTACAAAATCTCTAGGATTCATAAACTTTAACTCTAAGGTATTCTTTGAATGACTTGTCTACAATTACTCTAGGCGATTATAAGCTAAGGTTCATCAAAGATCAGTCAAGCATTACAAACACAACGAATGACCTATCGCAATACTAGGTCAATCACAATTAAGATAAGAGACAACCAATCAATATTCAATAACTAAGTTTCATATTACCTAAGCAAACACACAAGTAAATTAGCCGGACATCGGGAACATGCAAGCATACACACAATCAAAGGAAGACATAATTGAATTAATGAAGTAAAACACTTATCTTGATGTAAGATAGGGTATGGAACCCTAAAATACTGTACAAGACAGCCTTGGTTCGGTTTAGGTTTTTACTCCAAAAGACTACACACTTAAAACTAAAAAATTCGGATTCTATATATAAGATTACAAATGCGACGGCGTCACTCTTTAATTTGTGACGCCGTCGGGTCGCCGTTATTAGGTTTTAGTCTTGGTCATGTTATCATTATGAAGGCATCACCTTATGTCCGTGACGCCGTCGCATTGAGTCTCTAACGCCGTCTGGATCAAATCTAGGCCGTCTGAGCTGCGACACTCTACTCTTTTAAAACCTAATGCCGTCACTTGAAAATAAGCAATTTGGCTACTGTATCGTCACAAAACATCTTCCGATGGCGTCACAGGTATAACCTGACGCCGTCCCCTTCAGTTCCAGCAGCCTAAGTGTCTCGATTCTTGACTTTGGCCATTTTCTTCATATATTCATGCCTTTTCGTCCGAATAAGTGTCATTCCAGCAATTTGCCTTCAAGATACCTAAAAAGTGAAAAGGAACGATATTAAGTAATAACGTATACAAAAGTGATCAAATAAAGGCTTAAACGACCTCTCAAAAAGGTACATTTTAAAACCTTATCAAGAACCATCACTGCTAAAAGCAATTTTCTTCACCATACATCCCCGCAGGTCACAAGTAAAGCTCCGAACAGGATCACTCAATTCCCATGCCATCACTAACATCCCGACGGCATCTATTGCATAGATAACCTGCATTTGAGCACTTTGACGGAGAGATATTGAGCAAACATGCAATCTTTACATACATAACATACCAAAGAAGAGTAGCTAGCTTGCCTCATAAACTACAATGACAAGCTTCCAGGCTTTGGTCGCAGCTGTGTTTGTCTCAGCAATTTCTCTCCAATCATGCCTTGTTCTTGGGACCTTTTATAGTGACACATATTTCAACTGGGGCGCCAAGCATGCTTACATTTTTGGCAATGGTGATGACCTTAATCTGGTACTTGATCAGTCTGCAGGTACTCTATATAACTACTTTCAACATATTTAATTTCAACTTTGTCAAATTTAAATCCATTCGACTCCTAAAAGTGAAACGTTAATTCAGTCTTTTAACATCACAGGATCTAGTGTTCAATCATATAAGTCATACCTTTTTGGAAGCATTGAACGGCTAATCAAGTTGGTGCCCGGGAACTCTGCAAGAATAGTCACAACATATTATGTGAGTGCAATTAATAGGTCTAACCGATTTTTTAATATCAAAGATGACACACATAGATGGCTTACTCTTTTCTGTGTGGAATCTTTCCAGCTTTCTTCTACTGGTGACTATCATGATGAGATCGACTTTGAATTCTTAGGGAACTCACAATGCACACAAACATATTTACTCAAGGAATGGTTAGCGACCCTACTAACTGATCATAACGTGATAATTTTGAATTATAATAACATACCAATGCATCATGGATGGATAGTGACCCTACTACCTGATCATAACGTGATTCAAAGATTCATACCTGGAAAACACACATAAAATTCACAAAGTTTATATAAAAATTATGAACATAATAAAGCAATAAAGAAGCATAATAAAATTATCGATCATTAGAGAATATGGAAGAGAAAAAATTAAGGTTTTGTATGACGAATAAATAAAAGACCGTATATTAATTTGGAATATTGAAAATTAAGGAATAAATATAGCGGATAAGTTCTAAATTTAAATTTCCTATTAAGTGGATTATTAATTACAGTCCTTTATAGATTTTGACTTACAATATATAATCCAAAATAGGTGTTGGTCTAGTGGTTATCATCTTTGTTAATATTACCGACACCCTAGGTTCGAATCCTGCAAGTGGCATAATTTTTAAAATATATCTGAATTTTTAAAAAATTAGTTGCTTACGTGGCATAAATTGCTTATGTGGCATTACATGGCATTGGGGTGGCATTACGTGTGTTGGGATATGAAAGTGCTGAAGACATCAAAGTACTGAAGATATGAAAGTACTGTAAACTGCAAAATACTGGAAGAAGTCAAAGAGTCAAAGTACTGCTAAAGACAAAGTCAAAGTACTGCAAGATAAAGTCAAAGTACTGCTAGAACAGAAGAACTGTTATATTCGTTTATGGAAAGTATTGTATTCCATGTTTAGATTACTTGTCGTACAAGGTTATCAATTGTAAACCGACTAGGATATCCTTGAGCCGATAAAAGGACTCCTAGATTGTCATTAGAGGTACGATTTCAGAAAAAGAGTTTTAGAGTTTACGAATTAAGAGTTTAGAGAAAAGTTCGAATATCTTAGAGTTGTATTAGAGTATCTGCATAATAAGCAGATTTAGAGTTTGTTAATAAAGTTTTCTTCTTAGCTTTGTTAAGTAAATTCCGCGTACTTGATAAAGATTGCTCAGTGTTTCTTTGTTAATAACTTAGGATTTATCCGAGGTTATTAAACCTTAACAAGCTAGTTTAGTTTGATTAAAGTATATCGATCCAACAAGTGGTATCAGAGCTTGTGTGGAAACTCTGACTAGGAAGAAACCCTACAATATTCAAGATGTCGACTGAAGCTGTTCCACAACCCTCAATCACCTCACTCAGAATTCCAATTATCAAGAAGGGAGAATATGATCTATGGTGCATGAAGATGAGGCAGTATATTGCCATTACAGACCATGCTCTGTGGAATGTAATTGTGAATGGGAATGAAGTTCCTCAAGAACCCATTCAAGTTGCTGGACAACCTTTAGCACCAAAGGCAGTTTTACCACAAGCAACCCTAAGGAATCAAGAGAAGGCTCTTAACATTCTCCTGTCTGCCATTCCAGATGGTCATCTTCTCAAATTTCACGATGCTAAAGATGCTAAGCAGCTCTGGGCTGCTCTCAAGACCAGATTTGGAGGGAATGAAGCCTCTAAGAAGATGCACAGAAACTTGCTGAAACAGCAGTTTGAAACATTCACAGTAGGAGAAAGAGAGAGTCTTGATGTTGCATATGATAGGTTTCAGAATCTCCTCAACATGTTGGAGTTATACAAGGCAGAAGTATCAGTTGAGGATGCTAATTTGAAGTTTCTAAGGAGTTTGCCATCTTCATGGCATGTGATTGCTACTATGATCAGAGGACAACAAGGACTGGATGTTATGGACTTTGATGATCTTTATCATCAATTGAAGGTGTATGAACATGAGATGAGTGGTCAACCAAATTCTAAATCTCACAGTATTGCTTTTCTATCATCTGAAAAGAAGAGCAGTACTTCTAAAAGTACTGCTTCTCCTCAAAGTACTGTTTCTCAAAGTACTGCTGTTTACAATCCCCCATCATATACTCAGCAGACCCCACCATCAACCACTTTGAACTCAGATGAAGTTGTGTGCTCCTTCTTTGCACAACAAGCAAGCTTACCTGTCACTTATAAAGAGGATCTAGCACAGATTGAAGAAGATGCACTTGAGGAAATTGATATCAGGTGGCAAGTTGCTTTAATCACTGCAAGAATCAAAAAGTACATGAAGAAGACAGGCAAAAATATTGATTTCAAACCAAAACAAGGAATAACTTTTGACAAATCTAAAATTGAATGCTTCAATTGTCAAAAGACTGGTCACTTTGCAAGGGAGTGCAGGTTTGCCAAATATCAAGCAAACAGAACATCTGAGAAGCCTAAACTTGAGCTCAAGGAAATTCCAATAACTGAAACAAAGGCGTTGGTTGCTCAAGAGAAGTTATCAGAAGTGGACTGGAGTGAAGAGTTTGATGATGAACCAGTGACTTACTGTATGGTAGCAGTGGAAGATGCAGTTAAAGACACAGTGGAAGCATTGGACTGGAGTACTGTTTTTGATGAAGAATCTGAACATGCTGTTTTGGAATCTGATGATGGCTTTGGAGGATTTGATTGGAGCAAAGAAAGTGAAGATGATCCTTGATTGGTGCTAAACAGTCAAGTCTAACAGACTAAAAACTGCTCAAACACTAATGCAATTAAGATCAGAGGAATATAGGGAATTCCTGGGTCGTTAAGTCCCACGGAGGATGAATTGGTGTAATAAACACTTGATCAGATAGTAGAATGATCACTAAGGATAGTGATCAATAAGGTTTTGGATGGAAAATTATACCTAAAGAGAAAATCTACAAATTAAAGCGACTTAAATGCAAATTAAAAGAAATAAAAGATAAAAGATATTAAATAAACGCTATCACTATTTTTAAAGGCGATGAACGTTTAAAACCTACAACTTAAAACTTACGTTTAAAATAAAATTACGTCTACGTATAAAATAAAATGTGAGTTTTAAAGAAATAAAAGGCCTATAAATATGAAAATGATATTTTTACAATCCTAATAATAAAAGAAAATTATTAGAAAAAGAAAATTATTTTTACAACTATTTATTTAATTATTATTAATTAAAAACTATTTATTAAGTATTTAAAATGCACTAAAATACAAGAAAATACAAAATTAACCTAGAAAAATGAAATTATAACTTGGAAAAATCTAAAATATGATAAAACTTATTTTAAAACTAAAAATATATTTTTTAGACTTATTATGTATTTATTATTAATTTAAAACTATTTAAAACTAATAAAAATGCTAAAAAATACTTTTTAAACTAAGAAAATTATGGAAAAATACTTTTTATTACTTTTATATTTATCTTAACCTAAGAAAATTGAAAAATCATTTTTTTGAACTTTTTATAATTTATTAGTATTAAAAGCTATTTAAAAATGCCTAAAAACTGTTTTTAATTAAGAAAAATAGCAAATGAAGACCAAAAATTATGAAACCTACAGGAAAATTATAAAATGATAATATGAATCTAAGAAAAATGAAAAACAAGTAGCTTATGTATGAGATTAATGAACTGCTGTGTAACTGATTATCAAAATAAGCTAGAAAAATAAGCAAACAAGCTATAAAGCCTACCAAACAGTGACTAAGGCTAATGTCTATCAAAATAAGCTATAAGCAACTAATAACACCTATTCTTATCAAGCTACAAACTCAGAACCTATGAAATAAGCTAACTGCTATGTCTAGCAAAACAGTGAACACCCCCTATGTTTGAGCTTATTCAACAGCTTAACAGAAGTGCTAAAACCAAAAACAGAAATTAGGCCTTATAGACCACCTGGCTGACTACTCTTAAACCAATTCTCAGACCATGATAAGCTCTTATGAGCTTGTGAGAAGCTTTTACAAAACCTGACAATCCACTGAGTAAAACTCAGTTAATACTGACTTACTTGGGACAAAATGATAAGCACTTGCAGGCTTATCTAATAAGCTGCAAATGGAAATTTTAAACTTGGAACTTAAAAAGGACCAGGTTAACTATCCAAAGAAACAAAAATCACAAAGTTTGAACAACTAACAAGCTCTGTGTGAGCTTTTGAAAGTGAAGGTTAAAACTGTGCACAGGGGATTTTGACTTTTGTTATTAAACTAAAGGTTTGACTTTTATGAACTTATGATTGATCTTAAACACTGATATTGATGTATTAAGGTATATTAAGACTTGTTTGATGCATGGTAACAACTTTTTAACACAAGATCATGATCACAGAACAAAAAAATCCAACAGTTAATGCATAAAATGAGATTAAAAGGATTTTTGACTTTTACTTGAATAAGAACAGATTTTGTTGGTTTCTATGAGCTAAAGAGACCTAATGAAACACAGAACAAGTAATAACAATGACTTGAGTACTCTTGAACACTGTTAAACAAAGTAAACCAAACACTCCTTTCTGAAACTGATTTAGAACTTTTCAAAGCAAAACAATGATTTAGACCATGAAACTGAATCACACCCTTGAATTATCATATAATAAGACTAGAGAAGTATGAAACAACAGCAATAGCAACATAAAACTTAAGATTATCAGTTATGCTAATAAAATTATTGAAATAAAATTTTTAGAAACTACAACTTCTAATGAACCTACAACTGATTTTATTGTTTAATTAGACTTAACTAATACTACTGAACATGAAAACACAGAAATTAAAGCTACTAATTGACTAAATTGATTAAATACCAAAATGATCAAAAAGGCTTACAAATGGGATTCCAAGTAAATACTGAGAACTGAGTAACAAACACAACCTAAAGCTTCCCAAGAAGCACTATACCAAGGCCATCCATTATATACCCTGCTCCAGCCTGCTAGAACCTTGCACCATGGTTTTTTTATTTTTAAGTTATTTATTTGATATTTTTGTGAATTTCTGATTTTTACCAATAAACTGCTTTTAAGAGTGTCTAAAAGCTTTGATAAGCTTTATGAGGAGCTTATATGAGCTTCTAAGTCCAAACTAACCACTTCTAACAACATTTCAACATATTGAAATTTTTGAATAATAAGAAAACTGCATAACTTGAGATATAGCTTGAAACTGGAAATTGATGCTTACAAAAGTTTTATATTACACTGAAAACATGAAATACAAGATTTAAAAGCTTTAAAATGCACTGGAATTTAGAATTAAGCTAAAACGACATTCAAAAGTAAAATTACACTAGATTGCCTTCTCTGTTGCTTCTTTCTTGATATTTATTGACTTGAAACATCTCTTGTCGACCTCTGAAAATATCCCACCATAATCCAACCGTTGAAATCATCCAGATAATCATTTTTGCCATTTGGCGAATTTGGCGCCATTTTTTCAAAGGGTTGGTTTTTCACATTAATTGGGGTTGGATTGGTGTGGAGGTGGAGGGGAAGAGTAATCAAGTGGATATGGTGAGGTGTAAAGGTGAAAACCAGTGGTTAAAACCACTGGTTTTGGCTAAAACTGCTTTGGTGAAGGAGGTGAACAGTACCGGCGGTTTATTCGAATTTAAAATCTGGGCCGGGTCACTGTTTTGGACTTGGATTTGGGCTTAGTTAATAATAGAGTCCGTTTGGTTTAGTTTAACAATAAGGACCAATTATGCAATTTAGCCAAAGTTGAAGGGTTTATCTTGAGCATTTTCCAAAGCTCTCACAAGGACTAAAACTGCCAAGTAAGAATAGTACAAGGACCTTTGTTGATAATTTCCATTTTTACAAATTCAGGGACCAAAACTGTCAATTTAGAAACTATAAGGACCAATATTGTAATTTCTCAAAAAGTTTATCATAAGGACCATTTTTGCCATTTATTAATAGAACAAGGTTAAAAGTTGATAATTTTCACTTTTTAAATTAACCAAGGACTATTTTTGACAATTTTCAAAGTTAAAGGACTAAAGTTGTCAATTTGTGATTTTTAAACTTTGAAGGGTTTATTTTGACAACTTTTGAATCTCATGGACCTTAAATGATATTTTACAAGTTTTGGAATGACCAGGGACTAGATTTGACAACTTTTGTAACTTGGGGGACTAAAACTGCCAATTATGCAAACTTGATACGTTTTTCACCAGATTTTGATGTTTTTGCATTTAAAACATATAAAACACTTGTTTGTGATATTTTTATCATTTTGATGTGTTTCTGAGTGTTTTCAGATGTTTTTGGCATTCTAACAGTATAAAAATGATGAGTATTTAGACACTCATCAATCCCCCACACTAAGATATTGCTAGTCCCTAGCAATGATTTGAGAAAACATAATGGATTTTAATCTCTTTACCAAAAGCCATTACTTCTGGAGTAGCCAAATGTTTCAGTTCAAGTAAGAACCATGGTACACCGATAACCATGTGATTTTGAGCAAACCACCAGCTTTCAACGGATTTGATTTTGTCTTTACCAGAAGCCGTACCCTTCTGGACTAGCCAACTCTTAGATAAATTATCAATATTATCTTTGGTGAGTCGATTACCAATTATGGATTTTCCACTGCCTTTACCACAAGCCATAAACTTGCGGGCTAGCCAACTTTTCACTAGTTTAAAGATATGGTGAGTTGAACACCATACAATTTTAGGCAAATTGCAAGCCATAAACGGATTTGAGATATCTTTACCAAGAGCCGTTTGCTCCTGGATTAGCCAATCCTTATGTGGGTTAGACATGGCGGACTGATTACCATTTGCTGAGTAAGTGAAAAACACTTACTCCAAAAAAATTTTGGCCAAAAACGGGGGAATTGGGTGGAATAATTACATGATGAAATTCGTGAGAATTCCCCCCCACACTAAGAAATGAATATTGCCCTCAATATTCAAAGTACCGGCGGTTATGCCGAAACAAAGAACATAAAAGGGAAATACTATGGCCATTATTTTGTTTTTGATATATACATATTATTATTATTATTATTTTATTTATTTATTTTTTTTTTAGAGATTGATATATACAACAGCGTGGGAAAAACTCCCCCACACTAGGGTGATAGAAAGGGGATAAGAAGACAGAAATATGGATGAAAATCCATATGATGTGTGCTACAATTTTTTGATACCCGAGTCACTAGCTTGACTCGATCCCCGCATTCATTGGTTCATGGGGAATGTTTGTAAATCCGGGACAACCACAGGTGGAATGTCCTCTCCAAAGTAATGCTTTAATCGATGACCATTTACTTTAAAATTTGGACCATCAGGCTGAGATAACTCAATGGTACCATAAGGATAAACCTTAGTGATAGTAAATGGACCAGACCAACGGGACTTAAGCTTTCCCGAGAAAATCTTCAATCTGGAGTTGAAAAGAAGGACTTGATCACCAACGTTGAAAACGCGGTTCTTGATTTTAGAGTCATGAATCTTCTTTGTCTTTTGTTTGTAAATTAAAGAGTTCTCATAAGCTTGATCACGAAGTTCATTTAGTTCATTCATTTGAACTTTTCTGTGATCACCGGCTGTCTGTATATCGAAGTTTGCATGCTTTAAGGCCCAGTAAGCCTTGTGCTCTAGTTCAATCGGAAGATGACATGCTTTTCCGTACACTAGCTTGTATGGAGTACACCCAATAGGTGTTTTGTAAGCTGTACGAAAAGCCCAGAGTGCGTCATCGAGTTTATCCGACCAGGATGCACGATTTTCACCTACTGTCCTTTCAAGGATTCTTTTAATACCACGGTTTGAAACTTCCACCTGCCCACTTGTTTGGGGGTGGTATGCAGTAGATAGACGGTGGGTAACACCATACTTTTGCATGACACGATCAAATTGGTCATTACAAAAATGTGTACCACGATCACTGATTATTGCACGAGGAGTTCCAAACCTGGCAAAGAGAGCTTTCAAAAATTTCACAACTACTCGGGCATCATTTGTAGGTAAAGCTTTCGCTTCAACCCATTTCGACAGATAGTCAACAGCCACGAGTATGTACTTGTTACCACGAGAAGATGGAAATGGCCCCATAAAATCAATACCCCAGATGTCAAATATCTCACAAACTTGAATGGCATTTTGTGGCATTTCATTTCTTTGAGATATGTTTCCATGACGCTGACAAGCGTCACAGGCTTTGACAAAGTCGTGGGCATCTTTATAGATTGTGGGCCAATTAAACCCGGAATCAAACACCTTTTTGGCGGTGTAGTTTGGACTATGATGGCCCCCGGTGGGTCCAGCATGGCAAGCTTTGAGAATATCAAGAGCTTCTTGTCCATAAACACACCGTCGGGTGACTTGATCCGCACAGATTTTGAATAAGAAAGGGTCGTCCTAGAAATAGTGTTTAACATCCTTGAAGAATTTATTCTTCTGCTGGGTCGACATCCCTTTCACAATGAAGTTACCCGCATGGTAATTTGCAAAGTCAGCAAACCATGGGGTAGAAGAGTTTCCACGAAAAGAAACCGCATTGAGTGTTTCGAGAGGAAATGTTTCATTTATTTCCTTTTTCTCGAAAACATCTTGGTGAGGGTTTTCTAATCTGGACAGATGATCAGCAGCCAAGTTCTCAGCTCCTTTTTTATCACGTATGATAATATCAAATTCTTGGAGAAGGAGAACCCAACGGAGCAATCTCGGCTTTGCATCTTGTTTAGCAAAGAGATATTTAAGAGCCGAGTGATCCGTATATACTACGCATTTGGTCAAGATTAAGTACGGCCGAAACTTTTCAAAAGCATACACCACGGCTAATAGCTCTTTTTCTGTGGTGGTGTAATGAGTTTGAGCTTCAGTCATAGTCTTACTTGCGTAGTGAATTGGCTGAAAATGCTTGTTTCTTCGTTGCCCTAAGACTGCGCCGATAGCAAAATCACTTGCATCGCACATTAGCTCAAAAGGTAAATCCCAGTCGGGAGCAACGAGAATGGGTGCTTCAGTAAGCTTTTTCTTCAATGTTTCAAAAGCTACGATGCACTCGGGTGAAAAGATAAAAGGAGCATCCTTTTTAAGAAGATGGGTCATTGGCCGGGCGATTTTGGAAAAATCTTGAATGAATCTACGATAGAAACCGGCATGACCTAAAAAACTCCTAATACCTTTGACGGTAGTAGGATGAGGTAATTTAGCAATAACATCGACTTTTGCTCTATCTACCTCAATCCCGTTCTTTGAAATTTTATGGCCAAGGACTATGCCTTCTTTGACCATAAAGTGGCTTTTCTCCCAGTTTAGACAAAGATTGGTGTCTTCACACCTTTGAAGCATTTTATCTAAATGGGAGAGACATGTTTGAAAAGAATCCCCAATGACCGAGAAGTCATCCATAAACACCTCCATTGTTTCCCCGATCATGTCGTGGAAAATGGCCATCATACATCGTTGGAACGTGCCAGGAGCATTACATAGGCCAAAAGGCATACGTCTATAGGCAAAAGTTCCGTATGGGCAGGTGAATGTGGTTTTATCTTGATCCTTTAGATCAATGGGAATCTGAAAGTACCCCGAGAAACCATCAAGGAAACAATAGTATTCGTTCCCTGCTAATCTCTCAAGCATTTGGTCCATAAAGGGTAGAGGAAAATGGTCTTTACGAGTGGCGTCATTCAACTTACGATAGTCAATGCAAACACGCCATCCCGTCACCAATCGAGTTGGAATTAACTCGTTATCTTCATTTGTGACAACAGTTATGCCACCCTTCTTAGGAACACAATGAATTGGGCTAACCCAAGGACTATCTGAG
Organism: Chrysanthemum seticuspe; assembly: GCA_019973895.1. Lineage (NCBI taxonomy): Eukaryota > Viridiplantae > Streptophyta > Magnoliopsida > Asterales > Asteraceae > Chrysanthemum > Chrysanthemum seticuspe. The sequence goes on from BPTQ01000007.1 coordinate 333,977,041, forward strand.
ATCGGGTAAATCAATCCTGCATCAAGAAGTTTGATAACCTCTTGTTTGATAACATCATGGATTTTTGGATTTACTCTTCTCTGATGTTGAACTGCTGGCTTAAAGTCATCCTCCATCAATATTTTGTGAGTACAAAATTCAGGGTTGATACCCTTAATGTCGGAGAGTTTCCAAGCAATTGCTTGCTTGTGTGACTTCAAGATTTTTATAAGAGCAGCTTTTTCATCTTTACTCAAATCTCTAGCAATAATGACTGGTAATTTATCATCACCTTCAAGAAATGCATACTCGAGATGAGGTGGTAAGTCCTTAAGCTCAACCTCAGGAAATTCTTCAGTTTCCTCAACTGACTTAACTTCCTTGTTATGAAGTTTGATGGGAGGGAGAGGAGAAGAAATGTCATGATTTAACAACTTCTCAAGAAGAATATCTCCCTCCAGATTAATCTCATCAGGAATTGAATCACTAGAGTGAGGGGCTGATGATGGATCATCATTAAGCAACTTCTCAATGAGAAGTATGTCCCCCTCAATGTCAATTGGAGCGTGATCAATTTCCCATGGAACAGAATCACTGGATAAGTAGGCTTCAATCTCTTCTAAGATGAAGTCACTTTCCTCAAATGGGGTGAGAGAAGGAGTAGAATTAGCGATGATAGGTTGAGATGAATGAGTGACATTATCACTCGAAGAATTATGATCATAACCAAGAACTTCTTGCGAGTACTCTTCAGAAGCAACATCAATGATATCTATTCGGTTAACCGACTCAGAATCATAATTTGCGGAGTACCTCGAAGTTTGGTCAAGGTTGAAGGTGACAGCTTCATTTCCAACACGCAATGTGATTTCTTGCTCAAATACATCTATGAGAGCACGGCCCGTTCTCAGGAATCCTCGACCAACAATGAGAGGAACCCGATGATCGGCATCAAAATCAACAACCACGAAGTCAGCTGGGAAATGGAACTTTCCTACTTTCACAAATACGTCCTCGGCAATGCCAAGAGGACGGGATATTGTACGATCTGCAAGCTCGAGAGTCATGCATGTAGGAGTAAGTTCCGGAAGAGAAAGTTTCTTCCATACTGAATATGGCATAAGATTAATGCTTGCACCAAGATCTGCTAGGGCAAAGCATTCAACCATTCCTGGGAATACACAAGGTAAGAGAAATTTCCCAGGATCTCCAAGCTTTTCTGGAAGCTTTTTCAGGATAACTGCAGAGCAGTTCTCGTTAAGAGGAGTTTTAGCCATTTCAAACAGCTTTTCCTTGTTGCTTAACATGTGTTTGAGAGTTGATGCAAACTTGGGCATCAGCATGATAGCATCCGCAAAGCTTATGTCAAAATGTAACTCTTGGAAAATTTGGAAAAATTTATCCATTTGATGACTAGCTTTTTCACGGAGCTTTTGCTCATTCAAACGTGATGGATATGGAATAGAAGATTTGGATTTAGCATTTTCAATGGGAGCTACAGGTGGTTCAAAAACAACTCCTGGATTAGACTTGGGTTTCTGGACAACTTGAGGTTGGACTACCGAAGGTAGGACGTGTGTGGTATTTCCATTATCAATAGGAAGTTCCTTGTCCTTTGTCGCCTTGGTAACTTGACTCATTGCCACAGGAGGAGGGGGCATTGGAGTCATAGGTCCATTATGTATTGGAGGCTCACTTTCCACTACCTTTGGAAGAGAAGAAGAAGAAGAAGTAGTAGGAATAGCGGGTCCATTGTATGAAACACCACTTCTGGTCGTGATCGCCTTAGCATCGCCCCTCGGGTTAGCGATCGTGTTGCTCGGAAGTTTTCCTGAGCCCGAGGGTTGATCATTTAAAGACTTTTTGAGATCAGCGATCTGACTGACCAACAATCTGTTCATCTCATCTTGGGATTTCATGAACTGCTTCAGTAACTCATCAGATGATGGTCCTGGAGGAGTAATGATGGGAGGTGGATTAGGAGGGAAATTTTGAGGTCGAATGTTTTGATTATGACCTTGTTGTTGAAAATTCCCTTGATTAGGATTCACATTCCCATGAAATTGATTCCCTCGATTGAAATTGTTTGGATGAAGGTTTCCTTGTTGTTGGAAACCTTGATTGGGTCCAGGATAGAAATTACCTTGGTTTTGATAACCTTGGTTCATTCTAGGTTGATTCTGATTCCGGTTAGGATTCTGGTTAAAACTGGGTGGTGCCTGATAAGTGTTAGCACGGTAGCTTGGTTCATTCTGAGGACGGTATTGATTACCTCCTTGATTTGAAGTACCGGCTATAGCATTTGCTTCAAACGGACTACCATCAGTGGCAGTACAGTTGTAGTATGCATGAGGACCACCACAAGTGACACAAACTTCAACTTTCTTCACTTCACCATGTGATGGTGTTTGAGTGAATGTGACTTTCTTTTGGTTAGCAAGAACCAAAGCCTGAACAATGTCCGTGAGTTTATCAATCTTAGCATCGGTGCTAGATGTACTCACAGGAGACGAAGTAGAAGGTCCAGCATTAGACTGATTTTGATATGTCTTTGTGCGGAAAGAACGGACCTGGGACTTGTTTTCAATGATTTGTAAGGCTTCTTTGGTGGTTTTGCTAAGGAAATTACCTCCCGCGGAGGCATTCAAAGAGTCTTGGTCAGCTTGTCTCAGACCATTATAGAAATTATCCATTTGCATTAATTCGGTAAAACCATGATGTGGACACTTGCGGAGCAATTCTTTGTAACGATCCCATGCCTCCCCGAATGATTCATCAAATCTCTGAGAAAATTTCATTATCTCATTCTTAAGACTTGTGGTTCGGGATGGAGGATAGAACTCGTTAACAAACTTGGTAACTAGATCTTCCCATGTCTCTATAGAACGAGGGGGTTGTTTCTCAAGCCAATTCCGGGCTTGTCCCTCTAGAGAAAATGGGAACAGAAGAAGTTTGATAGCTTCGTGTGGGACATTCTTGTACTTGATGGTCGATGCAATCTTGTTAAACCATCGAATGTGTGCATGAGGATCATCCCGCTCAAAACCATAGAATTGGCTTTGGGTTACTAGATTAAGCAACCCGGTTTTGAGCTCGAAGGTATCAGCCACAATGGCTGGGACAACAATGGCATCTCCGTAACCCTCGATGGGTGCTTGGAGAAGCTCATTCATGGGTTTGTCTTCTGCCATTTCGACAGGTGGTGGTGGTGGTAGACGTTCCTCAGTCACGGCTGAAGGAGCTGAACGTCCTCTACGTCTGCGAGGAATCTTTCCAAGTTCTGAAAGTGGACTTGTAGAACTGGAAGAACGAGTGCGCATGCACTAAGTATAAAAATCAATTTTCAAAACAAATGAGGCAAAACACAAGTGAACTTAACCAATAATCCCAAATGAAATGGCTTCTTTGAAAAAGGTACACCAAATCACAAGTGACACAAAGGCAAGTTTTAAATCTGATGTTCGGGAACTTATTATGGTCGCACCCCCAGTTAGGTAGTGCACTGCCTTGATTTGCGGTGGTTGATTTTTATGTATTAATTAAGGACCACTGAAAAGACGTAGGTATGATTTGTGCTGATGGGTTTAAAAACTTTTGACAATATTTTTGGTATCGTCCCGTTTAACCAAATCGTATCTCTTTAAGAATAACCTTAAAAGAAACACAAGCTAGAAAACGTTACGATTGTTTTGTTGTTTTATACTTTGTTTGGTGTTTTTAACACTTTAGAAAAAGTGTTAATGAACTTTTTTGATTTTTAATACTTTGTTTTTAACACTCTAGAAAACAGTCAAGTCTAACAAACTAAAAACTGCTCAAACACTAATGCAATTAAGATCAGAGGAATATAGGGAATTCCTGGGTCGTTAAGTCCCACGGAGGATGAATTGGTGTAATAAACACTTGATCAGATAGTAGAATGATCACTAAGGATAGTGATCAATAAGGTTTTGGATGGAAAATTATACCTAAAGAGAAAATCTACAAATTAAAGCGACTTAAATGCAAATTAAAAGAAATAAAAGATAAAAGATATTAAATAAACGCTATCACTATTTTTAAAGGCGATGAACGTTTAAAACCTACAACTTAAAACTTACGTTTAAAATAAAATTACGTCTACGTATAAAATAAAATGTGAGTTTTAAAGAAATAAAAGGCCTATAAATATGAAAATGATATTTGTACAATCCTAATAATAAAATAAAATTATTAGAAAAAGAAAATTATTTTTACAACTATTTATTTAATTATTATTAATTAAAAACTATTTATTAAGTATTTAAAATGCACTAAAATACAAGAAAATACAAAATTAACCTAGAAAAATGAAATTATAACTTGGAAAAATCTAAAATATGATAAAACTTATTTTAAAACTAAAAATATATTTTTTAGACTTATTATGTATTTATTATTAATTTAAAACTATTTAAAACTAATAAAAATGCTAAAAAATACTTTTTAAACTAAGAAAATTATGGAAAAATACTTTTTATTACTTTTATATTTATCTTAACCTAAGAAAATTGAAAAATCATTTTTTTGAACTTTTTATAATTTATTAGTATTAAAAGCTATTTAAAAATGCCTAAAAACTGTTTTTAATGAAGAAAAATAGCAAATGAAGACCAAAAATTATGAAACCTACAGGAAAATTATAAAATGATAATATGAATCTAAGAAAAATGAAAAACAAGTAGCTTATGTATGAGATTAATGAACTGCTGTGTAACTGATTATCAAAATAAGCTAGAAAAATAAGCAAACAAGCTATAAAGCCTACCAAACAGTGACTAAGGCTAATGTCTATCAAAATAAGCTATAAGCAACTAATAACACCTATTCTTATCAAGCTACAAACTCAGAACCTATGAAATAAGCTAACTGCTATGTCTAGCAAAACAGTGAACACCCCCTATGTTTGAGCTTATTCAACAGCTTAACAGAAGTGCTAAAACCAAAAACAGAAATTAGGCCTTATAGACCACCTGGCTGACTACTCTTAAACCAATTCTCAGACCATGATAAGCTCTTATGAGCTTGTGAGAAGCTTTTACAAAACCTGACAATCCACTGAGTAAAACTCAGTTAATACTGACTTACTTGGGACAAAATGATAAGCACTTGCAGGCTTATCTAATAAGCTGCAAATGGAAATTTTAAACTTGGAACTTAAAAAGGACCAGGTTAACTATCCAAAGAAACAAAAATCACAAAGTTTGAACAACTAACAAGCTCTGTGTGAGCTTTTGAAAGTGAAGGTTAAAACTGTGCACAGGGGATTTTGACTTTTGTTATTAAACTAAAGGTTTGACTTTTATGAACTTATGATTGATCTTAAACACTGATATTGATGTATTAAGGTATATTAAGACTTGTTTGATGCATGGTAACAACTTTTTAACACAAGATCATGATCACAGAACAAAAAAATCCAACAGTTAATGCATAAAATGAGATTAAAAGGATTTTTGACTTTTACTTGAATAAGAACAGATTTTGTTGGTTTCTATGAGCTAAAGAGACCTAATGAAACACAGAACAAGTAATAACAATGACTTGAGTACTCTTGAACACTGTTAAACAAAGTAAACCAAACACTCCTTTCTGAAACTGATTTAGAACTTTTCAAAGCAAAACAATGATTTAGACCATGAAACTGAATCACACCCTTGAATTATCATATAATAAGACTAGAGAAGTATGAAACAACAGCAATAGCAACATAAAACTTAAGATTATCAGTTATGCTAATAAAATTATTGAAATAAAATTTTTAGAAACTACAACTTCTAATGAACCTACAACTGATTTTATTGTTTAATTAGACTTAACTAATACTACTGAACATGAAAACACAGAAATTAAAGCTACTAATTGACTAAATTGATTAAATACCAAAATGATCAAAAAGGCTTACAAATGGGATTCCAAGTAAATACTGAGAACTGAGTAACAAACACAACCTAAAGCTTCCCAAGAAGCACTATACCAAGGCCATCCATTATATACCCTGCTCCAGCCTGCTAGAACCTTGCACCATGGTTTTTTTATTTTTAAGTTATTTATTTGATATTTTTGTGAATTTCTGATTTTTACCAATAAACTGCTTTTAAGAGTGTCTAAAAGCTTTGATAAGCTTTATGAGGAGCTTATATGAGCTTCTAAGTCCAAACTAACCACTTCTAACAACATTTCAACATATTGAAATTTTTGAATAATAAGAAAACTGCATAACTTGAGATATAGCTTGAAACTGGAAATTGATGCTTACAAAAGTTTTATATTACACTGAAAACATGAAATACAAGATTTAAAAGCTTTAAAATGCACTGGAATTTAGAATTAAGCTAAAACGACATTCAAAAGTAAAATTACACTAGATTGCCTTCTCTGTTGCTTCTTTCTTGATATTTATTGACTTGAAACATCTCTTGTCGACCTCTGAAAATATCCCACCATAATCCAACCGTTGAAATCATCCAGATAATCATTTTTGCCATTTGGCGAATTTGGCGCCATTTTTTCAAAGGGTTGGTTTTTCACATTAATTGGGGTTGGATTGGTGTGGAGGTGGAGGGGAAGAGTAATCAAGTGGATATGGTGAGGTGTAAAGGTGAAAACCAGTGGTTAAAACCACTGGTTTTGGCTAAAACTGCTTTGGTGAAGGAGGTGAACAGTACCGGCGGTTTATTCGAATTTAAAATCTGGGCCGGGTCACTGTTTTGGACTTGGATTTGGGCTTAGTTAATAATAGAGTCCGTTTGGTTTAGTTTAACAATAAGGACCAATTATGCAATTTAGCCAAAGTTGAAGGGTTTATCTTGAGCATTTTCCAAAGCTCTCACAAGGACTAAAACTGCCAAGTAAGAATAGTACAAGGACCTTTGTTGATAATTTCCATTTTTACAAATTCAGGGACCAAAACTGTCAATTTAGAAACTATAAGGACCAATATTGTAATTTCTCAAAAAGTTTATCATAAGGACCATTTTTGCCATTTATTAATAGAACAAGGTTAAAAGTTGATAATTTTCACTTTTTAAATTAACCAAGGACTATTTTTGACAATTTTCAAAGTTAAAGGACTAAAGTTGTCAATTTGTGATTTTTAAACTTTGAAGGGTTTATTTTGACAACTTTTGAATCTCATGGACCTTAAATGATATTTTACAAGTTTTGGAATGACCAGGGACTAGATTTGACAACTTTTGTAACTTGGGGGACTAAAACTGCCAATTATGCAAACTTGATACGTTTTTCACCAGATTTTGATGTTTTTGCATTTAAAACATATAAAACACTTGTTTGTGATATTTTTATCATTTTGATGTGTTTCTGAGTGTTTTCAGATGTTTTTGGCATTCTAACAGTATAAAAATGATGAGTATTTAGACACTCATCAATCCTGTTCTTCTTGCTATGGTGGCTACTTCACCAACTCAGTCTCCTATCTCTGAGGTATGCTCAAACTGTTATGAGTTTTATCAAAAATTGCTTAACAGTTATGTGATTGAAAGAGATAATTGTATTAGGGCTAGGTCTGAGGTAGCAGGTTACCAAATCACTTTAGAGTCTATAGAAGCTAAAATCATAACACATGAAAATAATGAAATGGCTTGGGCTGAAAAGTATGAACAACAGGATTACCAGTTAAAACTCAGTGAATGGAAACTAAACTGTAAAATTGCTGAAATTGAGAAACTAACTAAGGAAAGAGATGATTTGTTAGCTAAGTTTGCTGCTTGGGGAGAGTCTGGCTTGTCTCATGTTGAGTATGTTGAAAAACAGAGAAGGGCTTACATTAGAACAGGCTTAGGATTTGGAATGGACTTTAGTAAAATAGATGAAAACCAACCTAGTGATCAGGATGATGGTGAGGACATAACCACTAGTGATGATGAGCTCATTAACTATGTAGATTCATCTAGTAATGATGGCTCAGTAAGTGAACCACCTCCTGAATATAAGAAAGACAATGGTTATCATGCTGTTCCTCATCCCATTAGTCATCACCCCTCTAGGCCTGATGTTTCTCGTTATGGAGTAGATAGTCTAGAGTTTAGGAAGAAGCTTATTGCTAAATCTAGATCTGAGAAACCCAAAGAAACTGTTGAAAACAATATTCAAAATCCAGCAGTACCTTTAAATCAAAGTACTGCTCAACAAGCAGTACCTTCTGCAAAACCTTTTCAACACAGTACTGCTAAACCTTTTTGGGATAATTTTGGTCAAAACAAATTTCATCAGTCCTCAAGAAGGCAAAATAATTTTGGGCATAGACATAGAAGAAATCACTTTGGTCATATGGGTCAAAAACTGTGTTTTGTGTGTTATAGTCCTACTCATTTAATCAAAGATTGTGACAAACACTCAGAATATCTAAGCAAGTTTTCAAGGAATAAGTCTTACAATCAGAAACCTAGAGAGCACAAACCAGTTTGGACTAATTCAAATAGGGTTAATCACAGAAACTTCACACCAGATCATAGATACCCACATCAGAGAAGACCTTCAGTATCTCACAGTACTTTCCAAAGTACTGCTCAGAGACAAGGTACTGAAAACCATACTTGGGATAGAAATTCTAGGAGATCTCACTATCAACCTAGAAGGTATCACAGTTCATATAGGGGATCTAGATCACAAGAACCACCTGTTAAAACTGAATGGATTAAAAGGGACAGTACTGCTGAGAGACATACAGTACGTTCAACAAAAAGTGAATCAGATGTTTTTGTGTCAAAAGAAAAGGCTAATAATCTGGTGAAAGAAATTTATGTTGAAAAACCAGAGAGTTTTGAAAATCCACATGCTAAACATCAAAAGATAATTTTGGATCATAATCTGAGAGATAGTGAGAATTACATACTCAAAGAATTTGAGTTTGTAACTTCTCAAGGGGAACACAAGTCAGTAATGGCTTGGGTTCCTAAAAGTTTCTAACTCTTTTCTTTGTGTGCAGGGCAACCCAGAAGAGGAGCTTAAAGATCATCTTATTGTGGATAGTGGTTGCTCTGGAAGTATGACAGGCGATAAAGAGATCCTGTCTGATTTTAAAAGTATTAGTGGAGGAAAAGTTGCATTTGGGAATGATCCCAATGGAGGAAGGATTACAGGGAAAGGAACAATTAAAGCTGGGAGAATTGATTTTGAGAATGTCAGATATGTGAAAGAGCTAAAGTTTAACTTGTTGTCAGTCTCTCAAATTTGTGATAAAAAGCATCCTGTGTTATTCACTGACACAGAATGTCTTATCCTTTCTTCTGACTTCAAACCTGTTGATGATGACTTGGTAGTACTTAGAGTACCAAGGACAAATGATGTGTATAGTTTAGACATGAAGAGTCTACATTCTTATGGTAGAGCCACATGTTTGGTGGCTAAAGCAACATCTGAAGAGGCACATCAATGGCATAGAAGATTGGGCCATGTGAATTTCAAGAACATCAACAAACTGGTCAAAGGAAATTTAGTTAGAGGTTTACCTTCAAAGACTTACAGGAATGATCAATCATGTTTGGCATGCAAGAAGGGTAAACAACACAAAGCTTCCTGCAAGAAGCTTGATGAAAGAAATATTAGAGAACCATTGGAGCTATTACACATGGATTTATTTGGACCTGTCTCTGTAGCAAGTTTAAATAAGAAGAAGTACTGTTTGGTTGTTACTGATGATTGTAGTAGATTCAGTTGGGTTTTCTTTTTGGGCTTTAAGGATGATACCTTTGATGCTATTCAAACTCTTATAATAGCACTAGAAAACCAATTAAGACTCAAGGTTAGAGGTATTAGATGTGACAATGGAACTGAATTCAAGAACAAGCCTATGGATGACTTTTGTGCAAATAAAGGCATAAAAAGGGAGTTTAGTATTGCTAGAACACCACAGCAAAATGGTGTTGCAGAGAGGAAAAATAGAACCTTGATTGAAGCTGCAAGGACCATGTTAGCTGATTCTCATCTCCCTATTCAATTTTGGGCAGAAGCTGTAAGTACTGCATGTTATGTACTCAACAGGGTTTCTGTCACCAAACCACAGATGAAGACACCATATGAATTGCTGATGGGCAATAAACCCAACATTCGTTTTATGAAGCCTTTTGGATGCCCTCTTACTATTTTGAACACCATTGATAATCTGGGAAAGTTTGATGGCAAGTCTGAAGAAGGTTACTTATTGGGCTATTGCACTAACAGTAAAGGATTTAGAGTCTACAACAGAGTTACTAAGAAGATTCAAGACTGTCTTCATGTTGAGTTCTTAGAAGATCAAGACAATGAACAAGGTAAAGGTCCTGATTGGATGTTTGACCTTGAGATTTTATCTCCTTCAATGAATTATGTACCTGTTAGAGAAGAAAATCAACCTTTACATAATGAAGAAGATATTCAGTATGTTGTTTATGATATTCATCTTAGACCTGATGTTATTCCTGATAAAGATCCTATGAGTCCAAAACAAAGTACTGATGTTCCTAAGCAAAGTACTGATTCGCCAAAACAAAGTACTGTTGCACCACAATCCTCATTATCTGCTGAGGATCAATCTATTCAAGAGGAACTTAATCAGATGCTTCTTCAAGATGTATTAGCACATTCTTACACAGATGAACAAAGGAGATCTTATGAAGAGGCAAAGAAGAAGAACAAGACTGCAGAGTTCTCTAACAGTATTTTGGACAGTACTTTCAACCAAAGTACTGTTGCACCTATTGACAGTACTTTAGATGATTTGGATGATCCTACTATGCCTGGGTTAGAAGAAACTGATGATGAGCTTGAAGATGAAGGTATTTTCTCAGATTCCAATGAAGGTGCTGATTATACTAACTTGGATGATGCATATGCAGTTCCACAGTCTCCAATCTTACGAATTCATAAGAATCATCCAACTGATCAAATCATTGGTCCTTCTACATCTGGAGTTATGACAAGACACAAAGCTAAGGGTTTCACAAAACCTCACAATGCTTTACTTAGCTTTGTGTATAAACAAAACAGGCTAAATAATAAGGACCATCAAACCTGCTTATTTACTTGTTTCATCTCTCAAGAAGAACCCAAGAATATTGCTCAAGCTTTGACTAAAGAAAGCTGGGTTGAAGCTATGCAGGAAGAACTTCTTCAATTTAAACTTCAAGAGGTTTGGGTTTTATGTGATCTTCCAGATGGGAAGAGAGTTATTGGAACTAGATGGGTTTTTAGAGTCAAAAGAGATGAAAGAGGCAATGTTATCAAAAACAAGGCAAGATTAGTTGCTCAGGGTTATAGACAGGAGGAAGGGGTAGATTATGATGAGGTATTTGCTCCTGTGGCAAGGATTGAAGCAATTAGAATCTTTCTTGCTTTTGCTTCTTATATGGGTTTTCAGGTATACCAGATGGATGTCAAGAGTGCCTTTCTGTATGGTACTATTACTGAAGAGGTGTATGTGAAACAACCTCCAGGTTTTGAAGATCCTAAGCACCCTAACAAAGTATATAAGGTGGTTAAGGCTCTATATGGTCTTCATCAGGCACCTAGAGCTTGGTATGAGAGGCTCTCTACCTTCTTATTACAACATGGATACAGAAGAGGAGCTATTGACAAGACCTTGTTTATCAAGAGAGACAAGAAGGATATCATGTTAGTACAAGTGTATGTTGATGATATTATCTTTGGGGCTACCAAACAGTCCATGGTTAAGGAGTTTGAGCAGCTGATGCAGAAGGAATTTCAAATGAGTTCAATGGGAGAGTTAACATTCTTTTTAGGACTTCAGGTTAAGCAGTCCAAAGAAGGAATTTTTATTAGCCAAGACAAGTATGTTACAGATATACTTAAGAAGTTTAATTTTGATGATATGAAGTCTGTTACTACACCGATTAAATCTATCAATTCATTGGGAAAAGATGAAGATGGTCAGCCTGTTGAAGTCAAATTATACAGATCTATGATTGGCTCTCTTATGTATCTTACTGCATCAAGGCCTGATATCATGTTTGCAGTTTGTTTATGTGCCAGATATCAAGTTTCACCAAAGATCTCTCACCTGAATGTTGTCAAGAGAATATTCTGTTATTTGAAACAACAACCTAAGTTGGGGTTGTGGTATCCTAAAGAGTCGCCTTTTCACTTAGAAGCTTTTTCAGATAGTGACTATGCAGGTGATAACTATGATAGAAGATCCACAACTGGTGGATGCCAATATCTTGGAAGAAGGTTAGTCTCATGGCAATGCAAGAAGCAGAAAATTGCAGCAACATCATCTACTGAAGCTGAATATGTAGCTGCTGCAAGTTGTTGTGGTCAAGTTTTGTGGATGCAGAATCAACTCTTGGATTATGGGTTCAACTTTAAGAATACTCCTATCAATATTGATAATGAGAGTACTATTTGTATTGTGAAGAATCCTGTGTATCATTCCAAGACAAAGCATATTCAGATTAGGCATCACTTTATCAGAGACTGTTATGAGCATAGGCTCATTAATGTGGTTAAAGTTCACACGGATGACAATGTAGCTGATCTCCTCACCAAAGGTTTTGATGTGTCACGATTCAATCACTTGGTCGTGAGCATTGGAATGATTAACTACTAAACTATGTTTAAGGGGAGGACTATAAGATGTTTGATATAGTCCTGTGTATTGCTTGAGGGGAGGATGTTAGTTTCTACTTAGATTATATGAAGGTTTTTGGCAAAAGTACTGTATTTCCTAAAAGTACTGCTTGAGAAAGTACTGCTTGGGAAAGTACTGCTTATGTGGAAAGTACTGTTTGTCGTATTAAAGTACTGTTCCAACGGTAATATTGAAGGGTAATTGGTAGTAACGGTAACTTTGTTATTTGGGCTGTGATTTTTCAAATCTCACCTATAAATAACTTCTTTCCGATTTTCCCTCTCATATTATTACTTCACATCTTTTCCATACTTATCTTCCAATTACCATCTCTTTAATATTCGATACAATCTTTCTATTGTGCTTACTCTTTCAACAATATGGTGAAGGTTTAACTATGGATAACTATGCTTTGACAAAGGCGCTTGCTAGGTTGAACAAGACTGTTGAACGTCAAGCTAAAACTATTCGGAAGTTGAAGCGTAACTATTTCTGGTTGAGAAATTTTGTTAAACCATATATTCAAGGTTTCAACTTATGGGTTAAGGAGGAAAACAAACGTCGAAAAGCACTTCGTCAGGAATTGAAAAGAAAGACGGTTCCTAAATCATCTTCTGTCAACTTGGGGAGGAATTTAGACAAAGAAAATTTGAAAGAAGATGTTATGAAGACAAAAGAATCTGAAGAAGATGTTTTGAAGAAGAAAGAAGATTTTTCTGAGGAACAAGAAGAAGAAGTACAAGTTCAAGGTACTGATAATCAAGGTACTGATAATCAAGGTACTGACATTCAAGGTACTGATGAACAAAGTACTGAACATCAAAGTACTGAGTTTCATGATACATCTAGGCCAGAAGTTATAACACCAATAACTCCAAGGGTTTTGAATTTTGAAGAAGAAGTTGGTCCTTCTACAGTTGTTATAGAGGAAGAGGAGGAATCTAGATTTAAACCTATTCATTCACCAAGTGATGATGAATTAGTTGCTACAATTCTTGATCTGTCACAACCAAGAGGAGGAGTTACTATTCGAGAAGCACAAGAAGAAGAACAACCAAGAACTGATCAACCTGCAATTGATCCAAAAGACAAGGGAAAAGGTATTTTGGTTGAAGTTAAGAAAAAGAAGCTTACTTTGGCAGAACTTAGAGCATTTGAAGTTGCAAGGAATGAAGCTGCAGCTAGAAAAGTTCAAGAAGAGTTAGATGCTAAAGATAGAGAAGAACGAGAAGCTCAAGAAGCTTTGGATAGAGAAGCAGCTCAAAAGGTGCAAGATGAATTGGATGCTGAAGCTGCTGAATCTTTACAGTCTCCAACACCTGTTAGATTCATGTCAAGAAGACCTAATTTGGCTAAAGAAAGAAATGCAATGATGGCATATCTAAAAGGCAGAGGATTTAAAGGATTGCAAAAGCTAAATTATGTGGATATGAAGAGATTATATGATGCTGAGAGAGAAGCTTATAAGAAAGATGTTGCAGGCATTAAAGATTTTAGAGAAGAAGCTTTTTGGACTGAAGCTGAAAGGAAGAAAAGCTTAAAGAGAAAAAGAAAAACTGAAGCTACAGATGTTCAGTTTTCAAAGAAAGAGAATGTTGAATTAAGATCTGAGACTAGTGATGAATTGAAGAATTATCTCAGAATAGTAGATTTTGATTATACCAAGGAAGATAATGACATGAAGATGAACAGATCAAAGATCAGTGCTTTCAAAGTTGAGAAATCTAAGAATGGAGATTACATGGTTTTTCACAAAGAAGATAAAAGTTTCAGAGTTTTTAAACGGCTATGGGACTTGCTGCATATCATAGACAGAGTAGATCTATTCTACTTGTATCATGTAGTAAAGACTTATTTTGAAGATAATCCGTTAGAAGGGATTGGATTGGTTTTACAAGGGGATCTCATGACCATGTGGGAAACTGATGAAGAGAGTTCTGATGATATTTGGAAGGATCAAGAAAACTGGGAAATAGTTTGCTGGAGATTCTTTGAAGAATCTGGAGTTCATGTCTTGGAGCTAGAAAATGGAACAATGATTCACATGTTTGCAGAAAGAAGATATCCTCTTTCAGTTGATCTAATGAGAAGAATGCTAGAGCATGGATTGGAAGTAGAAGAGGCTGATGAAACTGCTTGCATGATGATCAATCTGTTTATAGACTGGACTACCATTGCTGAGAATGATCTATAACTGGTATGAATTTTATTTGAATAAATAGTTTTTGATATATCAGTACTTTTATTCAAAGTACTGCTGATCAGACAGTACTTTCATCAAAGTACTGTTTGCTGAACTAAACCAGTTAAGTAAAATTTAGATGAAACCTTTTTGCTAAGCAATAAATATTTTTGAAATAAAGGTTGAATAAATGGTTTTTGTGATGATAACATCAATAGGTTATCAATCCACCATGGTTACAAAAGGATTGACTAATCCATGAGCAAACGGCTCTGGTAAAGATATATTAAATCCGTTTTTAGTTGACAACTTGCTAATAAGTTGGATGGTCATCAACTCACCATATCAGTAATGTGAAGAGTTGGCTAGCCCACAAGAAATGGCTTGTGGTAAAGGAAGTGGAAAAACCATTATTGGTAATTAGTTCACCATTAGATAAAAGAACTAACTAGTCCAGAAGGGTACAGCTTTTGGTAAAGACAAAACAAATCTGTTGATAGCTGGTGGTTTGCTAAAAATCATATGGTTATCAATGTACCATGGTCTTACACACCAAAACATTTGGCTACTCCAGAGATAATGGCTTTGGTAAAGAGTTCTAAATCCATTGAATTTTCAATTATTCACTTAGATGTGATGAGAATAGTATGCAACTTAAATTGAATTATTGTACACATTGTCATATGTTGCTGTGTTGCTGAAAAGATGGAGATTGCTGAATGCTGCTGTGAAGAAAAAAATTCTAAGAGATACTTTGACAAAAGCACAGATTTTACAGAGATATAATCTAAAGACTAAAGAACAATCCATTTTAAAGATGAAGCTGTTAAAGATATATTCACAAAGGAACTTGAAGTCAAGCAAGTAGAATTCAAGTTAGGGGAGGATTGTTGGGATATGAAAGTGCTGAAGACATCAAAGTACTGAAGATATGAAAGTACTGTAAACTGCAAAATACTGGAAGAAGTCAAAGAGTCAAAGTACTGCTAAAGACAAAGTCAAAGTACTGCAAGATAAAGTCAAAGTACTGCTAGAACAGAAGAACTGTTATATTCGTTTATGGAAAGTATTGTATTCCATGTTTAGATTACTTGTCGTACAAGGTTATCAATTGTAAACCGACTAGGATATCCTTGAGCCTATAAAAGGACTCCTAGATTTTCATTAGAGGTACGATTTCAGAAAAAGAGTTTTAGAGTTTACGAATTAAGAGTTTAAAGAAAAGTTCGAATATCTTAGAGTTGTATTAGAGTATCTGCATAATAAGCAGATTTAGAGTTTGTTAATAAAGTTTTCTTCTTAGCTTTGTTAAGTAAATTCCGCGTACTTGATAAAGATTGCTCAGTGTTTCTTTGTTAATAACTTAGGATTTATCCGAGGTTATTAAACCTTAACAAGCTAGTTTAGTTTGATTAAAGTATATCGATCCAACAACGTGGCATTAAGTGTGAATAATGACATCATATACATCCTTATATATATATATATATATATATATATATATATATATATATATATATATATATATATATATATATATATATATATAGGGGCGCATTCATTATGCATTTTCCGAAAAACTCTGAAAAAAGTACTTCTTTAAAAACCTGTTAAATTCCTGCAAAATATCCATTGTGACTCGATACAAGCATTTGACTCTAATAAACACAAAAATATATACAATTGCAATTATTGTTAATCTCATGTTCTTAATAGTTCTAAAAGCACATGTGATCTTCCCTACACTTATCTTCTTGTAAAATACCTTTATATGCAATTATGACGAAGTTAAAAACAAAATAAAGCATTTTCACAAAATAATATAAACGTGAGAATTAACCAATAATGAAAAAGGTATATAAAACACACAAATAAAAATGAAAAATAAACATGGGTTGCCTCCCAAGAAGCGCTTTTCTTTATTTATGAGTCTTGTAGCTAGACTCGAAGCCAACCACTACGTCATCTTATGCACGCTCACGTGCCCATATCTAAGCCAATCTAATGTTCTTTCATCTTTCTTATAATCATCTCCAAACACTAGGCATTTTTTATAATATGTCTTATTTTTCTCATGAGAATGCCTTAAGTCCATTTTGCTTGTCTCTTTCACTAAGTCATGAAATAGGATCCATTCGATTACATGCCTCGATATCTTTGTGTTTAAACCTAGGGTGTGTACGGGGAATTTGATAGACAAAATCCTCAACTTCATCAGAGAATGTAATTAAACCATCAACCATTTCTTCATTCAACTTAGTCATTCTCTTAAAGGATTTTCCAAATATCACTTGAGTGAGGTTTCCATCAATGAATTCTCCTAAGTCATCTAAGACCATGAATTCTACCAAATAAGCAAAATTTCCAACAAAAATGTACAAATGGGTAACTGCATTAACAACATTGTTCCCTTGATAGGCTAACTCATTTACATTAATTTTATTGTATAAATTCCTCGAAATTAAGTTTAAAGGCAAGACCGAATTAAAGTAAGCATCAAAACTTTCAGATCCTATTTTACAAGGGAATTGCATGTTGAAAGGACTATCTTTCTCAATTCTACACCTAGGGACAAAACCTTGAGAGGGATCTTCCTCTATCTTAACCCTAACTTCATCAATGACTTCTCCGTCATCAAGTGCCTCCTCATCATTGAATTCCTCATCGGAATCCGAATCATAAAAAGGACTATTATGGCGCCAATTTATTTCATTATACCCTAGGTGATTATCAAAGTGGTGAGCGGGTGAGAGATTGGGTGGATTCGCATTCTCCATAGCGGGGATTGGATCAGGTAGAGTAAATTCTTACGGCAAAAAATGTGAATCATGAAAGGTGATGGGATCTACGAACAAAAGCACAAAGAAGGGGGATAGACTACAAGAAAGCTACAAAAAGGAAAAAAAACTCACTTGATAGGAATCAAGCGAGTAAACCTAATCGAGATAGAAACCTAACTAGCTATTCTATTCCCCGGCATCGGCGCCAAAAACTTGATGCGTGGGTTCGGGGTCGAAAGACTTCCTTTTCCGCGAGCAAGCTTTACAACCCACTAGGCAGTGTACCTAATCGTTGCAGTGTAGTATGGGCAAGCCCAGGGCGTTGATCATTCTCTAGGGGAATATAGATGCTAGTAGTTATGTATGACTAAAGGGTGAGGTGAGGAAGATTCTATTTTATCTTTTTATAATTTTTTATGAAAGCGATTAAAATCTCAGGGTTTGAAGAGTGGGGGTTGGTAATTCTACCAATTAAACTACTTTAACAATTTAAATTAAAAACTAATTAAACTAATTTAAAAGTAAAAGTTATGGATCAAGTGAATGTGTTTCTTATGATAATTAAAAACATGTTCACTTAGATTTTCTTACTCCCTAGTTATCTTTTATTGGTCGGTTGAATTGTCACATCCTCATTCTAATTGATGCGTTATATTCCGTGTTAGTCATAGGGCGGTGCCTAATTCCCCAATTCTATGAATCGTAACTCTCATCTAGCACATCCGGGATCGCCAAGTACCATATCTCTCCCAAATATCCTATTATCCTTAAGCTACAACTCACGCAATAAATACAACGATGGCCTAAGTGCACTCTTAGGCTTTTTGCTTTTTAGGACGTTCAAGCTCGCAACAATTAAAGAAGAAGCCAGTTTTCCTTACTCTAGCGTCTACCAATTAGAACAAGAGACAACCTAACAATAATTAATAACTAGGTTTCATTGGATCTAAGCAAACACTAATTAATTTAGTTACGCATGATAGATAAGCAAGAACACAAACAAACAATCAAACATAGATGAAACATGGTGATAGAATGGATAAACAAACTTATCTTTAAGTGTAAAAGAGGGTTTGAAACCTTAAAATACTGCCAAGTCGGACCTCAAATGAAGTAGGGTCTGTTCATCAAAATAATGCACACAAAATACAGAAAATTCGAAGTCTATATATATATTTTACACTCGCGACGGGGTCGGCTTTTGATGGTGACGTCGTTTGATCGTCGTCATTAGGGTTTCGTTTTGACTAAGTCATCGTTGGGACAACGTCAGGTATGAAGTAGTGACGCCGTCTGGATTGCTTTTGGACGTCGTCTAGATAGAATCTTGGTTGTCTGATGTGAAAAGAAAAAGCGACGCCCTTCTGAATTAAGGCGTGACGTCGTCAGATGTTATGACCAAAATAAGCTCTGATCCATCGCTTGAGAGTTTTTAGAATACCATGTGAGTGACGGCGTCGCCCTTGGAGTTAGGACACCGTCAGGCTTGTAAAACAGCCTTGTTTTCTTGACTTTGTTATTTTCTTCATGTTTTCGCTCCTTTTCGTCCAAAATGCTTCATTCCAGCAATTTGCTTCCAAAAGACCTAAAATGTAAAAAGGAACGATTTTAAGCAGTAACGGATATAAAACGTAACGATTTAGGGCTTAAATGACCCCCTAAAAATGTGTATTTTAATTCCTTATCATTTATTGCAGAGTCTTAAAGTTATTTATTGCAGAGTCTTAAAGTTAGACTCTATTCAGCTCCTAGTCCATCTCGTGCATGCTTACATTTCCACGCGTGAGCCTTTGAACAATCTTCTCGTCACTAATGTATTCGGGTCCCAAATTCAAGATACCTTTGAAAAACTCTTTAATATTTTGATAAGGTTGCGTTTTTACTTGCAATATGTCTCTTACATTCACCCGAAGTAATGGCCAAATCTTGTTGCACGCCTTGTTTGAAAGATGTTTAAATCTTGGGTGTGAACGGGCCATTTGGTAAGTGACACTATTGTTCCTATTATAAAGGGTAATTAATCCATCGAACCTTTCACTTCAAACAAGCAACCCTACAAAATGGTTTTTCGAGTATAACATTACCCATCTCTTCATCACGGTAAGCATCCATATTTTTCACAATAGCAAAATCTGTAAAAATTAAAAAACATTCTAACAAAAAAGGCACATTTATAAAAGCTCCTACTACATTTTCCCTTTATAGTGAACTTTCTCTTCCATTATCGAATTATATAAGCTTTTAGACATCACATTTATTGGAAGAATAGGAAAAAAGTTAGCATTCACATGTTTGTATTCTATCATGCATAAGCCTATAAATTATAAGCACACTCAATATGGATCTTCTTATCATAGTCACAAAAACTAGGATGTTCATCAATCTCCTCATTCATATCATCATGCCTAGTTTTCACTATGTTTACCTTAGGTCCATCAATAATTTCTCCTTCCTCAATCTCGAGATCTAAGTCCTCCATCTCATGATCATTAAACACTAATGGCTCATTTAGATCTATCAATTCTAAGAAATCCTCATGTTCAGGGTCTTATAATCTATTTAAAATTAGTGTTTCACCCGTTATCCTAGCTTCTAAATCAAGCTCCGTTCATTCAAGCAATCCTATCACACAAATAGATTTAGTGTTGTTACAAATTGAAATATCACTCTTAAAGATTGCTTTTTCATTCCTTACTCTTAAAGTAATTTTATTTTTAAATACATCAATTATAGCATGAGTAGTATACAAGAATGGTCTTCATAGGATCAATGTAATTTGTACATCCTCAGGCACCTCAAGATTAATAAAGTATACGGGAAAGACAAATCTATCAATTTTTACCAACACATTTTCTACTATTCCCTCAGGAATTTTAACAGTTTTATCAGCCAATTTTATAATTAAGCATGTAGGAACTAATTCACCTCATCTTAACTTAATGCAAGTTGAATAAGGCATAACACTAACACTTGCTCCTAAGTCATCTAAGGCTTGATTAAAAGTAATGTTACCAATACAACAAGGTAAATTAAAACTCCATGGGTCTTTTTCTTTTGGAGGTAGAGCATCCTTTAAAATTGATGAGCAGTGCATGTTCATTGTTGCTTTTATCTCCTCCTCAATCCTTGACTTCTTTTTCAACAGCTTTTTAAAGTGAGGGAAAATTCAGGTGCATCTTTCAAACTCTCAATAATTGGCATATTGATCTGCAGTTTTTTTTAAATCATCCAAGGATTCCTTGTCAACACTACTATTCTCTCTCAATCATCTAGGAAAAGGAATTGATGGATGATTTGTTACTCCTGCTATCTGTTTATCCTACAAAACCTTTGGAAGAAAACTAAAAGAATCATTGGTATCATAAATAAAACAAGAATTGGAATTTGGCTCCTCATAAGTTGTGATCGATTTAACATGATCACATGGCTTTGTTTTAGTTGAGCTAGGAAGAGCTCTAAAACCCCTTTCTTGAAGTACTTTACCCATTTGGCCAACTTGAATTTCCAAAGCCTCGATTGAAGCTCCTTGATTCCTAATTAAATCATTTGTTAAAGCATGAATCTCCTTGATTAAGTTAGAATGTTTTTCATTTCTTTTTACTGATTTGGCCATGAACTTATTCAATGCTTCTTCTAAAGTTTGTCTCCTTTCCTGATATGATGAATTTCCATTCTCTCTTAGGTAGAAACCTGGGCAGCTGCTCTATATCTTCCTAATGAGGGAAATGCTACACCAAATTGAGTATAGTATGCTTCTTTAAGTGTTTTTCCTTCTTCCTTCAATGGGCACTCCTTAGAGAGATGAGGTGTAAAACCCTAAAAATATAAACGCATAACAAGACTATTTTACCCTTGAAATCAAAATTATAAAATACGTAAAATATATTAACGCCCATTAAACGAAATTAAAAATCTAATTTATATATGTTTAAAAACCTAACGTGTATATTGAGTAACCGACAATTGATACGACAAAAAATAAAAGTCACGCGAGTAAACCATTATGATCCGTTTGTCTTTGTGTAATCCGAAATACCTTTGGGTCGTTTTTCTTTTGTGCAAGTCGAGTATACTTAAGCCCATGAGATCGGTTGGTTTGTGATCCGATTCCCATAAACCATGTCAGGCCTCGTTCTTCTTTTGCAAGCCGAGAGCCTACAAAAGCCCACCCGATCGGTGCATATAAATACAAACATAAACACTCAAATTGAAACCCTAGTTTTACAAGGTCACGGCACAAGAAACTTTTCTGCTTCCTTTTCTTTCTCCGATCGACCGGCTGCAATCCTTGTGTGTTCGTGTGTGTTTGATCCGAGCTACCAAGGTATAACCATCTCTTCTTCCGTCTCAATTACATTTGCATGCTAACGTAAACATTGAATCTTTGAACGAAAAACAATGATGTTAATCAAGCCCTAAAAATCAGTTATGATGGCCATTAATATGTAATCACAAAAGTGGGAAACCCTAAGTCGTTATAATCATGGGTGTTTATGATTTTATGTGAAGAGTTGTGTGCGTGTTGGATCGCTAACTAGTGTAGCGGGTGTGTATTATTTTATAGGACTGAATTATGGATTTATAAACATGTTATTATGAGGTTAAAACAGGTTGTGTGGCTTACATGGGTCATGGGTGCGTTTGGGTAGGCTAAACATGTGCTTATATTGGTTTTAATAAACCCTAAAACTGGACAGCATCATATGTCGAACTTGTGTGGGTCATAGATCGAATTTTACAAGTGCAATAATCTGGGTTTTTGTTGGAAAAGTTTATTTTATGTCTTAGTTAAGTTTTCCAAGTGGTTTGGTCGAATTTGGAGTTGTCTAAGTCGTATTTTTGAATTTTACAAGATCAAGTGTCAAAGCTGAGAAAACGGGTCTGAAATTTAGTTGTATTGTTTGATTTTTCATTTTCAAACCATAAGGAATTGGGAGCTCAGGAGTGATATTTATGACATAAATGAATTTCTGGGAGTTCTGGGGATTTTTCCAAGGTGTCTAAACAGGTCCAATAAGCGTAAACTTTTAAGGTGTATTTTCTGATCACTTTCTGGATAGGTCTGGACTTGTGATTTTCCATAGGCCATTTAGCATGGAAATAGAACCCACCAATTTTTGGAGAGTCTCTTAACTCATATGGGAACCCCTGGGATTTTGCTTGATTTCATTTGAGCTAAGTAAGTATTTTATAAAAATCGTTAAAGTCTGGTCCGAATATGAGTTTAAGAAACTGAAAGATAAAATATGATATCAATAGGTAACACACTTACAAATGCATAAGAAGCTTATAAAATGAGAATATACTTATAACTCTAAGAATGTTAATGCGATGAATCCGTTATAACTTTAATGATGCTAATAAGTATTAAATAAATCATAATCCGTGTAGATTCGTTGAAGGAGACGCGACGTTATATCTTGGTGATTCACTCGTTCGTTTGCTTTTCTCTCATTTGCTTTAAGGTACAGATATTCTGACCTTTTCAGTAAAGGTTCCTTATGATGTTCTTTTCGTTAGTTTTTCCTATTTTACTTATTAGGGTTTCGGATGCCATTGCTATGAACCCTTTTCTGATTGTGTGATATGTTGCTTATCTGAACTTCTGTTTTATTGAACCATGCAATATCTGTTTTGAACTTGTGTTATGAAGACTCTGATATGCATATTTGTTGAACCTCATTAAGTGTAATTATGAACTTCTAAATATGAATGTATGATTTGTGATTGTGATAAGAACTTCTGACCTCTGAATATTTGAATATGAACCTTATGATATGAGTTATCTTATATGTTATCTGTTGAACTTTGTGTTTGATTATGATCTGTGTCATTTATAACAATCTGTTTGACCTAAGTTAGTTTGACACCCGAGCAAAATATTAACTAGTCATGGGGGTTCCATGTCCGTGTCAGTGATGCACCTCTGACATGACTCTAGGGCAGTAGAGTGATGTTCTGCCACGTCCCTTATCTGTTATTTGTTATGAGCTCAAGTTATGTTATATGACCAATATCTGTCTGTGGGGCGTATGGATGCATCCTAGATCTGATCTGTTATCCGATATGGATTGTCTGGTGAATGATGTCGTGTGCAATACGCGTCTTCACAAAATTCTGGGAGCTAGTTACTCCAAATTATTTTCTGAGATTTCTTCTGTATAAGTATGATGTTTCTTATATGATAAGTTCTGGGCTCGTGGTAGTTAACTAAATCCTTATCTGTTATTTCTATGTTAAGTATTCTGATTTTGATTCGGTATGTTCAAGTGTTATGATTATGTGCTAGACTTATTATATGTTAAAATGTGTGTTTATGCTTTTGTATGATTATGTGACTACCGTATATTATGCTAGGAAATGATAATGTGTTTGAATATGATTCGTATGTTATCATCTGATGTTATGCTAGTTTATCGTTATGTGAATTCGTTGATCTGTGAGATGAATGTGCTAATGTGAAAGTAAGTATCCTGAAAGTTGATAAGTACAATTGTTTCGTTAATCTGGTGAACTCTGCTTATACGTTAGGGTATTTATCTGTTTATGATTTGATCTGCCATGTTAAACTCTGCTGATGTTAAGATTTGATCTGAGAACTGGTTTAGCTTATGATATCTGTTCTGATAATTGCTAATGGCTATGTTATGTCTTTGTCTATTGAGTTATAGTTTGTCTACTGTGTTATCTGTCTGTATGTGTGACCTGCCATGTTTAAATGCTGCTTATACTAAATTTTGATCTGGGAAAATGGTTTAATTTATAATGTCTGGCCTGTTAACTTACTATCTGCTATGTTATGCCTCTAGTTCATTTAACTATAGTTTTTGTAAGGTGTTCTCATTGGTATGTGTGACTACTATGTGTTGACTGCTATTTCCGCTGCTACAATATTGAGTTAAGTATGTTAATGTAGATTAACTGATTTGTATGAATGCCATGATTATTTTCTAGAAAGTCTTTCTGTTAGCCTTTAGACATTCCGTTTGGCTTATATGAGCTTTACTATCTGAATGTATTGAATGTCTGGTTATTTTGATGTGTTTGAGTACGTGCCATCAATGTGCTATATGTTTGTTCTTGATTGCTATTTGTTCTTCTGGATTTCTGTATAGTTGTGCTTCCGCAGAATCCTCAATGATTCAGTATTCGCATTCCGTTGTGATTTCGTTATTTGTATATTTGTTTTGTTTTTGTTTCGTTATATCTGTTCACTGGGCTTTGTAAGCTCAGCTGCATTTTCTTTTCCTGCGGCAGGTTTTAAGCATTCAAGATGAGCTTATGGGATAGCTGATTTGGGTTGAGAGTAGAGACGAGATCAAGATTTGACCATAGAGATCTTAGATTTATTTTGAAGTTTAGCTATTTATGTTTTCTTTTTGATTATTTTGTAAAGGCTTCCGCTATTGTATAGTACTTAAGGTTCTGATTTGAAACCATATTTGTGATATCTTTACCCTTGTCGGGTTGGGGTGTTACAATTTATGGTATCAGAGCTCTAGGTTTTAAGACCCTTAGAGCTTAGGCTATGACCTGTGAGGATTGGGTAGACATTAGGTTTCCGTCTGTTCAGATATTTTTCGATTCCTTTTGATGGTCGTTCAGATTTGACTTCGATACCCTTTTGCCTTCACTGAATTGGCCCTCCTCTTTTCACATCAAATTTTGTTATTTTGTTTTCGCTCGTCCGTTTGTCGATCGTTAGATGGAGACTACCCGTGGAGCCAAAGAAGATAGTGCCGACCCTGCGTTGCTGCAACAGTCTTTGTGCTGGAGAGGTTCGTTAAGCAGAAGCCACACCCGACTGCCGTGCTGCTGGAGGCATCAGGATGCTGCTGGAGGAAGCTGGACGAATCAACCAAAGACGCAACGACGAAGACATGATTCAACCGGTGGCTGGGAAGGTTCATCTACTTCATATGATTTGGGCGCGACTTGTGATATTCTGATTCGTTTGTCATGTGTTTTGTGACGGTTTGATATTCTGCTAAGTGATTCTGATCCTTATTGCTTTTCTCTGATTTGTTCGGATCTCGGTTTGAATCGTGAAGTTTATCGTCTGGCATTTTGTTAATATCCCAGTTTTCTTTTGGATCGTCAGTAATGAGTCACGAGGAACCGTTTTATGCTAGTTGGTGGCCTCCTTTCATTGTGATATGGTAAGTTGTCTGATGTGTTATATGCTGCATGAATGTATACCTGGCCTGTTTTGGTATGTTACTTGTTACCTATATGTTATCCGTTTTGTTCTGATATTAGTTATGTGTTTGCCATGACCCGGGACAGAATATGATGACAATAAGAACTTGTTATGTGATGCAAGTATTATGACGCCTGATCAACGTGATAATACCGAGATCATATAATTTGAACTTATTGAAATTATATGACGTCTGGGGAAATGCCTGTGGTTGATACTTGAATGGACTTGACTTGTATCTGTTATTTGGCACTCCTCATGTTCGTTTGAAATTTTGTACCTATTTGTGAGATTTCGTCGATATATGTTTCGTATAAGTTTTGTGCGCGTTGGACCGAAATTGTTATGATTTGTGTGAACTATGGATTGCTATGTTTGCTCTAAATGTGTACGTCTCTATGTACCCTTATTGTGATCATTGGATATTTCGCGAAGTGTTTGAGGAACATTAGATCCTTTTAGTTTGATTATCTGCGACTAGTTAGACCATTAGGATTCGTTCTGCCTATGCATATGATGGTTTTCATCATTAGAGATCTGAATTAGTTAGAGTGTGTTGTTTGACTTTCTGCATCTCATCTATTTTCTGCCATTATTTTGATAAGTATATAATTATCTGTTATAAGTATTTGATTATTGGTTTGATTTTCGAAAAGTATGAGTTTGAATATTCCGATAAGAAATCCGTTTGTTCCGAGATAAGTTTAGCGTTCGTCATATATTCCTTGAAGCTCTGAAATCCGATTTCTTTGCTGTTCTGTTATGTCTTGTCCAATTTCGAGGACGAAATTTTCTTTTTAGAAGGGGAGAGTTGTAAAACCCTAAAAATATAAACACATAACAAGACTATTTTACCCTTGAAATCAAAATTATAAAATACGTAAAATATATTAACGCCCATTAAACGAAATTAAAAATCTAATTTATATATGTTTAAAAACCTAACGTGTATATTGAGTAACCGACAATTGATACGACGAAAAATAAAAGTCACGCGAGTAAACCATTATGATCCGTTTGTCTTTGTGTAATCCGAAATACCTTTGGGTCGTTTTTCTTTTGTGCAAGCCGAGTATACTTAAGCCCATGAGATCGGTTGGTTTGTGATCCGATTCCCATAAACTATGTCGGGCCTCGTTCTTCTTTTGCAAGCCGAGAGCCCACAAAAGCCCACCCGATCGGTGCATATAAATACAAACATAAACACTCAAATTGAAACCCTAGTTTTACAAGGTCACGGCACAAGAAACTTTTCTTCTTCCTTTTCTTTTTCCGATCGACCGGCTGCAATCCTTGTGTGTTCGTGTGTGTTTGATCCGAGCTACCAAGGTATAACCATCTCTTCTTCCGTCTCAATTACATTTGCATGCTAACTTAAACATTGAATCTTTGAACGAAAAACAATGATGTTAATCAAGCCCTAAAAATCAGTTATGATGGCCATTAATATGTAATCACAAAAGTGGGAAACCCTAAGTCGTTATAATCATGGGTGTTTATGATTTTATGTGAAGAGTTGTGTGCGTGTTGGATCGCTAACTAGTGTAGCGGGTGTGTATTATTTTATAGGACTGAATTATGGATTTATAAACATGTTATTATGAGGTTAAAACAGGTTGTGTGGCTTACATGGGTCATGGGTGCGTTTGGGTAGGCTAAACATGTGCTTATATTGGTTTTAATAAACCCTAAAACTGGACAGCATCATATGTCGAACTTGTGTGGGTCATAGATCGAATTTTACAAGTGCAATAATCTGGGTTTTTGTTGGAAAAGTTTATTTTATGTCTTAGTTAAGTTTTCCAAGTGGTTTGGTCGAATTTGGAGTTGTCTAAGTCGTATTTTTGAATTTTACAAGATCAAGTGTCAAAGCTGAGAAAACGGGTCTGAAATTTAGTTGTATTGTTTGATTTTTCATTTTCAAACCATAAGGAATTGGGAGCTCAGGAGTGATATTTATGACATAAATGAATTTCTGGGAGTTCTGGGGATTTTTCCAAGGTGTCTAAACAGGTCCAATAAGCGTAAACTTTTAAGGTGTATTTTCTGATCACTTTCTGGATAGGTCTGGACTTGTGATTTTCCATAGGCCATTTAGCATGGAAATAGAACCCACCAATTTTTGGAGAGTCTCTTAACTCATATGGGAACCCCTGGGATTTTGCTTGATTTCATTTGAGCTAAGTAAGTATTTTATAAAAATCGTTAAAGTCTGGTCCGAATATGAGTTTAAGAAACTGAAAGATAAAATATGATATCAATAGGTAACACACTTACAAATGCATAAGAAGCTTATAAAATGAGAATATACTTATAACTCTAAGAATGTTAATGCGATGAATCCGTTATAACTTTAATGATGCTAATAAGTATTAAATAAATCATAATCCGTGTAGATTCGTTGAAGGAGACGCGACGTTATATCTTGGTGATTCACTCGTTCGTTTGCTTTTCTCTCATTTGCTTTAAGGTACAGATATTCTGACCTTTTCAGTAAAGGTTCCTTATGATGTTCTTTTCGTTAGTTTTTCCTATTTTACTTATTAGGGTTTCCGATGCCATTGCTATGAACCCTTTTCTGATTGTGTGATATGTTGCTTATCTGAACTTCTGTTTTATTGAACCATGCAATATCTGTTTTGAACTTGTGTTATGAAGACTCTGATATGCATATTTGTTGAACCTCATTAAGTGTAATTATGAACTTCTAAATATGAATGTATGATTTGTGATTGTGATAAGAACTTCTGACCTCTGAATATTTGAATATGAACCTTATGATATGAGTTATCTTATATGTTATCTGTTGAACTTTGTGTTTGATTATGATCTGTGTCATTTATGACAATCTGTTTGACCTAAGTTAGTTTGACACCCGAGCAAAATATTAACTAGTCATGGGGGTTCCATGTCCGTGTCAGTGATGCACCTCTGACATGACTCTAGGGCAGTAGAGTGATGTTCTGCCACGTCCCTTATCTGTTATTTGTTATGAGCTCAAGTTATGTTATATGACCAATATCTGTCTGTGGGGCGTATGGATGCATCCTAGATCTGATCTGTTATCCGATATGGATTGTCTGGTGAATGATGTCGTGTGCAATACGCGTCTTCACAAAATTCTGGGAGCTAGTTACTCCAAATTATTTTCTGAGATTTCTTCTGTATAAGTATGATGTTTCTGATATGATAAGTTCTGGGCTCGTTTTAGTTAACTAAATCCTTATCTGTTATTTCTATGTTAAGTATTCTGATTTTGATTCGGTATGTTCAAGTGTTATGATTATGTGCTAGACTTATTATATGTTAAAATGTGTGTTTATGCTTTTGTATGATTATGTGACTACCGTCTATTATGCTAGGAAATGAGAATGTGTTTGAATATGATTCGTATGTTATCATCTGATGTTATGCTAGTTTATCGTTATGTGAATTCGTTGATCTGTGAGATGAATGTGCTAATGTGAAAGTAAGTATCCTGAAAGTTGATAAGTACAATTGTTCCGTTAATCTGGTGAACTCTGCCTATACGTTAGGGTATTTATCTGTTTATGATTTGATCTGCCATGTTAAACTCTGCTGATGTTAAGATTTGATCTGAGAACTGGTTTAGCTTATGATATCTGTTCTGATAATTGCTAATGGCTATGTTATGTCTTTGTCTATTGAGTTATAGTTTGTCTACTGTGTTATCTGTCTATATGTGTGACCTGCCATGTTTAAATGCTGCTTATACTAAAGTTTGATCTGGGAAATTGGTTTAATTTATAATGTCTGGCCTGTTAACTTACTATCTGCTATGTTATGCCTCTAGTTCATTTAACTATAGTTTTTGTAAGGTGTTCTCATTGGTATGTGTGACTACTATGTGTTGACTGCTATTTCCGCTGCTACAATATTGAGTTAAGTATGTTAATGTAGATTAATTGATTTGTATGAATGCCATGATTATTTTCTAGAAAGTGTTTCCGTTAGCCTTTAGACATTCCGTTTGGCTTATATGAGCTTTACTATCTGAATGTATTGAATGTCTGGTTATTTTGATGTGTTTGAGTACGTGCCATCAATGTGCTATATGTTTGTTCTTGATTGCTATTTGTTCTTCTGGATTTCTGTATAGTTGTGCTTCCGCAGAATCCTCAATGATTCAGTATTCGCATTCCGTTGTGATTTCGTTATTTGTATATTTGTTTTGTTTTTGTTTCGTTATATCTGTTCACTGGGCTTTGTAAGCTCAGCCGCATTTTCTTTTCCTGCGGCAGGTTTTAAGCATTCAAGATGAGCTTATGGGATAGCTGATTTGGGTTGAGAGTAGAGATGAGAGCAAGATTTGACCATAGAGATCTTAGATTTATTTTGAAGTTTAGCTATTTATGTTTTCTTTTTGATTATTTTGTAAAGGCTTCCGCTATTGTATAGTACTTAAGGTTTTGATTTGAAACCATATTTGTGATATCTTTACCCTTGTCGGGTTGGGGTGTTACATGAGGTCCATTACACAATTCCACTTGAGCAACATACATTCTTTCATTCACTTTCTTGATTTCCCTATCAAGGTTGTTCAGCTGAGCATGAATAGCAACTAAACCATCAGAATTATGGCTATCTTTGCTCCTTTTTGATTCTCTATCATGCCACATTTGAGAGTAGTCTGCCATAATGTGTAGGTATGGGTTGCCTAATAGAAAAATGTATCATCCATAAGGTACACAAAATTAATTGCACACTAACTCGACCTTCAATAACACTAGTTGGTTCAATCGTCTCACCAAATCAATCATCCATCATATAATAAGAGGTTACTAGCCCGTTCTTCAACAATAAAGCTTAAATGATAATTATGGATTTGTGTTTATATTGTTAGTCTTCAAACTCGCCTTTTTCACTTTAAAACTTCGATTGATAACTTAGGCGAACTAGATGTAACCCTAATCCATTCTTCAAACAAGTTGGTTTCATAAATGGAACCAACATAATAATAGCTTCCACTAATGCATTTTTTTTGCAATAATAATGAAGCGTGAAATAAATAAGGTCATCCCTCCCACTTGAGATGAATCATGTATGAAGAATAATAAGAACTATGGGGGGTCTTCAATGATCATAAGTGATCGGTCTTTCACATAGGCGTAATCCCCAAATCTATCAACTCGAACCAAGGGCTTACGTGACCAACAACTCCTCGACTATGGATAGTAGACTACACGATAGGCTAGACAATATGATGTAACATACTAAACATATATTGGGTAAGAAACGAAAGAATGGCTCAGAAGGGTTTTACTAAGATTATCTTGCACTAAAGATGAGTGCAATAAAGGATTTATCACGGGAGGTCGATAATTTAATATGACTTGTCGATAAAAGCACACAGATATACACATATGGGTTGTTTTGGGTTAATCCTAATATATTGCCTTCTTTGACTGCCTATTTCAATTATATTGATTACTCATAAATCAACATAATACTCATCATTATGGTCTTGTAAAGATATACAGGCCAAGTTCTAAAGTCTACATCGACTACCGGCACACTCATATCTGGTGAAAGTATGTATAATAAGAAAATGGAAAGGCTTAATATCACCAATGGAATTTTGAGTTATGTGTGCTCGGCTAATGAACTAATCTAGTTTCGGTAAGAAAACATATCAGAAAGTTTAGAATTGGCATAAAATTCTTAAGAAAACTAGAAATGAAGGCAAATAAAAGTCAACGTATAATTCTGCTTTCCATCCCCCCACTCGAATGTACAATGTCCCTATTGTACTTTAAAATGAAAAATAAGAGATAAAAGTAGAATTAAAATGAGATACTCCTCTGTATCTGCTCGGCATGATGGAAGATCCATGTTATACAAACATGTCTTGTATTGAGCTTGGTGAGCAAAAATCCTTAGTTCATGAATACACTTATCAAACAATTGCGCGCATAGTGATCGATAGATAAGAGTAAAAAAAATAAAAATAAAAACAAAAATAAAACCTAACTCACTTTCATAAGAATCACAGTTGTATTTAGCGTATGCAACCAGCCTTTAAACCCCTCGGTGTCCCGAGTGGACGAGTTATAGTCTCATGAGGGTTTACATGGAATACACTACAATGTTCGAAAATAATATACAAGGTTTGGTGATGTTATACAAGAAAATCGTTTCAGAAGGTCTTTACGGCGCAATGTGGGTTGAACCTCTATCCCGTATGCAGGTTGAATTGTTCATTAATTTTGTTCAAAAGGTTGTTACGGCGCAGATACAAGAGTCTGATGCGCCGTATATGGAAAAGAGTTAAAAAAAATCTTTTGCTCCAGTAAGGATATACAGCGTGGCCAGAATGTGTCGTTGCGCCGTATATGGTTTCTGGAGACAAACATTTCCATGTTCTCCAAATTTTTCTAAGTGTAATCGGGGACTTACCTAGGTTATTTCTCCTTTCCTTATGTTATTAAAATCTGCAATAACCATAGTATAGTACACCAAACCAAACACAAATTATAAAAACTAAAGAAAATGTCTAAAAATCTAAAAACAAAATAAAAACGCCAGTGTTGTTTCCCGGTAAGCACTTTTCTTTATTAAGGGAGTTTTTAAGTTAGACTCGCGCCGTCTACCACTCCATCTCATGCATGGTCACATGTCCATGCGTGAGCCATTAAATGGTGCCATCCTCCTTTTTGTATTCCGGTCCCAAAGTTAAGCATCCCTGATAGAATTTCTTTAACTTTTGATACGGATGCATGACTCCATTTTATTTGTCTTCATCACTAACCTACAAGATATGTGGTATTCTATTAAATTGTTCATTTGACAAATGTTTAAATCTAGAAATTGTCCTAGGAATTTGAAAAATAACCTTATAGACTCCATCAGTAAACCAAATTAACCCTTCAGGTATTCTTTCTTCAAATAAGGTTGTATCTTTAAAATGTTTCCCTAAGATAATATCTATTAAACCTTTTGCAATGAACCCACTCATATTTTGTAAAACCATGAAATCCATGAAACATCCAACAAAAATTGGACATTCTTAGCAAAACCAACAAAATTGTTCTCCTTATAAACAGCTCCTTGCTCATAATCTCATTATATATAGCTCTAGATATCACGTTCATCGGTAGACTATAATCTAGGTAAGCATTAAAATTCATAAATCTGATTTTACATGTGACTTGCAAATAGTGAGGACGATTACTGCATATTTTACTACCAGATTCTAGAAATTGAGGTGAAATTGGTATAACAGTTACCCATTGTTTGCTACCTCAAGTTTTGGACTATTCTCAAAGTCTTCACTCTCTATCCTCATGACGTTTAGAGTCTCATTTTCATCAAATTCATCATCTGAATATGAAAAATCCATAAATAGTGAGAGTAAGACACATGCTTTACCTCTACTTACGGCAATAGGTCATTCAGCTCCAAAAATTTTCATATTTCCCATCATCTACTTCATCATCCATCAAATGCTTCTCTAATTCCATCTGTATACCAAAATTATCAAGTGCTTCAAAATTATCAACAACAAAAATAGAAGTAGTAGGTAAGGAAGGTATCTTTTCATTAACCTTAATCATGACCTTATCATCACCTACTTTTAATGAAATCTACTTACCAAAAACATCTATTTTTGCATGGGAAGTGGCAAGCATTGGTTGTCCTAGTATGATAGGCACATTATCATCCTCAATTATGTCAAGAATTATGAAATCTACAGGAAAAATAAACCTTTCTATCTTAACTAGGACATTCTCCACAATTCCATTTGGGTTTTGCACGATCTTATCTGCCATTTCAACTAACATATTAACAGGTTTTGCAGTTCCTAAACCTAATCTTTTAAACATAGTAAATGGCATGATACTTACACTAGCACCTAAGTCTGCTAAAGCATTATTGATGAATAAAATGCCAATTAGACAAGGTAAAGTAAAAATTCCTGAGTCCTTCTCCTTTGGAGGTAGTTGAATTCGGAACACTGCTAAACATGTCGCATTAAGCTTTACCTTATCTATCCCTTCGATACTTGTCTTCTTGGAAAGGAATTCCCTTAAGTATTTAGCATATATAGGCTTTCGCGTGAGTGTATCAATCAAATGAATGTTGGTTTGGAATCCTTTCAATCCTTCAAGAATTAGACTTGCTTTCTCATTTTCCTTAAGTTTCGTTTGTCTCTTGCAGGAGGGGGTTGGTCCCACATATCCTCCAGTTGCATGTTCTGAGGATAGTGATTGAACCCTTGTTCTCCTTTCTTCATTCTTTACTTGTACAACCTGTTGAGACATAAAAGGTACATTAGAAATAATGTTAGTATCATCATAAAAAGAAGCATCAATGGGCTTAGTGATCAAAACAGTTTTCATTGCCACAGCCTTGACTTGAACAATTGGATTAGCACCATTCAGCGAGCCCTTCATCAAATTATTTTGATAGGTGTTGGTCAACTGAACAATCTGGCTTTCCAGATTTTTGATCATGGCATCTTGATTTTGAAAAATTAATTTTGTGGTTTCCTGAAATGTCTTCATCTACTTGTCCTCTCCAGCTTGTCTCTTTGTTGACTCCTCGATGTATTTGTTGACAGTCTCTTCAAGGCTAGGCTTTTTTTTCTCCAAATGGTTCCCACCATTAATTTGGAAATGTATTCCAAATTCACCATATTCTTCACCTCTTCTACTGTCTTTTCATCCTCTTTTAAAGGACACTCCTTGGTCAAATTCATCCCCTCACAAACCTCAAAACCTACCTGAATAGCATGGACACTTCCCTTTAGCTTCTTTATATCACGCCCAAGCTTGTCAATTTTGTTGGTGATGGCCGTTATGCCATCCGAGCTATCACTGCTTCTTCACCTGTTAGTTGCTCCATCATGCCATTTATGTGACTGATCTGCCATGTCTTTAATGGTTTCAAGAGCTAGAGTTGGTAACATCTTAGGGATAGGCCCCCGAGAATCGAGCATCTAGCGAGTACGGATATCAAGACCCTTGTAGAAGATTTGAACTTTTTGTTGCAAGTTAAGATCATGCTGACGGTACTTGAAAAGCAAATCATTGTACCTTTCCCAAGCTTGGTACAGTGTTTCATCTATATCCTGCTTGAAGTTATGGATCTCCTCTAATTTTTTGGCAATTTTTGAGGGAGGACAATATTTCTGAAGAAAAGATATCTCCAGAAGTTCACATGTATCGATAGATCCCGCAGGTACCTGATCTTTTCACCTCTTAGCAGGCCCAGTGAGTGTCATAGGAAACACCCTAAGCATAATTGTGTCACAACTGACGCATGGTATATTGAATAGATCAGTGGTTTCCAACCCTCTGTCAACATGCTCGTGAGCATCTTGATCTTGACTGCATGAGAAGGTATTCTCTCTCAGATCCTTCTAAAACTGTCCTTTGATCTCGAAGTCGACGTTGTTTCCAATTTCAAGTCTCACCACGCCCGGTCCATTGTTACCTCGAGTCAAAGCCATGTATTGCTCCATGGTGAGCGTGTTAATATCCGCACTAGCCATATCTTCATATTATGTATCTAAAGCTTCTGATGGGTGTGAACTCTCTTTTGAATTTGAACTGTCTCTCGGGATTAGCAAATG
Organism: Chrysanthemum seticuspe; assembly: GCA_019973895.1. Lineage (NCBI taxonomy): Eukaryota > Viridiplantae > Streptophyta > Magnoliopsida > Asterales > Asteraceae > Chrysanthemum > Chrysanthemum seticuspe. The sequence goes on from BPTQ01000007.1 coordinate 334,012,384, forward strand.
GCATGTATAACTTTGAACAAGAGCTCCTAGTCATGCACCTGAAAATCAAGCACAAGAGATTAGTAGATTAAGCAAATAAAATAAACAAAAATCAATAAAATAAGATAATTTAAAAAAAAATTTAAATCTAAAAAAATCTAAAATCTAAAAACTCAAATTTTAAAACCTAATTAGCTCCCCGGCAGCGACGCTAAAAACTTGATACGCGTGATCATGTCTTAAATTTATAAGGTATTGTCTACCTATGGATCAACACATATACTAACGGGCAATGTAACCAGTCATATGTGGTGAGGAAACAATAAATCTGAGGTTGTTCCCAAGAGCTATGGGCAGTTGATCCATTTGAACATATTTAAATTAATCAACTTAATTGTCACGATTAAATTGAAGAAATTATAATTAAAGTAAATAAAATGTGAAATGTAATTTGGTGAATTAATCAAGAGGAGAAAACGTGCTAACCTAGTTAATCCTCAACTAATGTCATGGTTCATCTTTGTAGTGCAATGTCTAAATCTCGCTTCTATTAGTGGTCTTAGTTCTCTAGGCATGGATGGTCATCTAGTACCTAATCTATAGCTTCCAGTAATCAATCTGAATGGTCATCTAAACCGATCAACTGGAATCTAGTCTTTAAGGACCCAACTACCTATGTGATTTATTCTTATGCCAACAATCCCACGTCTTGGCATTCAGGCGCCTATATGGTCAATCAAACGTCTAACTTGCATTGTTTAAGTATATCTAAGTAGTTCGGTCTATACCTATACAACCGAGAGGTCGTCAATATCTCGATCACCATGTTGTCCCAAGTGAGATGGTCACTACAGCCTAGTAATCAGGAGCTAGATCTCTCTAAATACTGCCACAATGCAAGCATCATATAACAAACACATAGATATCTAATAAAAGCGATAAATAAACAGAGGAATTAAAACCATAACCTTATTTAAATCATAACTAGGATAACACATGAAGTGTTTAGCCGATCATGTTGTAAAGTGCAACAATAATAATGAATAAAACTAAAAAAGAATTAAGTGCAACAACAATAATGAATAAAACTAAAAAAGAATTAAACATTGTGTTTGATACAATTACTCTATGTCGCTCTATGTTCGATGATGTTTGATGATGTATTTTTCCTTGAAAAGCTCCTTAATCTTACTGGAAATTGAATTTTAATGAAACCCTAGTCGTTCTCCAACTGAGATTTGGAATGAATATGTGTGTTGTGAATGAATTAGGGCTTATATTTATAGATTCGGCTAGGCTCAACATGTATGCAGCGTAACCATAAGTGATGGGTTACGTCGTATGTGTTGTCGGTAAATGATTTCTTCATAAGTCTTGTAGTGGTTACGGCGTAGGTGTATCGACTCACTTACGTCGTATATGCTCTTGGTATGAAATTCCTTCTAGACCTTGATAAATCCTACGACGTACAGACAATGGATGTTCACTTCGCATCTCCTCTCGGTAAATATTGGTGAACAACTCTTGATGGTTACGGAGTATATCTTACGGGCTAGTTACACCGTAACAGTCTTTAAATGTTGATAACAACCAAGTCTTGTATTGATACGGCGTATATGTATTGATGTTGATACACCGTATATCCCTTCTGAATGGACTTGGTAAGAATTGCTTCTAATGTGAATACGGCGTAGATCTTAGAGGTCCTCTATACCATATATATCCTCTAATCCAGCTTTCTTTCGTATTCCAACAAGTAGCTTCTCAATTCCACCTCTTCTCGCTCCAATGCTCATATAAATCCTATTAAACAAATAGGAAGTAATTAAGTACAAATTCTTATATAAATACAAGAAATATGAACATAATATAAGGGATATTAATAGAGAAATATTTACACTATTTGATGTTATCAAATATCCCCCTTTTTGACTTTTACTTGCCCTTAAGTAGACCCTTTAATTATTTTTTAAAATATATCTTCCATGTTACTGGAAAATATGAGTTTAAAAACTACCTATGCTAGAAATGTCAAAGTCGAACACCTCACGAAAAGGGAAACAAAATCACTCATGCACTCGCTAATCTATGTGTTTTTTTTGTTAAATATTATCTTTTAAATCTAATAATTTGTATGATCCAGATTCCCTCACTTCATAGTGAATTATGGGTATAAGAAATAGAGTCGTGATAGAACTACAAAAAAAATCTTACAAAAACTCTCACAAAATTAGTTGTCACTCTTTGATTGGCTAAATCAAATATAAGATAGAAAAATTATTAAAAAAAAAACACCAATTAAAGATTGACACCTCATTTTGTGAGAGTTTTTTTGAGGTTCTATCACCACTCTAAAAAATAACTCATCTCTTACGTAGGATCATGTTTCTAACCTATATGTTGAATTTATGGCAATGACCACTCTAAAAAGTAACTCGTCTCTTACGTAAGATCGTTATATGTTGAATTTATGACAGTAACCACTATCAAACACCCAAAATAATCAACCTAACTTCCTCCGAAAATAACTACAACGCGTTAATATTGGAAGCCACATGTGTTAATACATTATAGCCTTATAGGTCGATATTTAATTATAGAGTACCATATCTATAAAAACATAATAGGAATATGGTCAAAAAAGCTCCACTTTTACAAACCCTATTAGAAGCCATATTTGACAATATTTGTAATACTTGAAATGAAATGATATTTGTGATGTTTAAAATTAAAAATTGGTCACTTTAGCAACCAAATTGCTTAGTTTTTAACTACTCCATTGGTGACCAAAAATTATAAACTTTATTAGCTAATTAAAAGCTTTAATTTTGCACCATATACAATTAATAATTTTATACTTATATTCTCTGTAAGTGGGCTTATTAGTGTTAGTTTTAGATTATTATTTGTATTAGATTAGGATTAGTATCAAGATCAAGTTAGGGTATAAATATGGGACATATATAATCTCACACTTTTATCGATTTTTTTTTTATTTTTTTTAAATGACGGAGATTTATTAGACACATGCTAGTAAGAAGCTAGCACGGACAAAATAAGATAAGATTACAAATGAATATTATCAATTATTTAATCAAGGGTGGTATCGAGCCAAAACTAAGGTCCATTCACGATTTATTTCTTTTTGGTTTTCACTTGTCAACAAAGCTCGACTGGTGGTTTGTTTGGTTCGGTTCTCTTAGTTGACTAACTCTCGACTTGTAGTGATTTCGTTTCTTTTTTTTTCGTTCCACTGGTGGTTAAGTTTGCTTTGGTTTCTTACTTCAGCCGACCTCATCCAAGTCAACTCAAAAATGCAGAATCTCATATGAATCATTATTTGTTGGTTTCTTGGTTTATGTATAACTTCCTCCCCCAACCTTCTCCAAAACTGACAAGCTTTATGTGGTTAACGCCATTCAGGATCAAATACCCGTTAAGCTCGACGTGGACAAAGAAAATTATGCTTCGCGGTGCTACTTTTTAATGAATCATTGTGAGAACTTTGATGTCTTAATGTACATCAAACCTTCCACTGATGAGTCGACTAATTCTTCTTCTACTACACCTCCAACGGTTGAATGGCTTAAAGCTTATTTGATAGTCAAGTCTTGGATTTTTTTTACTCTCTCGGATACTCTTCAAGGTAGGCTAGTTACTACGAATCCCAAAACTACTAAAGACGCTTGGGATATAATTGAAACTATATTTTTGGACAATTGATGTGCTTCATCGTGGTTTTAAATTTATAACAAAAATTACCGGTTAACTAGGAACACATTCGGGCAAGTATACCCTAGTCAAGTTGTAGTATAGTATATGGTAAATCAAGGTCGTCCCAAGAGACTTGGTTGCACTACAAGTGTCGTTTGTTTGTTTAAGCAAGTAACAAGTAACAAGTAACAAGTTGATGGTTATGATTGTCACGGATCAAACCAACAAGAAAAGCAATATAAGAACAAGTAACAAGTTGATGGTTATGATTGTCACATATCAAACCAACAAGAAAAGCAATATAAGAACAAGCAAGTATCAAGACATTCATCATTATTCCAATGAAACACAAAATCTCAATAATCATATCAATAACAAACATCTTTAAATAGAAAAGTAACAAGGTTTACCCAAAGTATGAATTACAATAGGCAAAGATGAAGGATTATAGCAACCTTCAAGCCTCCAATCAACTACAATAGTTCTACCAAGCCGGAAAATGATGTCCAAACGCCTTCAACAACCCTTGAGCACACTACACGAATTTGGCAGAGGTTTGTGGTCTTTTGGGGAAGATAAGTTGGTGGAAATTCGTCCTTAAGGGTGGAGGCTTGAATTTCACACCTTTGGTAAAGGTATTGAGAGTGGGTGTGTTCTCTCAAGTTATGGTTTGCTCTCTAGATGGAAATTCGTCCTTAAGGGTGGAGGCTTGAATTTCACACCTAGAGAGGAGTGGTGGTGGTAGGAGAGGTGTGAGAGAAGATCTCTCAAGTTGTGGTGCCTGAAATGAGGTTGCAAAGGCCTCTATTTATACTACTTCCAAGGCTAGGGGTTATAAATGCATTTCTTGGTCACCAAGGAGCTTGGAAGGGACTAGAAGACATGTAGGAAGGGACTAGAAGACATGTAGGAAGGGACTAGAATCGTTTGGAACCTTAGTAGTGCAGAAATGGCTGTCCAGGGCTTCCCAACCGAATCGGTTGGGCTCCAACCGAATCGGTTGGTCTTCTTGACAGCTCTCCAACCGGATCGTGTACGGGGCTCGACCGATCGGTTGGAGCAAAATCACAAAAATTCATAAACTGCAAAGTTGTAGATCTTTCTTTTAGCTTTCCGTGGCCGCGAACGGGGGGTCAAACGGAGTCCGTATGCAAAAGTTATGGTCAAAATGGTGAAGGTGTGTCGGGAACAACGAGTCTTCCAATATGTATTCGTTTTAGCTTCTTTTCTTCATTTCTTTCTCGTTTTCCTTCTTGAACTTTATTCTTGAGTCTTTGGCCACTAACTTGATGACTTTATCTTCTCGAATATACTCCGCAAGTCTTTCTGTTGTCGGGAATTCTTCGTATATGGAGAAATCTTCATATTTTACTTCTTTTTCCGTCTTTTTCTCCACTTTCCTGTACTTGGCTACAAATGAACTAGCAAACACACTTTGATACGATTAAGCAACAAAAGCATATGATTATAGCCAAATAACACACATAAAAGCACGGATAACGCTACTAAAAACATGCACAATTTGAGCGTTATCAAATTCCCCCACACTTAAACTTTGCTTGCCCTCAAGCAAATCTAAGAAAAGAAAAATTAAAAGACAAACCTAAAGGACAAAACGAAAAGAAAAAATTAAAAAATTGAAAATATTTTTGGGTTTTTTATATTTTTTACTTTTTTTTTTTTTTTTTTTTTAAATAACAAACATAAAAAATAAGCGAAAAATGAGCGCAAACTTCCCCACACTTAAGGTTTTGCTTGTCCTCAAGCAAATCTAGAAATTAAGAAAAATAAATCCCACAAGGTGCATGAAATATGATTAGAAAAATGTGATGCAAATCTATCAAGTACAAGTACAAGATAAGATTCATCGTTTTAAGCTTTTAAGGTGAAAAATCGAGATGTTTGACAATACCCTATAGATTTTCTCGCTTGATAACATGGCTAAGCACCTCACGAAAAAGAACGGATGTATAATTCACTCAACACTCATTTTATTTAGTGATGGATAGTATTAAGGAATAGTACACTCATATTGCTCAGTCATGATCTAAATATTACCATAGGCTTGTACAAGAAACAAAACTCCACCGACGTGGCGTAAGCACCAAGTGTAAACATCTAAAGAGGGCTTTTATTCGGGTTATAATGATAGGCTTTGGGTGATTAAAGGGTATGGATAAGGCATGGAAATATTTTATGGAATTGGTGTTAAAAGAAAAATAAAGTCAAGTCTAATACCCATGTTGCTAGTTACCAAACAAACCACAAACCCGAAAATGATTATAGTTACAAGCTTCTCTTCACATATCGATCACCAAATATATATATCACGTCTTAGCACATTGGCTAATCGATATCTAAAACAAACTTCGTCTTCCTTCATCTACATAATAATATAGCACATTGTCATCACATATATTTTTTTTTTCTTTCATCATTTTTTTGATGACTTATTCTCTTTTTTTTTTTTTTTTTTTTTTTCACTTTTTTTTTTCACATACATCACATTTCCCCCACACTTCGTATAAGCATACACCACAAAAAATACAAATAAGAAGTATGCATCCTTCGTCTTTGTCGGAATGGCACGTACGAATCGCAAAGTGCGGCTAACTCATAATCATCAAAAACAACCCAACATACCAAGCAACTAGCAACCAACCATTTAGACATTGACAAGGGGAAGGCTAAGGCTTAAAGTGTAAAATATTTTTTGTATTTTTCTGGATGTAACAAAAACGAAAAGGAATGGCTCAAAGGGTGTAACTAGGGGTATCTAGTGCTAAAGATGAGCGCTAACAAATGGGTCCATGTAAGGGTGGTTAACTAACCGATGTGGCTAGCTAATATATCATTAGATGTAAAATGGAAGGCCATTTGGTTTTATTCCTAAGGTGCCTCTTTATCACACGAATACACTTATATCACACGAATGTGATCTTACTGCGGTCTGATAATGATTTGCAAGTACAAGTTCTAGAATAAATAAAATCACCGGCACACTCATATCAAAAGATTCAAGCATAAAAAATGTATGCTATATATGAAACAGGCTCAAATCCTCACAATTTTAGTGGAAGGGCTATAAAATATGTGCTAGCAAATGTCATCGATCCCAGAATGGATTGCAATATTAATCGGGACACATCTCAAATTTTTCAAAATTACCGATTTCACCAGTGGGTTGATCCAGTTATTCTAATATATTATCCTATACGCGTGAAAACAACTAGATCATAAGGGCAAACAAGTTCACAAAATTATAAAAATTGGCCCAAAAATTTGGAAATTGAAAACGATTTTCGCTTTACACAATAATATTTCCCCCCACACTTAAGTTAAGCACACAAAAGAAAAAAAAAAACTTAAATCTAGTTACGACTTTTTTTTTTCTTTTTCTCTTTTTTTTTTAATTTTAATTTTTTTTTTTAAAAACCAAACATGACTTATTCTTGTCCCACGAGTTCTCGGTAGCTCCATTGAAACGCACAAAGAAGCGGAGAAGCAGGTCAGCGCGAAGCATATTAAAAACCAAACTTCTTTAGGGAATCAGGGAGACCCGCCTTATACCTCTCACACAGTTTGTTTACAATGGGTGAGCCTTACTTTCGAGGGACTTAAAAAAATCAATTTATTAAAATAATTTACCAACAAACCAACAAAGGAAAAATAACAAAGAAACAAAATAATGTAATTGTGCAAAATAAAGTACGAAGCATGTAACAGAGGGAAAAATAAAACTATAAGTCTAAGTGAAACGAAACCTCTTGGGCTAAACATCACGATCAAACTCCATATGATAAGGTGCTAAGCAAACGCTAGCATAAGCGTATGAGATTAATCGATTCCTCAACCAAACAAACATGTCCAATCCCAAGTATGACGTCACCAACAATCCAATCAATCCTTCCTCCAAGAGCTTATTAAATCTGCAAAAATAAACTAAACTACAAAAAACGCGTAAAATTCTAAAACTCACTTTCGTAGGCATCACGGTTGCATTTAGCGCATGCAACAAGCCTTTAAACCTCTCGGTGGCCCGAGTGGACGAGTTATAGTCTCGTGAGGGTTTCCAGTGAACATACCCACAAAGTTCATAACATTTTTTTTTAAAATGTACTTATTTATTCACAATGTACCAAATTGACAAAATTTAAAATCGAAAAACCAAATAAAAGAAATGACACTCTTGCAAAAACAAAAAGACATTTAAACTTATTTTATCTAAACACAAACACACAAAAACAAAAACAAAAACGGATTTTATTTTTTTTTGATTGGGTCCAGCCGAATCGGTTACGAGGTGTAACCGATCGGTTGGAATGAACCAAACTGTGACCAACCTTCCAACCGAACCGGTTACGGCCGATGACCGATCGGTTGGAGGAGATTTTTAGATTTTTTTTTTTTTTTTAAACCAGTTTTATTTCAAACCATTTATTGATAAAGTAAAATAAGAACACGAAAGGTTACGAACACAATTAAATAAAACACGTAAACACATTTTAACTATCACGAACATAAAACAACACTTAAAACAAAAATAAGCACGAAACAGAAAAAACGACAATCACATAGATGCAAGCACACACAATTAGTCACGTAACACAAATCAAACAAGATAATCTTATTCAAAATTAGTACGAAACTAATATAAACAAAAATAACAAAAAACAAATAACATAAAGACATGCAAGAGATCATATAACATATAAAACATAAAACTCACGAAACAAAAAAAATAAATAAATAAATAAAATAAATAAACACACGAACATTTTTTTTTTAACAGAACATACAACCGGATCCGGTTACGGGTAGTGACCGATCGGTTGTAGTGGTTTTATTAAGTATGAGGCTTTCAACCGATCCGGTTGGAGTGCCAACCGATTCGGTTGGTTGATTCTGGGTGGTTTTGGTGGTTTTTTTCGAAAGCGATTTTTAGCACACTTTGAAAGCAATCAATGAAACGAGCATTTTAGAACACATGAAACGAAATCCCAACATCAAAAACTTGATTTTGATGCAAAGATCATTTGAGCAATTATGAGAAAATGAGAGATTTTAAGAAAAAGAACAAGCATTCAAGCAAACATCATGAGCAAACATCAAGAGCATTCAAACAAGAGTAAATCATTCATAAACAAGAGCAATTTAGCATTTGAACAAACTAGCAAACAAACAAACACCTAAGAACAAAAGCCAAATCCCCGGCAGCGGCGCCAAAAACTTGATGTGCTTCATCGTGGTTTTAAATTTATAACAAAAATTACCGGTTAACTAGGAACACATTCGGGCAAGTATACCCTAGTCAAGTTGTAGTATAGTATATGGTAAATCAAGGTCGTCCCAAGAGACTTGGTTGCACTACAAGTGTCGTTTGTTTGTTTAAGCAAGTAACAAGTAACAAGTTGATGGTTATGATTGTCACGGATCAAACCAACAAGAAAAGCAATATAAGAACAAGTAACAAGTTGATGGTTATGATTGTCACATATCAAACCAACAAGAAAAGCAATATAAGTACAAGCAAGTATCAAGACATTCATCATTATTCCAATGAAACACAAAATCTCAATAATCATATCAATAACAAACATCTTTAAATAGAAAAGTAACAAGGTTTACCCAAAGTATGAATTACAATAGGCAAAGATGAAGGATTATAGCAACCTTCAAGCCTCCAATCAACTACAATAGTTCTACCAAGCCGGAAAATGATGTCCAAACGCCTTCAACAACCCTTGAGCACACTACACGAATTTGGCAGAGGTTTGTGGTCTTTTGGGGAAGATAAGTTGGTGGAAATTCGTCCTTAAGGGTGGAGGCTTGAATTTCACACCTTTGGTGAAGGTATTGAGAGTGGGTGTGTTCTCTCAAGTTATGGTTTGCTCTCTAGATGGAAATTCGTCCTTAAGGGTGGAGGCTTGAATTTCACACCTAGAGAGGAGTGGTGGTGGTAGGAGAGGTGTGAGAGAAGATCTCTCAAGTTGTGGTGCCTGAAATGAGGTTGCAAAGGCCTCTATTTATACTACTTCCAAGGTTAGGGGTTATAAATGCATTTCTTGGTCACCAAGGAGCTTGGAAGGGACTAGAAGACATGTAGGAAGGGACTAGAATCGTTTGGAACAATTTTGGAACCTTAGTAGTGCAGAAATGGCTGTCCAGGGCTTCCCAACCGAATCGGTTGGGCTCCAACCGAATCGGTTGGTCTTCTTGACAGCTCTCCAACCGGATCGTGTACGGGGCTCGACCGATCGGTTGGAGCAAAATCACAAAAATTCATAAACTGCAAAGTTGTAGATCTTTCTTTTAGCTTTCCGTGGCCGCGAACGGGGGGTCAAACGGAGTCCGTATGCAAAAGTTATGGTCAAAATGGTGAAGGTGTGTCGGGAACAACGAGTCTTTCAATATGTATTCGTTTTAGCTTCTTTTCTTCATTTCTTTCTCGTTTTCCTTCTTGAACTTTATTCTTGAGTCTTTGGCCACTAACTTGATGACTTTATCTTCTCGAATATACTCCGCAAGTCTTTCTGTTGTCGGGAATTCTTCGTATATGGAGAAATCTTCATATTTTACTTCTTTTTCCGTCTTTTTCTCCACTTTCCTGTACTTGGCTACAAATGAACTAGCAAACACACTTTGATACGATTAAGCAACAAAATCATATGATTATAGCCAAATAACACACATAAAAGCACGGATAATGCTACTAAAAACATGCACAATTTGAGCGTTATCAACAATAAACGTACTTATACTATAGCTTTAAAAGGCGAATTACGGGTCATTCAACTTGTGACAAAACAGTCGATGTTTACTTCCAAAATATTGAATCGATTGTGACTTTATTGAATTATCTTGGCTCTTCGTTGAACATATGTTCTCAATGGTTTGAGGGATAAAGTTGCTCAGGTTGCGAGTATAATTGCTCATCGGGATTTGCCCTATCTTGCTACATGATGAGGGGTAGTTTTATACGTTTTTAAGGGGTCATTTAGCCTCTAAATCCATACATATTTGATTATTTATTATCCTAAATCGTTTCTATTAGAGTTTTAGGTACTTGGGAAGCAACTGCTAGAAAATGGCGCATTTTAGGCTCGATTGGACGACAAAACGAAGAAAACAACAACATCGGGAAAAACGTCACAGAAAAGGCACTAGGACGGTGTCACAAATACAACGGCGTCACTTAAAGTTTACAAAGATGATCAAGTTTCAGAATTTCCAAGTGACAGTTCAGGTTGTGGAGACCGCCTAGATCTGACGGCGTCATGACAAAGATAATGAAAGTGACGGCGTCACAATCCATAAAGGGACGCTATCACAATAAGGCGGTTACAATTCTTGAAACACTAATGACGGTGAGCTGACGGCGTCACATTACTAAGTGATGCCATCGCCAATGTACTCCTAAATATATTTTCGTATGTTTTTCATTGACAAGAATGAGAGACTTTTGGAGAAACTTTGTTTGCAAGAGTCCGAATTTTACAAATTTTGTAGGCTTTTTAGCCACCCATAACTCCATGTTTTATTGAAGATAACTTATTCAATCCTTAATCATTACAATATGTCTATGTATTGTGTGATTACTTGTTTTTCTTCTCTTCGATCTAACATGCTTGGATAAACTTATTAGTGTTTACTTAGGATTGCATGAAACCTAGTTATAAATTATTGATTGTCGTCACTTGTTTATTTAGTTGTGAATTGCGTTAGGAGTAGAAAAAATGGCTAGATCAAATATATTACTAGCTTGAACGTCCGACTAAACGCTTAGTTATTATTAACTTGATGTTCGTTGTATTTAATGGTGAAGTGTGTTTTCATTGTGGAAATTGAGAGTTAAAAAGGCATTCTTAGGCGTCGCTCAATTAGAACATAGTTCATAGAGTTAGGGAATAACCAACCCTTGATTGATATTAAGGAATACAACGCTCTAATTGAACAAGGACGTGACAATTCTACTAATCAATAGGAGATAACTTGGGAGTAATGAGATTCTAAGTAAATACACTTTAACTATCATACGAGTTTCTATTAATTTACTTTTCCGCATATTTTTTTTTTTTAGTTTTAGTTAGTTTTAAAAATCAAACTATTCAAACCCTGAGATTTTACGTCCTTTCTATAAAATATAAAAATACAAAAATAATCATCCCATGACCCTTAGAATTAATTCGTTATACACTTTGAGCCTACCTTACTATTTCTAAAGAACGATCAATCCCTCGTGTCTTACCTATAATACACTACAATTGTTAGGTACTCTGCCTAGGAGGTTGTAAAACTTCTTGTGTTTACAATTATTCGCATCAAGTTTTTGGCGCCACTGCCGGGGAATAGTCTAGGTTTCAATTCTATTTCGTTTAGGTCTACTCACTAGATTCCTATCAAGTGAGATTCTTCTTTTTATTGTGTGGATTTCTTTTAGTCTATCTATTCTTTGTACTTTTGTTTGTAAAACTTTTTCATTGACTATTACGTTAGCCAATATGGAGAACGCGAATCCACCTTAAAACTAACCACGTAATTTACACATTTTGCTCAAAATGATGTTTTTATGTTCCGACAACATCATAATGAAACTTTCTACGTTGCATGGACTCGTTTCAAATATTTACTCCAAAAAGTCCTTCATCGGGATTTTGAAATATTGACTCCACTTCAAATCTTTTATAGTCGTATCGACCACGAAACCCAATTGGAACTTGACTATATAACAGATGGAGAACTTTCGGAATTTAGTGCTGAATCAGCATGGGAAACTATTGAGATTCACGCCTAATTCAAAAATGGAACATGGGACCCAAAAAAGGAAATTTTAAATCTATTTTCAATTTGAAAAGCTCAATCGAAAGGTTTGTTTGGGAATAAGATGGTTAGAGTTGAGTTACCTAGATGCAGGTAGAAAAGACTATAGGAACTGTTAGGAATTAGAAATTCCATAAGTGAAGTGTCGGTCACCCCAAATATTATCTAGCATGAGTTAGCTCGTAGACATATCATTTGTTACATTATTAGTTAGTTTATTTAGTTAGTTATTAGCGTAGTTTAGTTTAGCGCAACACCGTGGAGGAAGGACGGGTCTTTACCCACTGTATGCCTGATCCACAGTCCGTCAGGAGGACGTATTAGTTTGTAACTATAAATACCCTTCCCACTAAGGGAAGGGTGTTGCTTCTTGAATCTAACCTTTCATATTTTGTAAAGCAACTCTCTTTCAAGAAACATCCTCTCTACTCTCTTCATCTCTCTAATGGCTTTCTTATATCATCACAATCCTAGACCACCCGAATCATCAAACAACATAATATTCACGATCCTACAAATGGTACCAGAGCCATGGTTATTGTGTTGCGTTGATTTGTGTGGTTTTGTATCATGGTTTGAAGCTGGTTTTTACCATATTTTTCGGATGTGAAATCCTTTTCTTATCCATTCTGTTAACAGGTTCTTAACAAGTGTTGTATCAAATGGTCAATACATCTGTTTTTGTGTCATCTATATGTCCAACTGTTTTTTTGAATAACATCTTTTGAGACTTTTTGTATCATTCCGTGAATAAAGTGGTCATATGGTCAGATTCTTGAGTGGTCAAAACGGGTCAAAAAAAGAAGCAGTTTCTATGCTTAATATTTCTGGGTTTATAAGCAGTTTCTTTACCAGATGCAGATTTGTGATAAGTACAAGATGCGGTTTGTCCTTTATGTCCAGATTCACTGAATTTGCTATGCGACTTGTGTCTATTTTGACATGCGACTTGGGTAATGAAAGTGCGTTTTGACGCGTTTTCAGCTATGCGAGTTGTCTATTCTCATAGTGAAGCGAGTTGTGCTAACAAAAAAAATGCGAGTTGACTGTTTTTTATCAAAGCGAGTTGACAGTTTTGACTGTCCTGATTCAATGTATTCTTGGATGCGAGTTGTTGTCATAATGTCCAGATACAATGACCATAAAGCGAGTTGTCAAATTTTGCAAAAGATGCGATTTGAGCATACGCTTTTTGACTATTGAGTCATAAGCGAGTTGGTAACCTGACTAACTTAAGCGACTTGCTGACCTTGACCAAAATTACCAAGTACCATGATTCATCAAACGACTTCAGGTCTTTTTGTGACAACTCGTAATTTCATGTCATTTTACAAACATTGAAAATTTCACTATTCATCTCGGGAATTTACTATTCACCGGTTACTATTCAAAATTTTACTATTCACCGTTTTCGGAGTCGAAGTAATATTCTGAGAACGTATTTCAAAAATTACTATTCACGAGACACTATTCATTCCCGGAGAAAATCACTATTCACGAGTCACTAACCATCATTTTTCGTAAACTAGGTTTACGAGTATCAAATACGCGTAACCTGGAGGGTTAAGCTGCGTATTCATGTAATATTATCAAGGACATTTCATATAGACTAGAATTAGTCTACATATCATTAGTAACATCATTACATATCAATATTATGCATGGGTTTGCATTTTTCATTAAACGTTTATTTTCCTATTAAATAAACGCTATCGCGTAAACATTTATTTTGAATATTGATCCGACACTTCCAAAAATAATCCTAATATATTTTTATACTCATTTTAAGACTATAAAAATTATATTATTTATTTACCTGATGATTTCAATTTATTTTGTATATAAATTGTTATGCATATATAATTACGACGGTTTTTCGTAAATTCAACACGATAAATATTTATTCACTCAATACTTGTAAGAAATGTACTTTTATAATTTTTATGACTTCAATACATTTTATTTCGTACCGTTAAAATCTATTTTTAGTTAAACGCTACAATTAATACCTAATTATAATTACTTATTACACAATATACTTAACAAATAATACTTAAACTCAAAAAAAAAACATAACCCCCCCCCCTAAATATCTTATGGTCGGCCACCTATGTCAAACAAGTGATCAAATTGATCTTTTATACTATTGTACACCTAGCCAAATTTTTTAGATATTATGTTGGCCTAAACACATACAAGCACACATATTGAAGGTGTAAAAGATATTTTTTTTCTCTCTTCCTCTCCATGAAGGCCGGTCATCCTCAAAATCCAAGAAGAAACCATAAACTTTTCATGATCCATGTATTAATCAAGTCTTAGAAGTAATCTTGTTAAGGTTTTGAAATAAAAACCTCAAGAATTATTAAGCATACTTTTCTCAAAACTCTTCAATCATTCAAGTAAGCATTTTATGATTTTTATTACTCTTTCATATTCATATTTATGTTGTTTCATTATTTTTGCAAGAAAAACATGCATGAATTCCATGATCCATACCACTTTTATTGGTTTTTAGTACATGTAATGAATTTTGATTATCCAAATAATTATCCCTTGAAACATATTATGTTTGGTGATGTCTAGGAACCCATGACACCCTAAGAAGGTGTATGGTAGGATTAGAATAGCTTCGAAGTTGTTTTGAATTGGTTAGAATAAGTTTTGCGCGAGAAAAACTCATTTCGACAAGTTTTATAAAGGGTCTGTCCATATTTGTGAAATCTGGAAAATCCGACAGTTTGTAAAATACTTTGGGCTAGATATTCAGAAAATATACTTTAAAACGAAAACGTGGCAGCTTGAATGGGTTAAAACGGAGGTATAACGAAGAAGTTATGCTATTTTCAAATTTGACGACGAAAACTATAAAATCCAGAAAATTCAGCATGTTATATTAACTTTTTACGAGTCAAAAATGAGTCTTAAGCGCTATAAAATGTGTCGACTTATCAAAAATATATTAGTATATATTATCACGATTCCGAGGATATATAAAATGTAGAAAACGGACTTATAACGACTAAGTTATTCACATTTTAAACAAGTTGCCGTAACTATTTTATAAAAGTATAACTAATATATATTCTAATAGACAAACTTATCGGCCGCGAATGACCATGTTGAGGGTCGTTTTTAACATTGATGTAATACTTTTTATAACATGATGTCTTCTAGTAAAAGTAAGTTCGCCTAGCATATTTTTCAAAATGTCCGACCATTTGTCAAACGGAGTTGTAACGAATAAAATACGGTCACACAAACTTTGCCGAAAACCATCCTTAAACAATATTTTGGATACAAGTACCCTACTTTACCTATGTTTTTCTCCATGATCGAGACCTCTAGGATGAAAACTTAAATGCTAAAACTTTGAGATAATGATACAAGCTTCCCAAAACCGTTGAGTTCGTTTCCTAATGCTCGACGTGCACCATTTTACGACTAGCTTTTCAAGGCCGTTTAGTCACTTTCATGAAATTGTCAAATGACATTATTTTACGACGAAAAGTTATAATTTCATAATAAATCATTAAATGACTATCGTAGGATATCATTTCAACTTAAATACTTGTAAAGTATTTTATAATATGACGAGATGTCATAAACATGTATTTCGACGATAAACAGTATTTTTAAAACGTACAAGTGGTATAGATTACATGTGGATTTGCATGCACGACATTGTTTCATGTTTTACATTAAAACATATCATTCATAATAGGTCACGGTCAAAGGTTGCGCATCATTTCAGTATTGCCATTACATCATCATTATCATTGCAACAGGTGAGTTTTCATAGCCCCGATTTATTCAAGTTTTTACTTTATTTCAAACCTACGGGGGAGAATACATTGCACATCATTTTTATTACGATACCAAGTATATAAAATTCATTTACATTGCTTAAGTTACCTCATGCCAATTGAATGTCCCCATTGTATAACATGAACCGTTAATTCCGAAAGAAGCGAGGGTGAGTGGATAGATCTATCGAGGGTGACTCCTCCATCCGGGTTGGTGGATTCCAACTGGTTAAACGGATGCATTTCATTTAATAACATTATTTGAGTTGTTTGGCAAACACTCTGTTGGGGCGAACATCATGATCAGTCTAGTTTCGGTGTCATGGACTTATAGCAATTGTATCATTTTTGTGACATCATTGTCATACATAACTTATATACTTGTGGTAGTCGTATTAAACATTTTACATGAACTCTATGAACTCACTCAACCTTTGTGTTGACACTTTTAGCAATGTATTTTCAGGTAACTAAGGCATATACTTCATGGCATGCATGTGGACATATCATAGAGTCGCGGTGACGACGCGTCTCACATGGGATTTATACACTTTAAAAACATCGTTTGACTTGTACCAAACTTATTTTCCGCACATAGTAACTTTCATTTGGGACCTATCTTTGTAACTCTGAATGTTTTTAATATATCAAACGATGTTCTTTCCAAATGACACTTTAGGTCGTTCAATATAACTGTGATTGTGATGCTATGACAGTCAACCCCCAGGAATTCCATTCCGCTGCAAAACAGGTAATTTGGGGGTGTGACAGATTGGCATCAGAGCTTCGGTTATAGAGAACTAGGTTGCATCATTGACCCTAGACTATAACTACATCATCATAGCATCTCATCATTTCATCATAAGTGCATATTCACTATACATGCGGTTTTATACGCACATTATGCGGGTTATTTACTTTCATTTCAAAATCGATTGTCACATTAATGCCTTCAGATACCCATCCCATCACTTTGACATGGAGAATGCCCTGTCATTCCCTATCATAATTTTAACATCAGTTGACTCAACACCGATAACATCAGATGATGAGACTGAACTCTTTTAGGAGGACGAAGTTGCACCTACACCTTCACGATCACCATTGATTCACTGTAGGATCAGGAAAAATTTTATCATTCTGTTGGGACAGATCATACCATTTGGTAGGACTTATAGGCTTAGTCCTAGTGGACCTATTAGTCGTACATTTGATTTGCCGCTTGGGAAGCGTGCATAATTTGACACACCACTACCATCTACCACTAAGACTACAGAAACTACACTATCTTATAGATTTGAGGATTGTGAGAGTTTCAAAGTTGTTGTTGTTAGACAGCCTACTACTCCTACACTTGAGGCATGATTAGATCACCGACAGGAACCGATAACAAGTACCTTTCTAGCTAATGTAATCTTTATCATTTATTATCTTCACGATAATCACAACCTTTGTTTACTTCATTCCCTATTCCAATTGCTCAATTTTCAATCATTCCGCAACAATATATCACTATCTTCCTAAGGGTTAGGCCAACTTTATTCTTGACCAATTAGGAGACTATTACCACTCTATGAGGTTCTTCCATGTATCCTACAAACCATTCCACAAATTTTATTTCAAGTTATTCTGCTACTATTTCATGAAATTATTTCACTTAATTTTATTCCAAGCTATTCTACACTATCTTAGAAATGTTGTTTCATAAAGTTTTAAAACAAGTTGTTTTGTTACCACCCTATCAATTGGCTTTCAGTCATTTTATCAACGATTTAATATCATCATGCGAAACGATTCTCATGTTACTCTGAAAGATTATTGAGCCATTATCTTACAAAACAAAACGTTGAATACCATCTAAAACTTCGGAGAAACATGATACCATTTCAACAAAACCAAGCATCACATCATTTGTCCTCGATTATACATAGCCTGATCACCTATGTATAATTTAGGAAAAATTATGTCATGAAAGAAACAAACATCTTTTCAAACTTCCTAAAACAATCTTCACTTAAAAGCAAAGTTTTGCAATCAGATAAATTGTTCATAAACATTTCTTTTTGTTAACACTCTATAGAAGCCTACGCCATTCATCTCTCACTCAACCGATAAGTTAGAATTTGACGAGTGACCTTTTTGGGAAAGGACTTTTTATACCATTTACGAGGAGGATTCCTCGATACAAGAAAACAATGAAAGGATTTCGGAATTACCAACAAGGACTAGAAGTAGGTAGCGAGATCTTTCAAAACTCAACAAAAATCTTAAGACATGACGAGACATTCCGAACCACTATTTTGGACTAGAAGCTAAATTATATCATCTCAAAAGTACTAGCTAGACCGAGTTACAAGATTTGGTATGAAGCAATATGCACGAAGCAACACTATAGAGATAAACCAAGCCTTCTAACCAAGGCTACAGAACATTTCACTAAACATGGCTTCAACAATATGTGAATTTCCCTACAGCTAGTTTCCCTTAAAGGAAAAGTGGTTAGATTAAGGTTATCAATATAAACTATCTCTAAGGCATTGTGTTCTCTCCAAGTAACCCCGCTTCCATATCAAGAGATGCAACAGGTCTGAACATATCGAACAATCAATGACACTCCATCTACAAGTGAAATTTGAACAAACATTCTTTAACATAGTATAAGCTGATATCTATGTCTAGGCTAGCATGATAAAAATCTAAGTGATGAATTATTTTAGAAGTACTCAATATTGAAACAAGTCTTGAAAATCACCACACCACATCACTTAAATATTTAAGGTTTTGTGACTTGACAACATATAGCATGGAAACACTTCGATAATCAAACAATAAACATTTTAGTCATGGAGACTAAGCACCTTAGGCAAGTAAGACTCAAGTAATGACATTCGCTAGAACTAGAAATGCGAGGAATCACAACTATTACCCATAATCTACTCTTTTCAATAAGGTCCTTTTCGACAGATTTAACATTTTGAAATTTGACACGAGACACGTGGTATCAATTCCAGTTGTACTTATTATAAGCTATTCGAATCACCTTAGACTGCTGACGGTCATTTCAAGATTTCCATGGAACCTACTAGGACATGATTACCGCCTATTATCCTCAGCTCAATGGTTAGAGCGAGAGAACAATTCCCATATTAGATAATATGCTCAAGCATGTGTGACTTTCTAGAAATGATTAGGCAAATCATACTTCATCGAACAAGTTGCTTTACAACAATAGTTATTACATGAACATAATGACTACACCATTTGAGGCACTCTAAGGTTGAGGTGTCAATCACTTATTCACGGAACAAAATCAGTAAAGTCCAACTCATTAGTACATGACTTATTCATGAAACAACAAAGTAAATATACAAATCAAGAATCAGTTACAAGTAACAACACATAGCTAGATAAGCTACGTCGATATACGACGCAAAATATTGGAAGTATGTTCCATAAGTCGCAAACCATTAGAATTTCAAAATTGGCAACAAATTTATATTCAAAGTCCCGCCTTGGAAGGGCGTGGTACGATTCAGAAAAACATTGGATGACCCAATGCGACTCAAATATCCTCACCTTTCACCGAAAACACTGCAGAACCTAACATGGACTGAATTCAGGGACTGAATTCCTTTTTGGTTGGGTGAATGTGACAACTCGTAATTTCAGGTCATTTTACAAACATTGAAAATTTCACTATTCATCTCGGGAATTTACTATTCACCAGTTACTATTCAAAATTTTACTATTCACCGTTTTCGGAGTCGAAGTAATATTCTGAGAACGTATTTCAAAAATTACTATTCACGAGACACTATTCATTCCCGGAGAAAATCACTATTCACGAGTCACTAACCATCATTTTTCGTAAACTAGGTTTACGAGTATCAAATACGCGTAACCTGGAGGGTTAAGCTGCGTATTCATGTAATATTATCAAGGACATTTCATATAGACTAGAATTAGTCTACATATCATTAGTAACATCATTAGATATCAATATTATGCATGGGTTTGCATTTTTCATTAAACGTTTATTTTCCTATTAAATAAACGCTATCGCGTAAACATTTATTTTGAATATTGATCCGACACTTCCAAAAATAACCCTAATATATTTTTATACTCATTTTAAGACTATAAAAATTATATTATTTATTTACCCGATGATTTCAATTTATTTTGTATATAAATTGTTATGTATATATAATTACGACGGTTTTTCGTAAATTCAACACGATAAATATTTATTCACTCAATACTTGTAAGAAATGTATTTTTATAATTTTTATAACTTCAATACATTTTATTTCGTACCGTTAAAATCTATTTTTAGTTAAACGCTACAATTAATACCTAATTATAATTACTTATTACACAATATACTTAACAAATAATACTTTAACTAAAAAAAAAAACATAAACCCCCCCCCCCCCTAAATATCTTATGGCCGGCCACCTATGTCAAACAAGTGATCAAATTGATCTTTTATACTATTGTACACCTAGCCAAATTTTTTAGATATTATGTTGGCCTAAACACATACAAGCACACATATTGAAGGTGTAAAAGATATTTTTTTTCTCTCTTCCTCTCCATGAAGGCCGGTCATCCTCAAAATCCAAGAAGAAACCATAAACTTTTCATGATCCATGTATTAATCAAGTCTTAGAAGTAATCTTGTTAAGGTTTTGAAATAAAAACCTCAAGAATTATTAAGCATACTTTTCTCAAAACTCTTCAATCATTCAAGTAAGCATTTTATGATTTTTATTACTCTTTCATATTCATATTTATGTTGTTTCATTATTTTTGCAAGAAAAACATGCATGAATTCCATGATCCATACCACTTTTATTGGTTTTTAGTACATGTAATGAATTTTGATTATCCAAATAATTATCCCTTGAAACATATTATGTTTGGTGATGTCTAGGAACCCATGACACCCTAAGAAGGTGTATGGTAGGATTAGAATAGCTTCAGAGTTGTTTTGAATTGGTTAGAATAGGTTTTGCGCGAGAAAAACTCATTTCGACAAGTTTTATAAAGGGTCTGTCCATATTTGTGAAATCTGGAAAATCCGACAGTTTGTAAAATATTTTGGGCTAGATATTCAGAAAATATACTTTAAAATGAAAACGTGGCCGCTTGAATGGGTTAAAACGGAGCTATAACGAAGAAGTTATGCTATTTTCAAATTTGACGACGAAAACTATAAAATCCAGAAAATTCAGCATGTTATATTAACTTTTTACGAGTCAAAAATGAGTCTTAAGCGCTATAAAATGTGTCGACTTATCAAAAATATATTAGTATATATTATCACGATTCCGAGGATATATAAAACGTAGAAAACGGACTTATAACGACTAAGTTATTCACATTTTAAACAAGTTGCCGTAACTATTTTATAAAAGTATAACTAATATATATTCTAATAGACAAACTTATAGGCCGCGAATGACCATGTTGAGGGTCGTTTTTAACATTGATGTAGTACTTTTTATAACATGATGTCTTCTAGTAAAAGTAAGTTCGCCTAGCATATTTTCCAAAATGTCCGACCATTTGTCAAACGGAGTTGTAACGAATAAAATACGGTCACACAAACTTCGCCGAAAACCATCCTTAAACAATATTTTGGATACAAGTACCCTACTTTACCTATGTTTTTCTCCATGATCGAGACCTCTAGGATGAAAACTTAAATGCTAAAACTTTGAGATAATTATACAAGCTTCCCAAAACCGTTGAGTTCGTTTCCTAACGCTCGACGTGCACCATTTTACGACTAGCTTTTCAAGGCCGTTTAGTCACTTTCATGAAATTGTCAAATGACATTATTTTACGACGAAAAGTTATAATTTCATAATAAATCATTAAATGACTATCGTAGGATATCATTTCAACGTAAATACTTGTAAATTATTTTATAATATGACGAGATGTCATAAACATGTATTTCGACGATAAACAGTATTTTCAAAACGTACAAGTGGTATAGATTACATGTGGATTTGCATGCACGACATTGTTTCATGTTTTACATTAGAACATATCATTCATAATAGGTCACGGTCAGAGGTTGCGCATCATTTCAGTATTGCCATTACATCATCATTATCATTGCAACAGGTGAGTTTTCATAGCCCCGATTTATTCAAGTTTTTACTTTATTTCAAACCTACGGGGGAGAATACATTGCACATCATTTTTATTACGATACCAAGTATATCAAATTCATTTACATTTCTTAAGTTACCTCATGCCAATTGAATGTCCCCATTGTATAACATGAACCGTTAATTCCGAAAGAAGCGAGGGTGAGTGGATAGATCTATCGAGGGTGACTCCTCCATCCGGGTTGGTGGATTCCAACTGGTTAAACGGATGCATTTCATTTAATAACATTATTTGAGTTGTTTGGAAAACACTCTGTTGGGGCGAACATCATGATCAGTCTAGTTTCGGTGTCATGGACTTATAGCAATTGTATCATTTTTGTGACATCATTGTCATACATAACTTATATACTTGTGGTAGTCGTATTAAACATTTTACATGAACTCTATGAACTCACTCAACCTTTGTGTTGACACTTTTAGCAATGTATTTTCAGGTAACTAAGGCATATACTTCATGGCATGCATGTGGACATATCATAGAGTCGCGGTGACGACGCGTCTCACATGGGATTTATACACTTTAAAAACATCGTTTGACTTGTACCAAACTTATTTTCCGCACATAGTAACTTTCATTTGGGACCTATCTTTGTAACTCTGAATGTTTTTAATATATCAAACGATGTTCTTTCCAAATGACACTTTAGGTCGTTCAATATAACTGTGATTGTGATGCTATGACAGTCAACCCCCAGGAATTCCATTCCGCTGCAAAACAGGTAATTTGGGGGTGTGACACTTTACACCATCATCAGTCCATGTTATCTCGGACAGCAAAAGACATCAGATTTATTTCAAACTGATAATAAAACGACCAAGAAGGAAATCATGACAGCCTCTATCCCATTTCAAATCTCACAATCTCATCTCAAATCCAAGAATGATAAGAAAATTTTCAAGTGGTCTCAAATTATTTCAAACTTTATTGCCAATCTTTTCAAGATTTTCTGAGTTTGAAGTTTTCATCATCATAGACCTTGTTTGATTCTATACGAATTTAAAGAAATAAGCTTAACAAGATTGTTAATTTATTTCTTTGATTCGATCTTGAGCTTCACTAAATACTGTAAAACTATTTATAATCAAGTCAATCAATCATAACCTACCCGAGACCCTTACTAGGTCTTGAAGAAACGTGACTATGTTGCATCTTTCGTGGTTTGTTCTCGATGCCAATCAATTCCTCTAGCCATCCCTTTGGCGAGGACATCATGAAAGCACAAAAGATTTTGTGGGTAGATTCGATTGTTGAGTTCACGAATATGAAAGTTGGTTGGTTGTAACAAGTCAATGAACCAAGGGACATTAAAATGAAAGGTTGATGATTAATATGTTTTGTGAGATTGAGATATCTTTTGGTAAGAATCATTTTGATGATACGTTTATGTGTGGAGGCTGATTTGGATGGTGTGAGTATATTTAGGAGAAGAGGCGGAGATTTGAGTGAGTATTTTAGGGTTTGTGTTAAGTAGGTAAGTTGTGTTAGTAGTGAATGTGTTATATACTCCATGTAATTTAGGGTAACAGGTTTATGTGTGAAATGGGCCGAATGAGGTTTAGATCATGCATGGACTTCTCATTTGGAATTTGGGCTTGTGCAAATTTGCATTGGACGATGGATTGCATCTATGGATGGTGGGCCGGATGGATGTTACTAACATGTTGCATTCAGCCTAGTATTACTAAATCATTCATGCCTGGATTTGATTGGTATTCGGCATTTGGAACCAACACCATATTGTGGCATTTGTTTATCATTTTAAGTGGGTAGGAGGTGTTAATGAACTAATGACATTTTGCTTGAATATTCTTGTGATGACTTACATCTAATGACAAATGACAAATCAATTTAAGTTATGACTACGTCTGATGATGAGGTTCACGGTGTGTAAGTTGGTTTAAATAATCGATGATGAGCTTTGACTATGAAATTTATGAGATCTTATGGTGATGCGACTTGAATAGTGCGATTTGATGATGAGACTTGGTTGAAGAGATTTGACGATGAGAGTTAAGTATGGGATCTGAGTCATGAGATTTGTTGAGTTATGAGGTTCGGTACTTTGGTATATACATTTTCACGGTGAACAATATGTCACGGATTTAATTAATATTGGAAAATGTTGACTACGGGGTTGTTTGGACGATATTTTTATTTGGCTTTGACGTGAGGTTTTCCGGGCGCGTTTACTTATTTCGTCTTCTTTCTCTCTACCCATCTGCGAAGATGACTTGTTTGGGCTTTTACAAAGTGTGATAAAGACTTGGCTATTTAGTTACGTTTGTGATTCTTTCTCGCTTAACCCACAACATAGCTATCACTTTGGTGTCTCACGCTGTTGAGGATATGTCAAGAGGTTTTTTACATTGGGTACACCGTTTCTTTTTCAAGGATTAGTACAAGTTTAAGTAACAAATCTGGGGAATTCTACTTCATGATCAAGTTTCGTATATCGGGTTTACTTCTCCGTGTAGTCACAGCAATAGCCGACAGAATATGTGGAAGATGTGTTTACCAAAGTGTTGAATGGATGAGATGTGATCAGCAATTCCCATAGAATATTCAATGCCATGATAACTTCACAGTCTAGGCAAACTCTTTCAAGAATCTTCAACGTCAGTCATGACTTTTCAATATGTTTGCTTATGACAAGAACTTTCCGTGCAAATGATTGTACACGTCAATGATGCTTCTGAAAGTTCGAAACCATCGTGGGGGAGAGCGTGTACTTTGATGTTTTACGATTAACCTCCAGGGGAAGTAGTGTATGCTACTCGACTTAGTATGGTTTGTGAAGTTGTCTACATATGGGTAAAGAATTGCTGATGATGTTGTTGGTGTTGGATAATGAACCGTTGATGAACCGCTGCATGTTCCCCTAAAACAGATATTCACCGAAACCAAAGTTGTCATAACACGTTCAAACTGACATGTTTACGGTTTAG
Organism: Chrysanthemum seticuspe; assembly: GCA_019973895.1. NCBI lineage: Eukaryota > Viridiplantae > Streptophyta > Magnoliopsida > Asterales > Asteraceae > Chrysanthemum > Chrysanthemum seticuspe. The sequence continues at coordinate 334,037,838 of BPTQ01000007.1, forward strand.
TATTGATTTTGTAAAATCCCGAGAAAGAAACTATTTCTCGGTTTAAATCATAGACTTGTAAAATCCCGTAACAATGGAAACATCCCGGTTAAAGTAAAGTGCATTTCCGGATCTATCTTACGGTTTATTCTTGGTTTTGTAAAATCCCGCGAAAGAAACTATTTTTCAGTTTAAACCATAGAATTGTAAAATCCCGCGATGATGGAACCATCCTGGAGAAAGGAAAGCGTATTTTGGGATATTATCTGATGCTGGTGCTACGATTTCTGCTTCGAAGAAGGGATAAAAGGGTGTACTTCATGAATTGGATATGTGTTTGGATATTCGTCATGGCAGTTTGGTTATTACTTGGTTTTACGGGGTTATGTGCTTTTAACCATGGTCGGGATGAAAACCATTATCATAGTTCACTTAAAACGTCAAAGGAGGCTAGATGTGAGCTTCTATCCAGAAGATGTGACAACGGGGTTAATTCACTATTATTTATTTGAGGTTGAAGTAAAATATCATGGGCGAGTGTACTTAGTATCTGAAGGTATCGGGGATGGTTGGATGAAGATTCTTCAGGATCCTTGTTCGAGCTTATTATCAAAAACAAAGACTTGAAAATCTAGTTATTGTTGGGTGACTTTTTCCTTTTCTTTTTACCGCTTGGGGGAATCGGGCTCTTACCACCATAAAATAACTATCACTTTAAGGAGTTACGTTGTAATGCTCAGTGTCACATTTAATTGTGGATTTTCAAGAGGTGATGTACGTCTTATACTTGATGGTTGGTTGGATGAAGAGTATAGAGTACTTAGAGATTCAATGGAGGATGAATTCTCAGCACCTCTCTTTGTTACATATGTGCAAGTTTAAGTCACGAGTTCGGGTTACTTTACTTCAAGGTCAAATTCATCATATTGGGTTTTCTCCATCAGCTGTCACGACAAAGAGCCTACTGAATGATAATGGGGTTGATTACAAGTTTTGCCAAGAGATGATGAAAAGAGAGAGATTATGACATTTGAACACAACAGTTCAAGCCTCGTTCTCTAAAGAAAAGAAAAGTGTACGTCTCAGTGCGCTTTATCTTATAAAGAAGAGAAATCTTCTTATGACGTTTGAACACAACAGTTCAAGCCTCATACCTCAAAGAAAAGAAAAGTGTTCGCTTCAGTGCGCTTTATCTTCTGAAGAAGAGAAATCTTCTCAATTATGACCATTCTCATCAATATGCTTCATGCTTTTTCCACGCGCTTTCAGTTATCAAGTGAACCGGACTACCGATGATTGTTCTCTTATTCCACTTGCTCGATTATAATGACGATGGCGACATCATATGCTACCTTTGAAAGGGAGAAGTGTGAAGAGACTACATTATGAAGATATTCACTTGCTTAATCAAGAATGGCATCTCCGTATGCAATTCTTGAGGGGGAGAAGAAGTGTGATAATTCTGCATGGTTGATTGACATATGAGAATATATGGTCATACGGCTTCTAAGTCATGTAAGAACCGAGCTTCTTCTTATCAGGTCATCTTTACATGGAGTTTCTTCTATGAGCCGTTGGTTGACATCTTCTCACGGACTGATGAGTTTAACGACAAAGTGCTTCCAGTTGCGGGGCTGATTTCCTTGATGAACATCTTTCTGTTCTTGTCTGATTGGGAGGGATTTGATTTAAGGGGATTTGCTATATTCAAAGTTAACGGGAATGCATTTGGTGAGTTGAAGATGTTAACTTTCTGATCCCCAAACGGACATTCTTGAAGAAGGTTGAGTCTACAGTCTGTTCTACATTTTCTGCTGCATGTTAGAAGACTAAAGACGAGTTGCATTTAATTATCCAAAGACTTCTTCAGATTCCAGTCACTCATCATAAAGATTGTCAGTTTTAGGGAGAGTACTAATTGGGGGAGAGTGAAATATTATAGTTAATCCCTAATTAGATTTGCTCACACTGTTCTTCAGCAAGTTGATTCTCACAAAGACTTCAAGCGATCTTCTCAACATATTTCAAGTATTTGGGCTTATAATGTTTTGCTGATTCTGAAGTATCAAAACCAGCAAGGGGGAAGGAGACACTTATCTAAACGCGAGTAAACTTGATGAGCTTAATACTTCTAAGTGATTGAAGAAATCCCGGGAAGACATATGTCATTACCGCAGAGTAACTCAAGGTTTGACTCATGGCGTTTAGTGTTCTTATTCCAACTATGTGGGGGAAGAGATGGAAGAGTTAGTTTCTAGTGATAAAAGAGGTACACAAGTGTGTGATGATTTTGATGCTATCACAATCATCAGGGGAGAGAGATTGTGTACATTAGGGACGCTCAGTTGTTTCACTTGAGTGCTTAATCAGTGATTCAGTGATATAATCACTTATTTCGGAGTTGACATCCGCAGAGATAATCAGTGATTCGGCCTGCTTCTTCAATGTTATCGGTTATTCTCTCTTTGGGCATTCGGGTACTTCGGGTTCTTGAGCTTCATACACTATCATCAGGGGAGAGAAAAGTATACATCGGGGTTATTCTTTGGCTATCGGACTTAATCTGCTACTTCGATGGTATAAGTTTCTCTGTCTTCGGGTATATGTGTATTCGGGTTCGTGAGCTCTATTCTAAGAGACTGACTACATCAATTCATCTACTTGGGGGAAGTGGTCTCTTGACAACTTTTTAGTATGGATTGCTTCAGACTTCAGTGGTTATGAAATTTGAGAAGAGTTAATTAAGCGTGGGATGACACGTTGCTGTTCTTGTTGATGATATAACCCCGGACGGAGAATCGACGATCTTTCTTAAAAGGAGCAGCAAACTCGATGATAAAGGTGTGCTTCTTTGTGCATTTGGCTATGGCAAGCTTGAAAAAGAGCTTCGAATCTGCTCAACTAAAGGATTTTCGGTTTGGAGGGAAGCTGCCAAAGTCTCTTTTTCTCAAAGGCTCATGTTCTATCTTCTATTCTGGAGCATCGGAAGCTTTGGTAGTGGAAGTTTAAGAGATGACGAATTCTATCTTCTACGAGGTGCTGTTTGATATCCTTATCTCGGTACTCGTATCATCATCCTCTTAAACTATATCATCTACTTTATCTGTGTAAATATTTATCTAAAACCAAATAGAAAAATATAAAATCAACAAAAACCCATAAAAATCAGAAAATTTGAAAAAGACCAAAAAATATTGTTTTTCTAAGACATGTCTTCTGGTATCGATAACATATGCGGTCTTAGAAATGTCATTCAATAATGGCACGGGACCATAGATGAAGTTCGAGCAGGAGGTGTAAATATTCTTTTTCAAAAACATGGCTAAAACTATGGCTTGCTATTATTTCAGATAGCAACCCGTTTTTCAAAGAAGGAAAGTGCTATGCTTAAACGATTTTCACAAAATTCGTGCACTTATCCTAAATACAAATTGAGGAAAGTATGTCAAAGGACTGCTATTCCTACACAAATATTTTTCCTTCTATAAATTCTTCAGAAAAATATTTGTTGTTTTTCAAAAATGGTGGTAAATGAGTTGCTTGTAAATCAATCAGATTAAGAGTTTTCGTAAAAATTGAAAACTCAATCAATGACTTCAGTGCTTTTAAACTTTTCAGAAAATAAGTCATTGATTGAGGGGGAGAATGTTTTCAAATCTATATAATCTAACGAGCTTATCTAATTATCCTATATACTTAAATGAAAAATGATGTTAACCTACGTTGAAGGACTAGGTGCCTAGGATATAATTGATTAGGATTAGATGATTAGAGTTTGATGAACACATAAATCCCATGCCTTATATGAACTGATTGATATGTTGAATTGACTTTTATTAGTCGATTGCTGTTTGGGTGATGTCGACCACCATATATTTGTATGTATGTCCACTAACGTATGCAGGTATATTAGTTTATATGAATGTTCCCGATCCGGATCCCACATAATATGATGATTGGATGCCGAAAGGAAAGGGCAACTATATCTTGGCTCGACAAATGAAGAAACGGAGCTTAATTTGACTTCTATGGAGAGTTGGCATGAAAAAATGCAACGTAAGAGGTCTCACTGCATCAGCAGATGGTTTTCTTCATCATCAAATGAAGAAACGAAGCTTAATTTGACCTCAGTTGGCATGAAAAAATGCAACGTAAGAAGTCTCACTGCTTCAGCAGATGGTTTTCTTCCAAACCTCCAGCAACAACAACAAAAGCAGCTCAACCACCTAACGTATCTTTATGCAGGATAATAGTGATGATACCATTTTTTAAACAATTTTTTATTAATATTGTTTTGAAAAATGGAAAAATATTGGATTTGAAAATAAATTGGACTTAATTTTGAAAATCACCGGACTTCATTTTATCAAAATTTTAGTCACTCAATCATCGACTACGGTCATTGATTGAGGGGGAGAGTGATTTAAAACAAAATATTTTCAAACGATATTTCTTCATAAAAAGTCCGGTTTGTACAAAATAAGTGGTGATCTAAAGATTTAATGTTATGTCATGGTATGATTTTCTTTAAAACTCAAAGATCTTACAAAATGAAATTTTTTCTGTTCTTGTTTGATTATGAAATTATTTTATTTTAAATCAAGATCTCTTTAAAACTATCATACCTGACACTAACAATCTTTAATGTCTAAAATTGATCCTTATCGGTCATTTTTCAAAATTAAATCTTGCCACGTCTTTCCCCTAAAAATTTTAAATGATTTAAATCAATTGGGATCACAAATCTCAAAAGGTTTGAAATTTTTGATCGGGGGAGAGATCGTGATTTAAATCTCAAATCTGTTTTAGTCCTTTAAAGGGACTCCTGCCTCCATGTGCCAAACGATTTCAAATACATGATGCACATGATTGAGGAGGAGCACTTATCCAAAAATAAGATGAGCATTTAAATAAGGCACATATTCTCCCATGTTTTCTAAACCTTATTAAATCACTTGGGATCAAATATCTCAAAGGGTTTGATATTTTTGATCGGGGGAGAATTTGTGATTTAATTATGAAATCTGATAAATGATGATCGACTTGATTCAAATGTGCAGGCTGCTCTCCCATATGTGCTAAACGCTTTCGAATCTCGAAGCACATATTGAGGGGGAGCATTTCAAAAGAAAATAAACTATCAAGGTACAAAGAGTTATATGTTTTAACATAAAGTACCTTGATTGATTTTCTAATGGTTTCTATTGGCAATCGTGGAAGTTCTTCAAAAACCTCCTTCCTCTATGTGTTAAATGATTTCAAATAACCAACGCACATTTTGAGGGGGAGAATTTGCCAAGAAAATTAAATGGCTTTTTCCACGGAAATTGTGATCAAGAAATTATTTCAAAGAACTCTTGCCTCCATGTGCTAAACAATTTACAAATCATATGCACATGTTGAGGGGGAGTATTTATAAATGATCAAAACAATTAAGGTACAAAATGCTTTGATATTATATCACAAGTACCTTCATTGATTTTCCAAATGACTTTTCAATTGGTTTCGAGAAGTAATGAACAATACCAAAAAGACCGACCAATTTACTTTATACATTGTGTTATAAGGATGGTTAGGTTAGGTATTCGTTCCCACGATCCCGCCAGAGCCAGAGGGATCTACCCAGGGACAATCCACTAGATAGTGTAGAAGTCCTTAGGTATGATGAAAAAAGGAGAAAAATAAGAATATGGGAAGAGTGCTGACTGAGACAGAGCTAAAACTGGAATAAACCCAACAAGGTTCTAGTAATGAAGTTTCGGTAAGCACTGAAGGGGTTGAAGAATGAAAAAGAAATGAATGAGAAAAGGGTGAAAAGAAATAGCCCTCCAATAATTCAACCTTAGGGCAGAAACCGGGTTCAATTCATATGCTACTGGTTGTTACTAAGGTAACGCCGGTATTGAAGAGAAGACGTCATGGACCCAGTAACACACTGCACTAAACTTCCCAAACTACTCAAGTTCCTCTTAAAAGGGCTTGTTTCATCCTCACGGGGAACCGACATAATCTATCGACTTTCTCTTAGAGATAGTTGATATTGAAGAAGGAGACCCTCTCCCTAGTCTCCGGCATAGGAACCAAATGTGCACTATTGAGTCTAGAGCCAAGAGATCATCCACAAAATCTCATTAGGACACAAAATTAATGAAGACTTGCTGTTTCACACAATGTGGAAAGTAAAAATATATTTTAAGAGTCCTACGCATTATCCTTGCGGTAATTGCCAGAACATCCGAGTGATATGTATAAACATTCCCGATGAAGATGGAAAGCCCTCTAGAGCCAACATCAAACAAGCTCTTGGTGGGTGACATGTGAGATCTTTTCTAAAGATCAAGCTTGTGACAACTGGACAGAAACAATGGGGAGATTCACTCTTGAATCAACCTTGGTCCAGGAAATGAATTGACGAATACTTTTGGAAAAACCGTTCGATGTGCAAATCTTCTTTTCTCTAGCACATCGAATGTGTATTCATATTTCAAACACAAAAAGTATCTCTGATTGAAAAAATACTTTTGGAAAAACCGTTCGATGTGCGAATCTCTTCTTTTATCTAGCACATCGAATGTGTAGTCTTTTCAAATACAAAAAGTATTTTTGATTGAAAATTGATCTTTCTTATAAAACCTTCGTTGTATTGCAAAACTCTTTCTTCTAAGAAATACGCGATTGTTTTCAAATAAATTTTTCATCAATCAGTGAATCTCAATTCGCTGGTTCACTCACTCCGTGTTGTCTTCTTTGAGACGTTCCGGTTTGAGAACAGCTGCGAAACCCTGTCAAGGAGATTCTTAGGAATCCTACCTGATCACTGGCAGTACTTGTACTGATCAACGGGGAACCATGGGCCGTGTACCTCAATTCAACGAAAGTGATCAAAGACACTTTCGTGTGTTTTATTGCTAACTGTTGTTTGCAGGTACATTTGGACGGTTGCAGCTGATCAGAATTGAGAAGTCAATCCAAAGCCGCATGCTCACAGCATCCACACTTAATTGAAAAAATCATGACTAGTGCATATCTACATAACCTGGCTTTGATATTTTTATACTATGCTTCTGCTACACTGTTGCAAATATCATGAACCGGTAAAGCTTCCGCTACTCTGATGGAAAGATGTCATGATCCTGAAAGTGTGACCATGTCGATCCAAAAGTCACAACATCACATGAAGGCAACACTACAAAGGGTGATCCAGAGATCTTCTGTGGCTGATGATCTCAATGAAAGCTCGAAGATCATCAAAGATGTGGATCAGTTCAAAGACTTCCACTTAAAGTACAAAGCACTCGGACTTTGAAGTTGCACTACTTAAGCACAAAGATTGCGGAAGTGAAGAATTAAAGTCTACGAGCTCAAGACTGAAGATAAAATAGAATGCTTGGATTCGAAATGTAAAACATGGGGTGACCTCCCTTAGGGGGAGATTGTTAGGAATTAGAAATTCCATAAGTGAAGTGTCGGTCACCCCAAATATTATCTAGCATGAGTTAGCTCGTAGAAATATCATTTGTTACGTTATTAGTTAGTTTATTTAGTTAGTTATCAGCGTAGTTTAGTTTAGTGCAACACCGTGGAGGAAGGACGGGTCTTTACCCACTGTATGCCTGATCCACAGTCCGTCAGGAGGACGTATTAGTTTGTAACTATAAATACCCTTCCCACTAAGGGAAGGGTATTTCTTCTTGAATCTAACCTTTCATATTTTGTAAAGCAACTCTCTTTCAAGAAACATCCTCTCTACTCTCTTCATCTCACTAATGGCTTTCTTATATCATCACAATCCTAGACCACCCGAATCAACAAACAACATAATATTCACGATCCTACAGGAACCTTGATGGAGGTAGAACCTTTAGACCATACACAACTGGAGGATATAGGTTTAAATACTTGTAGTCGTAACCTTTCTCTTAGTTCTAGGGAAGTTCCTAGTTTTGATGAACCGGAGCCTCAATCGAAACCCTTACCCAATTTTCCATCCTTAGATGTGAATTTAGGAATTGAAAAAGGCCCCGATGAACCCATCAAACCATATAGTCTGGATAGTTACAAGATAATGGTAGTAGAATCTAAGCCATGTTTGGGGAATCCAATATAGGATTGAAACATAACCTTATATATTTACATCACCCATTTATGATTAATCACAAGAAAATTATGGGTTTAAACCAGGTTTATTAGGTCAATATGGATTCCTAACTAGGAGTCTCTTGAAGGTTATAGAAGATGATCCCTTTTTAGGAGAAAACTTTGATTTACCCAATGGCCCAAATGAATTAGGTAAGGTTAAGATGAAAGAAGCACACCCCTCTAAGCATAATTCAATCGGTTGGGAATTATCTGTTACCACGGATAGTTGTGGTTTACACTGCTTGGAATACACTAGCAGTGGAAACGTATTACCACTGCTGGTACATTATTACCACTGCTATAGGAGAACGCGTCTAGATAAGTATAGAATAGATTTTGTGTATATTATATATTGTTAGCTTTATACTTATCTTGTAAAGGACTCCTTGTTGTATAAAAGGAGGTCCTAGGTCATTGTCTTATGTACTTGTCTAATTACCTACGTATTACTCACAAAGGCTTCAAGGTGCAATCCTAGTGATAAGCAAGATCACTCGTATTATTCATTAATAATATTGGAGCTTGAGCTTTGTGTTTAATCTGTGTTTACTTACAATACATCAGACAATCCGTCTTCTAAGTATTACTAAGTAAATTCCGTGTGCTTAATAATATCATACAAAATATCATTGACACAAGGTGTGTGTCCAGATCCATCAAGTGGTTTCAGAGCGAGGTTCTGATATTTTGTTTTAGAAGATCCAAGGAATAAGCTTAACTTACTCACTCAACTCAATGGAGATGGAAAACAACCAGTCCAACTCTTCTACACCAAGGCTACCTAAGCTCAAACTTAATGAGTTTGAGATGTGAAGGATACTGATTGAGCAATACTTTCTCATTCAGGACTATGCTCTATGGGAGATCATTCAAACTGGTGATTCTTTCAAGCCTGTGACTAGTACTCAGAAGGTTGGTGACACAGATGTTGTGAAAGTTTCTGTGCCTGAATCTAGTATTGAAAAAGCGCTAAGGAAGAATGATCTTAAGGCTAGAAGTTTATTACTGATGACTCTTCCTAGAGATCAGATCATTGCATTCAGCAAATTCACGACTGCTAAAGAACTGTTTGAAGAGATTTGCTCAGTGTTTGGTGGTAATAATGCTACAAAGAAGACTCAAAAGACATTGTTGAAGCAAAGTTATGAAAACTTCTCTGCTTCAATCAATGACTCACTTGATAGCATCTTCACCAAACTACAGAAGATTGTTACACAACTGACTGTGTTTGGCATTCAGGTAGAAAAGGAAGACCTAAAATTGAAGTTTCTAAGAAGTTTGCCTTCAGAGTTTCAAACTAATGTTACTGTCTAGGAAAATAAATCAGACATAGAAACAATGATGCTCAATGACCTTTACAACAACTTCAAACTTATTGAGCAAATGTTGAAGAAGGCAGGGAAACTTGGTACAAGCTCTAGTAGCTTGGCACTGTTGTCAACCTCTGTTGACAGTGATGATTCTGAAGATGATAGTGATGATGATGTTGCCACTGCTGGTTCTAAAGTTTCCACTAGTAATGTTAGCGTTACCAGTGCAGGTTCTAAGAAGAAGGTTGCTAGTATTGGAGATCCTACTTTTTATGCTTTCATCTCCACACAAGTAAATGGCTCTGTCTTAACTCATGAAGACATAGAGCAAATTGATGAAGATGACTTGGAGGAGATGGATATAAAATGGCAGATAGCTCTTCTTAGCATGAGGGCTAGGAAATTCTACAAGAAGACTGGCAAGCCTATTCACATCAATGGTAGTGAAACTGCAGGCTTTGATAAGAAGAAAGTGGAGTGCTTTAACTGCCACAAGTTTGGACATTTTGCTAGAGAATGTAGAATACCAAAGACCAAGGACAACATGTCTACTTGGTACAAGCAAAAGAAGGAACCAACTTGGTACAAGCAATGTTGGCTATTGATAGTGTGAGCTATGATTGGAGTTTCATGGTTGATGATCAAGAGGAAGAACCATCTGATGCTGCTCTTGTTGCTACTGAATTTGCTCTCATGGCTTTCTCTGACAGTGAGGTACAAAACTTTGAAAGTTGTTCTAAAACATGTAGGGCTGCTAAAGAAGTTGAAAGGCTTAATGATTTATATTCTAATGAAAGACAAGAGTTGTATACTGCTAATTATAATGTGTCAAATCTTAGGAGAGCTATAGCAGTATTAGAGAAACAAATAGATCACTATAGAGAAAATGAGACAAAATATAATGATGATATGATTCTTCTAAGAAGAATCATATCATCATTATATTTAAAAGGAGTTTGAAAAACTTCAAAAGAAAAATGAAAATATCAATTTAACGTTAGACACATGTTATCATCAGTCTAAGTCAATTGATAAAATTTGGAATGCTCAACTACATAGTAAAGTTAAGTCTGGTATGGGTTATAATATTGTGCCTCCGTCACTAAGAAGTGTTCCATCACCTCCAGGTATAGATTTAGCTCATACAGACTTAGAAGAGTTTCAGGACCTTGAACGTGAATATGGTCCTTTAAAGGACACAATGGTGAAAAGTGAGGAAGAGATTAAGCATGATAATGATGTTTTTGAGAGTGCTAGTGACTCATCTTTTATTGATGAGAATGTTAAAAAGAATGTAGAGGCTTCTATCCCAAAAGTTGTTAATGCTGTTACAGAGGAACCTAGGAAACCAGTTAATAAACCTAGATCAACTGTAAGGTATGCTGAGATGTATAAGAACAAGCCAACAACTCCTAGGGGTAACCAGAGGAGTTGGAATCATGTTAAATCTCAACAACTAGGTAGTGATTTTGTGATGTACAATAAGGCATGTTATATATGTGGTAGTTTTGATCATTTACATGCTTATTGTGACTATCATAATGGGAGAAGGGAAGTCCATGGGAATAAAAGGGTGAAGTTTAACAGGTTTCAAAATAATATACACCCTAATTCACATTGCAAAATGGTCCCAAGAGCAGTTCAACTAAGAAGTGGTCTTAAAACTTTTGCCACTGCAAAAACAGTTAACACTGCTCACCCTAAGTCACCTGTTAAAAGTGCAAAGTCCAAAACAACTTTTGCAAAATCTGCACAAACAGGGAAAAGTACTTTTCAGAATAATAAGTTTCATTATAACCAACATTGGGTACCTAAAAATAGACCAGCAGTTACTACTGCTCATTCTAAAGTTACCACTGCAAGGGTTGTAAACAAGAAAAGAGGGGACATGGGCAATGCTGTGAAGGCCTCAACACGTTGGGAATGGAAACCTAAAGGAACTACCTCTACAACCAATCCCAATGGTGTATCAATGACCTTTGATAGATTTAACTATATTGATACACGAGGCAGATCCAAGTCAATCATGGCTTGGGTCCCCAAAAGAAACTAACTCTTTACTCTTATGTGCAGGAACATCCAAGGACAAAAAGATCAGATCAAGGATATACAGATAGTGGGTGTTCAAGGCACATGACTGGCAACAAGTCCTATCTTTCAGATTTTGAACATTATGATGGACAGTATGTCAGTTTTGGAGGTGGAGTTAATGGAAAGGTTGTTGGTAAAGGAGTAATCAAAACTGGTAACTTGGACTTTGAACCTGTGTACTATGTAAAAGAGCTTAAGTATAATCTTTTTAGTGTGTCACAAATGTGTGACAAGAAGAACAATGTTCTTTTTACCAAAGATATGTGCTTTGTTCTCTCTAAGGATTTTAAGATGCCTGATGAAAGTCAGATTCTTCTTAAAATTCCTAGAAAAGGCAACCTATATAGCTTTGATATGAACAACATTGTTGCTAAAGATGATTATGCCTGCTTGCTTGCAAAGGCCACAGTGGATGAATCCATGTTATGGCATAGAAGACTTGGTCATGTTAACTTCAAAACCATTCACAAGATTGTCAAAGATGGTTTGGTGAGAGGTCTACCTTAGAAAAGATTTGAAAATGACCAAACCTGTGTGGCTTGTCTTAAAGGCAAACAACACAGAGCTTTTTGCAGGTCAAAAGTGGTTAACTCTATTGCTCACCCACTTCAAATGTTACATATGGACTTATTTGGTCCTACATCTGTGAGCAGCTTGAATCTAAAGAAATATTATCTTGTGGTGACTGATGATTTTAGCAGATTTACATGGGTTTTCTTTCTTAATACAAAGGATGAAACAACTGGCATCCTTAAGACCTTTATCACAAAAGTAGAAAACCAATATGATATGAAAGTTAAAATTATTAGGTGTGACAATGGGACAGAATTCAAGAATAGAGTTATGGATGATTTTTGCAGAAATAAAGGTATTAAAAGAGAATTTAGTGTTGCTAGAACTCCTCAATAAAATGGTGTTGCTGAGAGGAGGAACAGGACACTGATAGAGGCTGCTGGAACCATGCTGGCAGATTCTAAGTTGCCAATCACTTTTTGGGCTGAAGCAGTTAACACTGCATGTTATGTGCAAAACAGGGTTTTAGTGGTAAAAACAGAGAACAAGACACCTTATGAATTATTTAGGGGTAGACCACCTATCCTTGACTTCATGAGACCATTTGGATGTCATGTATCTATTCTCAATACCATTGATTATCTGGGCAAGTTTGATGAAAAATCTAATGAAGGCTATTTTGTTGGGTATTCCATGGTCAGCAAAGCTTTTAGAGTATTCAACTTAAGAACCCAAAAGATTGAAGAAAATCTGCATGTGGAGTTCCGGGAAAACAAAGTTAATCTCAAAGGAACTGGTCCAGAAAGGCTGTTTGATCTTGATACTCTAACAAATACTATGAATTATGTGCCTGTTTCTACAGGAACATCTTCTTTTGATTTTGCAGGTTCAGAAGAGTTTCTTGATGATGATGAACCAAGCAAGGATCATGCAAATGATCAAGATGATTTCAGTCTACCTCTTTGGGACTATGCAGATAATGATAATATACCAAAAACTAGAGATGCTCACCCTTCTAATGATTTTGAAAAGGAAGGAAGTAGCAACTTGAATGCTGAAAGTTCTGAAAGCAGTAGAAATTCATATTCCACTGCTAGGCCAGAAGTTTCCACTGCAACACCAGATGTGGAAATTACAACTCCTGTTACAGAGGAAGCTCAAGTCAATGATGTTGAAATTTCAAATATGCCAAGTGAGATTGCAGTTCCTCAGACTCCCCACACTTCTATTCATAAATAACATCCTCTTGAAAATGTGATTGGGGATGTGTATTCACCTGTGAAGACTAGAAGACAAACAAAGCTTCCTGATGTCCATGGATTCATTAGTAAAATATATGAATCTAAGACTCATGAAGGCAAGAATGAATGTCTCTTTATGTGTTTTCTGTCACAAATGGAGCCAAAGAATGTTTACAAGGCACTTGAAGATGAAAGTTGGGTGGAAGAAATGCAAGAAGAGCTGCTCCAATTCAAGCTTCAAAAGGTTTGGGTGCTTTGTGATTTACCTTCTGGTAAGAAGGTAATAGGTACTAAATGGATGTTCAGAAACAAGAAAGATGAAAGAGGAATTGTTATCAGAAACAAAGCTAGGCTTGTGGCTCAAGGATACACTCAGGAGGAGGGTATTGACTATGAAGAAGTGTTTGCCCCAGTTGCACGAATTGAGGCAATTAGGTTGTTCTTAGCCTATGCATCCTTTATGGGCTTTAAAGTCTATCAAATGGATGTAAAGAGTGCTTTTCTATATGGGCAGATTGATGAGGAGGTTTATGTCTCACAACCTCCAGGCTTTGAAGACCCTGAATATCCTAACAAAGTATATCGGGTAGTTAAAGCTTTGTATGGCTTGCATCAGGCACCAAGGAAATGGTATGAAACCTTAACCACTTATCTAGTTGCTAATGGGTTTCATAGAGGCAGAGTGGATCAAACTTTGTTCATCAAGAAAGACAAAAATGATATCTTGCTGGTTCAAGTGTATGTTGATGATATCATTTTTGGATCTACAAAGACATAGATGTGCAAAGAATTTGAGAAACTGATGAAAGAAGAACTCCAGATGAGTTCTATGGGTTAACTCACATTCTTTTTGGGACTTCAAGTACTACAAAGGCCAGATGGTATTTTCATCAATCAAGACAAATATGTAGCTGAGATACTAAGGAAGTTCAAGTTCACAGATGCAAAGTCATCTAGCACCCCTGCAGACAAGACTACACATCTACTTCTGAAGGAAAATAGTGGTGAAGCAGTTGATGTACACATGTACAGGTCTATGATTGGCTCTTTGATGTATCTTACATCATATAGACCAGACATCATGTTTGCAGTGTGTGCCTGTGCAAGGTTTCAAGTTACTCCCAAGTTCTCTCACTTGACTGCTGTGAAGAAGATTTTTAGATATCTTAAAGCATTTCCTACTCTGGGATTGTGGTACTCTAGAGATTCTCCTCTAGATCTGGTTACTTACTCAGATAGTGACTATGTTGGAGCTAGCTTGGATAGAAAATCTACAACAGGTGGATGCCAATTTCTTGGCAACAGATTAGTGTCATGGTAGTGCAAGAAACAAACTATGGTGGCTAATTCATCAACTGAGGCAGAGTATGTGGCTGCTGCAAGTTGTTGTGCTCAAGTTTTATGGCTTCAGAATCAACTTTTGGACTATGGGTACAATTTCATGAATACCATCATTCATATTGAAAATAGAAGTACCATTTGCATCATTAAGAATCCTGTTCAACACACAAAGACCAAACATATTGAAATTATACACCATTTCATTAGAGATTGCTATGAAAAGGGACTAATTCAAGTTGTCAAAATTCATACTGATGACAACTATGCTGATTTATTAACAAAAGGACTTGATGTGGGAAGATTTCAGTACTTGGTAACAAGTATTGGAATGCTAAATCCATAAACTTCTTGTCAAAATGTTCTCTGGTGTTGAGGGGAGGCTATTGGATACTAAAATTGTTGTATGAGTTTGTATATGTTTGCTTGTATTCCTGTTTATGTTTTTATGCAGCATAGATGGGAGTTGATCTTAAAAGGTGTATAACTGAGAAACACAACAAATGGTTATTGATTCACCATGTATAATCCACATAAGAATCAACTAGTCCAGAGCAAACGGCTACTGGTAAAGACTTGACAAATCCGTTTATAGTTGATAGTTTACCAAAAACTATATGGTTATCAACTCACCATATTCTTTATAATTAAGAGTTGGCTAGTCCATAGCAAACGGCTCATGGTAAAGACATATCAAATCCGTTGATAGCTGGTAGTTTGCTAAAAACTATGATAAGAGCAGTCTAGTTTTATATGATTTTATTTACCACTGCTCTTTGAAATTTTTGTGAAAACTTACCACTGCTAGTTCACAGTTTCTACTGACAGTGTTATTTTACCACTGTTGTTCTAGCCGTTACAACTGATTATGTCAGTAACTTATTTTTTACTAGCAGTTGAAAGTAACCACTGATTTCCGTTTATATAGGGTTAAAATTTTAAGGAGATTATCTACTTTCCATATTGTTATTTCTCCGCTTAAGATAAATAATTTCTAAAGATAGTTTTTCTTGCGCAATAATCTTAAACCCTAACCCTATATATCTTTCTCTCTCAATTGGCTAGTTATTCCTTCAATTATTACTGACATAATATCGTTTTTCATCAAAAGTTTCTATGGCACCATTAAAATTTGCAGATGAGCACAAACAAGTGGCCTACCTACAAAAGTCTAACGAGAAGAGTGGCCCTGTTTTTCATCAGATTGTGGACTTCTCAATACTACCCATATAAGGTATGCTTTGCTTTTAAAACCCACAATCTATATCTCTCAAATCAAATAGTTTTGGACTTCTGCTAAGTCCATAACACTTGAGAATGGAGATACACATGAAACAGTGGATGCTCTAAGAGCCACTATGGATGGGGTAACTATTGATGTTACTGAGGCATCCTTGAGGAGAGTTCTCCAATTGGGTGATCTCAATGGTTTCGTCACATTACCTATGCCCGAAATTCATTATACTTTATCATCCATGGGGTATGATACCACTGACAAAAAGGCTACTTTCAAAAAGATTGGTTTTTGTCCCCAATGGAGATTTTTGATACATACTCTTTTACATTGTCTCAATCCAAAGAAAACATCTGATGAGCAATTTAGTTCAACCATGGCTTACCCTTTGGTTTGTCTAGTCACTGATAAGATTTTTAACTGGTCAAATTATATTTTTACAAGTATGACTGGCAATGTAAAGAGTTCAACAAAATTTTTAATGTATCCAAGGTTTGTGCAAGCAGTGCTAAATGAGTTTCAACTGCAACCCCATACTAATGTTTATAAAATCAGTTGCCTTAAGGCTAAAGTTTTTCAAAACATGAACAAAGATGGCAACATGATTTTTACACCTCTCCTTCCTCAAATGCTTGCAAAGCTTACAACTGAACAAAACACACCCATAATCTCTGTTCCACACATTGATTATACTCCACCTATTTCTCAGACCTATGAAAGGAGAAGCAAACATCCACCTTCTTTCATGACAACACAGCATGTTTCTGAACCTTTTGTTCTAGGAACAAGCAGTGGTGGTTCTAGACTTCAACCTAGTCCAACTAGGGAGGAATCTGAGCCAATGCCCCATGATTCACCTCTCCCAACAGGTAACATAGTTGGAAGTGATGAGGGCAGTGGGCAACAATTGGAATTGATGGTTTTGTGTACAAAATTAGCCAAGCAGGTTGAATCTCTACAGAAGGACTTGGCACATGTCAAGAAGCAGCATGCCAAGGATATTACACATTTAAAAGAAGAGATTCAGACCTTGAAAAAAGAGTTGCAGGGGTTGAAAAAGCACAAGAAAATTGCAAAGTTGGTGATCTCATCTTCATCCTCACCTAATGATGGTGATTCAGCTGGTTTTGATCAAGATTTGGGTAATTCACCCAAACAGGGGAGGAAAACAAGTGCTGAAACTCAGGGGAGGAAACTTGATTTTAAAGATGAAAGGGTTTCTAGTAAAGGATCAAAGGAAGCTGATACGCATGGAGAGCAACTAGAGCAAGATATTTTCTGTACTGCAACTGATTTTACCACTGATTCAATTTCCACTGCAGAGCCAAATATTCCCACGGATGAACATAATGTTGCCACTACAAGTGAAGAAATTGATAAACAGAAGGAAGACAAGGGTAAAGCAGTTATGGAAAGTCAAGAGCAACCTGGAAGAAAGATTTCAAAGAAAGAACAAGTTCAGATTGCTCATGATAAAGAAGTTGCTGAAAAGATATATGAAGATGAAGTTGCTGAAAAGAAAAAGGTTGAAGAAATGGAGATTGTAAGCTTTATGGAGGCTAAAAGGCTGGATAGAATGGAAGATTCTCTAGAAGATCCACTTTTCAATGTTCAGCCTACAATACTTAGAGAGAAGACTCCAGAGTTTAGTTATGTTCCTACTGAAGAAGATATTGAGTTCTTGATTGCTAATAATCCAATAATCAAGAAAAAGGCAATTGACCTTGTAGCTGATGCATCCTTAACTGAAGATCAAAGAACTGCTCAGTTGAAGGATTTCATTCAAATGAAGAACAATCAAGCACTTCAAGATGTGATTAGTACAGTCAGAAAGGGTCAAAAGAAACAAAGATAACCAACCAAGGCACAAATTATTTCATACATGAAGACTTATTGTTGTCATGTTGGTGGTTGGAAAAAGCATCAATTCAAAGGAATGCCTGATAATCAAGTTGAAGGTATCTACTACAGAGTTCAAAAACATGATAAAGATTTTATTGCAATGGGCTCTGAAGAAGAAAGAAGGTTTCCTGGATTGAAGAGAAAGGCCAAAGAAAGTGATTCTCAGACTGTTAAGGAGACTAAGGTTGCTGAAGAACAAGAAATTCCTACTGAGAAATTCACTGAAGAACAACTGACTGGAATGATTTTGATAGTAGAAGAAGATTTTTATCCAGAAACACTGCAAGTAAGACATCCTATTATTGATTGGGAGGTTTACACTGCTAGCAATTTTGCTTCAACATGGAAGATCACAAGGCTAGGTGGTGAAACTTCATCATTCATGACATTTGAAGATCTCATTACTCCTTGGAGGCCAAGTTCAGCAATTAATACCCTAGGCTTTGGAACTAGTATAAATAGAGGCCATTTGTGAGCATATGAGACACACACTTCAATACAAATCTCTCTACTCATTAAACAAAGCTTTTAAGCTCTCAAATTCGTCGTTAGAAGTCCAGGGAAGTTTGGAGTTCCAGAAGTTCCACATTTGGAGGCCAAATCACCAAGAAGTCTACCCCAATACTTAGGGAATCATTACTTCACCATTTGTAATCTTATTCCAATCATTGTAAGACTTTTAATCATGTTTTCTAATGTTCAAAGTTCTGAGTTTATGTTTATGTTTGCTATGAGTGGCTAGTTTCTTTATACGCTTGCTTAAATGATGTTGATTGTCATATGATTAGTTAGTGATTGTGTTAACATGTTTTAATTCAATTTCAAGTTGATTCTAAGATCCAATTATGCTAAAGTTTCATAGTGACATTTGTTAATCAAGTTTGACTAGTTGATAGTAATCGTAGAGGTCGAAAGAACTTATTGTTATTCAACTAGTCATAATCATTTTGTCTATGGATGATTGTTTTTACCCATTATTCTTGATTATACAAAGGAACTAAGGTGTGGTTGTTATAGAAACACTTTTTGATTATCAAATTGGATTGGTTGGAAACATCTAAAAGGTCATAAGATTAGTTGTTTAGAATCAATTGTAGCCTTTTGTCTATGATCGGTTACCTTTTGTATTGACCATTTCTTAAGCAATTTGATGAAACAAGTGGATGTTTTTGTGTTTAAGTTTATGTATGTAGACTTATGAAACTTGAATTGATCTTGAATTGATTGGTTAAACATAATGCTTGTTTTATGAACTAAAATCTTGACGAAGGTTTAACTTGTAAGAACAATAGATTAGTCCTCAAACTAATTATCATAACCAACATGTTAAGAGGTTAACACAATCACATTAATCTATGATATGAAACTAGTTTAAGCAAGTGTAGTTTTTAATCATCTGAATTTCATTATATCTATTTGCTTTGTTATATGTTTTGGATAGACTCTGTTGATTTAAACTTGTGTTTAGATTCACTCAAATCCCTGCGAACGATCCCGACTTACCTTCATAATCTTGCTATAACGGACGAGTATACTTGCTCGTATGTGTTATTGGTAATATTGGTAATTCACCTTTTATAAATTTAAAACTTGTACACACGTAGCACATCACACCCAAATCGCCTTATCCTTCCTTGTATGCACTCATTTTTAGTGCATTATTGTTACAACATATTTGTTAAACCCTTAGTTAATTATCTAGTTGCTTACATGGTTGCTAATTCGAGTCATATCTTGTAAATATAGTTTTGGGATGATTGGGACTCATGGTTTAGTACTATTGTAATGGAGTAATGGGGAAGAAAGTCAAATCATTACCCCTATATGTACGTTAATGTTTAAATACTCCACGTGTTTTGATCCTTGCAATTCGAGTCATTAGTTAGTTTATATTTATGCAAAAATACAAGTGTAAGGATTCAGTTATAAATCCCGAGTTATCTATGTTATTTATTTTTAGCAGATTAAAAGATGACAGGGCAAAAGTGTATGATAAAAAAATAGAAAAGAAAGAAATAAAATATATGGTCTGTCATCCTACTTTTGTTTAAGTCAAGAAAGTGTCAAGAAAAGTAAAGAAAGAGTTAGAGTTTGTCTATCGAGTCTTGGCTTAGCAATACCACTTTGTATATGTAGTTAACTTAGATGATTAACTTATTTCCCCATATCCTCAAAACCGTGTTTTTCTTTACCTTACACCTAGAGTTACAACCCTTATAAAGCCCTCTTTGATAGTTTATCCTAGGCGCTTAAGCCAAAGCGGTGGAAGTTTGATCCTTTATCAAGCCTATGGTAATCTATATGCTATGACAGGTAGAGAGTGTTTATTTGTCCATTTCCATAATGTTATATCACTTATACACCGAGAGATGAGAGAATCTAAACACTATCTATGAGGTGCTAGTATGTAATTTATATGCTTGTTATGACTATTGTAGAACGAGTTATGCTATAAATTATCTTTAAACCAATGCTAAATGCCCCCAAGCTTGTAAATAGATTAGGATAAAAGCATATTTGCTTGAGGACAAGAAAATCCCAAGTGTAGGGATATTTGATGAGGTGTAAATTTATACGTTTTTTAAGGGATCATTTGGCCTCTAAATCCATACATATTTGATCATTTATTATCCTGAATCGTTTCTATTTGAGTTTAAGGTACTTGGGAAGCAATTACTGAAAAATGGCGCGTTTTAGGCTCGATTGGACGACAAAACAAAGAAAACGACAACATCGGGAAAACATCACAAAAAAGGCACTGGGATTGCGTCACAAATACAAAGTGATGGCGTCACTTGAAGTTTACAAAGATGATCAAGTTTCAAAATTTTCAAGTGACGGTTCAGGTTGTGGAGGCCTGATAAGGTTTTAAAAGGTACCTTTTTAAGGGGTCATTTAAGCCCTTATTCGATCACTTTTGTATCCGTTATTGCTTAATATCGTTCCTTTTCACTTTTTAGGTCTCTTGAAGGCAAAATGCTGGAATGATGCTTATTTGGACGAAAAGGCGCGAATATACGAAGAAAATGGCCAAAGTCAGAATCGAGACCCTCAAAGCTGCTGAAACATAAGGCGACGGCGTCACTGCATATCTGCGACGCCGTCGGGAAGGAATTTTGCGACGGGTCAGAGGCGAAATTGCATGTTTTCAAGGGACGACGTCAGGTTCTAAAGGAATAGGCCGTCGCTACTCAGACGGCCTAGATGCAGCCAAGACGGCGTCAGAGCTGAAGGGGACGGCGTCACAGTCATAAGGTGACGCCGTTGCAAGGTTTACGTGGCCAAGACGAAACCCTAATGACGGCGACACGACGGCGTCACGAAACATAAGGTGACGCCGTCGCAGATGTAATCTTATATATAGAATCCGAATTTTTCAGTTTTTGTGTGTAGTCTTTTGGAGTAAAAACCTAAAACCGAACCAAGGCTTTCTTGTGCAGTATTTTAGGGTTCTAAACCCTATTATACATCAAGATAAGTATTTACTTCATTAATTTAATTATGTCTTTGATTATTTGTGTGTATGCTTGCATGTTCTCCATGTCCGGCTAATTTATTTGTGTGTTTGCTTAGGGAATATGAAACTTAATTATTGAATATTGATTGGTTGATACTTATCTTAGTTGACTAATGATCTAGAGTGCGCTAGATTATTCGTTGTGTACTTAATGCTTGACTTTTCTTTGTGAACTTTAGAATATAATTATCTAGGTAATTGTAGGATAAAGTATTCAAGGACAACCGTAGAGTAGGCGTCTATAAATCACTAGAGGATTTGTAAACAAGACCCTTTGGTAAATTCAAAGAGTTAGGGAAACAAGCACGCCCTATAGCCTTAGAATCACAACGCAACTAGGAATAAGGACGTGACAAATCAACCATCAATAGGAGATAATTGAGGAGTAGTAAAACCTAAGTAAACACATCTTTAAACTATCATACGAGTACAAATCAATTAGACATAGACTATCACAACCTTAGCTTAGATAATTAGATAATAGTAGAGTAATCGGTAGCAATACCAACCCCCCAAATCCAATACCCGAGATTCGTACCTTTTCATTTTCTAAAAAACATAAAAAGATAAAAAATAATCTTCCTCAACCTCAACCTTAGCGTAGTAACTTCTCACTAGCATTCCTATTCCCCTAGAGAACGATATCAATACCCGTGGCTTACCCTAATTACTACACTACAACGATTAGGTTCACTGCCTAGGGTGTTATAAAACTTGCTCGAAGAAAAGGAAGTTTCCTTGACCCCGAACGACGCGTATAGCGTTATCAAGTTTTTGGCGCCGCTGCCGGGGAATAGAATAGCTAGTTAGTAGTCCACCTCGTTTAGGTTTCTTTGCTTGATTCCTATCGAGTAAATTTTTCTCATTTTTTAGCTTTCTCTTAGTCTATCCCCCTTCTTCGTGACCTTTGTTCGTAACACCCATCACTTTTCACCATGGAAGGTGACAACCAACCACCACTCATCAACCCACCACCAAACGACCCGCCAAGAGCCCGTACTCTTGGTGAGTACTCGAGACCAAACCACCTAGGTTATAGGAACACCATTGAGCTTCCCGACCAAGCCCAAACTACGGCCCTGCGATCCGACACCATCCGGTTGGTGCAAAACGGATGTGCATTCCATGGACTTCGTTCCGAAGATCCAAATCAGCATCTGAGGGATTTCCTCAAAATTGTCGATTCCATCGACCTTGATGCTACTACTCGGGAGACCACGCGCTTGCGTCTCTTCCAATTCTCTCTACGGGACCAAGCTAGTAATTGGCTTGAGCGACTTCCCGCCGGCTCCATCTCAAGTTGGGATGATCTTACTTCTCGCTTCCTTGCTCAATTTTTCCCACCGGGGAGAACCACTAAGCTTAGACGAGAAATCTTAACGTTTCAGCAACTCCAAGGTGAATCACTTTACAAAGCATGGACTCGATTCAAGGATCTACTCCGTAGACTTCCCCATCATGGCATCGATCTTTGGCTTCAAATCCAAATCTTCTACGATCATACCGACTTCATCACTCGACGATCCATTGATCGGGCCGCCGGTGGAAGGCTCAGCGACTTCAATGCAGAGAAATCTTGGGATATTATAGAGGAGCTTGCTGATCAAAGCTACGAAGATTGGAATGATTCTCCTGAGATTCCGATTAACGTAATCAACGCCATATCAACCCCGTCCAAATCCTCCGACACCCTCGAGAAACAAATGAGCGCCATTGAGAAAGGGATTGATTATCTTATGGAAAGGCAGAAAAGAGCCCCCGTACAAATTCCTCGAGAGGCCGTCAAATTCGCCAACTCTACCTACCACCCCACACCTCCTTCGGAGTCTCCAAGTCGTGATCAAAACCCAACTTCCGAAAGGCGTTTCCGTTCTACTTCCCCAATACCACTCTCACCAAGCTTCAAGGAACAAATGAGGGAGTACATGGCGGCTCATACGGAAAGATTAGCCAGGTTTGAAGAGGAGGTTTATAGGCAGAGAGAGGAGATGCAAGCAAAGATGACGGAAATGATGAATTTGGTAATTGAGTTTACCAAAACAAAGGTTCCCGAAAAGGTGCTCGTAAGAAGCAACGATTGCCCTCCCACTTCATTTGTCAACGCTGTTTCCATTATGCCTGAGAATGCAAAGGTTGAGACGCGGAAAACTGAGGGAAGTAATAAGGAGGAGTCGGTGCATGACGACGAGCCTGAGACCATTGAGTACTACCTTAAGCACGAAATCAACAAGAAAACCATTGCAAACCAAGTAAACAACTTTAGGTACAATGAAGTTCTCAAGGAAGCCCTTGATGAAAAAATGACTGAAGAAGAGTATGACGCCCTACCTATGGGACCCCTGTATGAGTTAGTTATAAAAAAACCTCTAACAAGGAAACGTAACACCACAGGGAATTTCGTAATACCAGTTAGCATAGGTGACATTGATAATATTAATGCCTTGGCCGATCAGGGGACTGATGTGAACATAATGCCATTATCAATCTATAATAAGTTAACTAAGGAGAAACCAGCCAGTACCGACCTTAGACTCTCCTTAGCTAATCACACTTATGTTCACCCCGTAGGAGTCGCAATAGATGTTCTAATTGAGGTGGCTAACATTGTTTATCCGGTAGATTTCGTGATCGTTGATTTTGAAGAAGACAAAAACATACCCCTCATTCTTGGAACACCGTTTCTAGCTACCGCCAAGGCAACCATCAAATGCGGAGAGGGCGTCATGATACTCAAAAGCGGAAAGGGGTATGCTAGGATACCCATCATCCCAAGGTATCCTCTCAAAATCATGGAAATGATTACGAAAGGGAATCGGAAAAACCCTAGCCATAATGTTAAGAAAAAGATGAATGACTGGGAAAAAGGACTTAGAGACTTCATGGTCCAAGGATTGTATGCAACATTGTGGAAACCCGATAATAAGTTAGGAAGCAACCCCACCTCGGTACCTAAGGCACGAAAGGACCCTAAGAAATTTCTAAAAGGAGAAAAAGTACTTCTGTACAAATCAAGGAAAAGGGCAATGCAAGGAAAAAACAACCCAAGATGGTTTGGGCTTTTCACAGTTAAGGAAACCAACTTAAACGAAACCGTCACCATAATTGACAGCAATGGCCTGGAATCCACAGTGAACATACAACGTCTACGCCGCTTCGATGAAGAGAAAATGAATGACGAAGAGGGCGGTGATGCAAAAACGTAGGAGTAGGACTACGAGTCTAGCTACAAGACTCTTAAATAAAGAAAAGCGCTTTGTGGGAGGCAACCCATGCTTAATTGTTTGCTTGTTAGAGTCATATATCTTTTATTAATTGTTTATCCTCATGTTTGAATTTGTAAAAATGCTTTATTTTGTTTTTAACCTCGTCTTAATTACATGTAAAGGTATTTTACATAAAGGATAAGTGTAGGGAGGATTACACACGTTTTCATAAGAAACGTAAACATGAGAATAACAATTAACTAAAAGATATATATGTTTGTTTGTTCGAGTCAAATGCTTGTATCGAGTCATAATGGATGTTTTTGCAGAAGTTTTTCCAGATTCTAAAGATGCAAATTTTCCAGAATTTTTTTCCAGAAAATCGCAGACCAGTTTTTGTCAGGATAACCTGACGGCGTCAGGATTGCAACCTGACGGCGTCAGGAAGGAATAAAAACATCAGCTTACTTTTTCTCGTTTTCTGAGCTACTTGTAAAATTTTGGAATTTTCCAGATCTTAATTTTCAAAACAAATTCTGTAAACATCCATTCCACAAGCATTATATCCTAGTTTAAATCGAGTCTTATGTATATTATTACCGCCGATTTTACGCGAAGGTTTCGTTTGTTTTCTTTTAGTGTGCAGGTTTAGTTTGTCAAGAAGAAGTTACACAAGTTTGGAAGGAGCCTTTCACGCAAAAACTCTTCTTGGAAAAGATTTAACCACCACTTTTTACGGATCCTACCGAGCTAATCAGGGGAGTATTAGTTTCTTTCGTTTTTAATTACCTTCTATTATCATAACTTTGATACTTTCGGGGAACATTGGGGACAATGTTCAGTTTAAGTGTAGGGAGGGAAAATAAAACGGGAACTTTGAAACTATGCTTATCCTTGACTATTTGCTTTGTCCAAGTGTATTTGTGTAATAAACCATGAGAAAATGTAGGTTAGGGTAATTTTAGCCAAATTTAAAATTTTTTCATGACATATAGGAGTGGGCCATTAGTCTTAACAAAAGCGTCTCATGGATAGGAA
Organism: Chrysanthemum seticuspe; assembly: GCA_019973895.1. NCBI lineage: Eukaryota > Viridiplantae > Streptophyta > Magnoliopsida > Asterales > Asteraceae > Chrysanthemum > Chrysanthemum seticuspe. The sequence continues at coordinate 334,063,343 of BPTQ01000007.1, forward strand.
GTTGCATGACTAGCACAAAAAAAAAACCCTTTACCACCTAAATTCCACCCAAAATGTGAGGATCGCCCTTAGATTAGTAGGAATTAAAGCATTCATCTTTAATGCTTAGAGTGTGAACCGGTAGTATATTAGATTCTAGAACTTGTTTTGTGATGCATTCCGAGATCGCTAGTGAGACTACACTTGTGTAGTTAGGAATAACTAAATGATAAGAGGCATTAGGATAAACCCTTGTTTGATACCTGTAATATAATTACTTCTTCCACCTCGGTTGAGTAATTCCCCCACACCCTTTGCGTTGTACTCATCTTTAGTACACGATACCCCTAGTTAACCCCTCAGAGCCTATCCTTTTCGCGGTTCTCGTGATGTTTCGGTTTCCGGAATATCAATGAAGAGCATTGTTTACACCCCACCCCCAAATATACACCCAAATCGCCTTAGCCTACCCTTTATTGCACTCACTTTTAGTGCAAATTTATGTTATCACCTAAAACCCTTAGTTCAATTATCTGGTTGCTTACATGAGTTGCTAAGTCGAGTCATATCCTTTGTATACAGTTTTGGGATGATTGGGATTCATGGGAAAAGTTAAAGTTTATGAAATATAGGGAAGAGAACGTTAAACTCAAATTCCCTTTGTTTGCATAATAATGTACTCCAAGTGTTTTGATCTTTTCAATTCGGGTCAAATTAGTGTTAGAATAATAAAAACTCAAGTGTAGGGATGTGTCTATAAATCCCTATCATTTTGATGTACCGTAGAGGATGGTAGAGTAAAAGTGTATGAAAAAAAAAAAAAAAAAAAAAAAAAAAAAAAAAAAAAAAAAACCATACGGGCTACCATCCTACATCTATCTTTTAAATTATGTTTGTTTATTTTCGTTGCCTAGAGTTTTAGAGTGTCGAGTCTTGACTTAGCAACGCCATTCTTCGTATACTTGCAACATAGAGATTTTTGACTATCCACCACTAAATAGCCTATCCCACCAAACCCTTCATTTCCTTACCGTAAGCCTAACGTTACAACCCTTTAAAAGACCTCTTTGATAGTCTTTCCTAGGTGCTTACGCCAAAGCGACGGAGGTTTGATCTATTCTCAAGCCTATGGTAATCTATGTACTAGGACCGGTTAATGAGTGTTTACCTTCCATTTCCGATTTGTTATATTTCTTATATACACCCGAGAGAGATGTGAGTATCCAAACACCCCATGTGAGGTGCTAGTATGTAATTTCCGTGCTTGTTATGACTTTTGCGGGGCTTATATGTGTTGTGGACCGTTTTGAATGGATGCTTCATGACCCCTAACTTATAAATTAATTGGCTAAAAGCACATTTGCTTGAGGACAAGCAAATACCAAGTGTAGGGATATTTGATAAGGTTTTAAAAGGTACCTTTTTAAGGGGTCATTTAAGCCCTTATTCGATCACTTTTGTATCCGTTATTGCTTAATATCGTTCCTTTTCACTTTTTAGGTCTCTTGAAGGCAAAATGCTGGAATGATGCTTATTTGGACGAAAAGGCGCGAATATACGAAGAAAATGGCCAAAGTCAGAATCGAGACCCTCAAAGCTGCTGAAACATAAGGCGACGGCGTCACTGCATATCTGCGACGCCGTCGGGAAGGAATTTTGCGACGGGTCAGAGGCGAAATTGCATGTTTTCAAGGGACGACGTCAGGTTCTAAAGGAATAGGCCGTCGCTACTCAGACGGCCTAGATGCAGCCAAGACGGCGTCAGAGCTGAAGGGGACGGCGTCACAGTCATAAGGTGACGCCGTCGCAAGGTTTACGTGGCCAAGACGAAACCCTAATGACGGCGACACGACGGCGTCACGAAACATAAGGTGACGCCGTCGCAGATGTAATCTTATATATAGAATCCGAATTTTTCAGTTTTTGTGTGTAGTCTTTTGGAGTAAAAACCTAAAACCGAACCAAGGCTTTCTTGTGCAGTATTTTAGGGTTCTAAACCCTATTATACATCAAGATAAGTATTTACTTCATTAATTTAATTATGTCTTTGATTATTTGTGTGTATGCTTGCATGTTCTCCATGTCCGGCTAATTTATTTGTGTGTTTGCTTAGGGAATATGAAACTTAATTATTGAATATTGATTGGTTGATACTTATCTTAGTTGACTAATGATCTAGAGTGCGCTAGATTATTCGTTGTGTACTTAATGCTTGACTTTTCTTTGTGAACTTTAGAATATAATTATCTAGGTAATTGTAGGATAAAGTATTCAAGGACAACCGTAGAGTAGGCGTCTATAAATCACTAGAGGATTTGTAAACAAGACCCTTTGGTAAATTCAAAGAGTTAGGGAAACAAGCACGCCCTATAGCCTTAGAATCACAACGCAACTAGGAATAAGGACGTGACAAATCAACCATCAATAGGAGATAATTGAGGAGTAGTAAAACCTAAGTAAACACATCTTTAAACTATCATACGAGTACAAATCAATTAGACATAGACTATCACAACCTTAGCTTAGATAATTAGATAATAGTAGAGTAATCGGTAGCAATACCAACCCCCCAAATCCAATACCCGAGATTCGTACCTTTTCATTTTCTAAAAAACATAAAAAGATAAAAAATAATCTTCCTCAACCTCAACCTTAGCGTAGTAACTTCTCACTAGCATTCCTATTCCCCTAGAGAACGATATCAATACCCGTGGCTTACCCTAATTACTACACTACAACGATTAGGTTCACTGCCTAGGGTGTTATAAAACTTGCTCGAAGAAAAGGAAGTTTCCTTGACCCCGAACGACGCGTATAGCGTTATCAAGGCCGCCTAGATCTAAAGGCGTCATGACCAAGATAATGAAGAGCGACGACGTCACAATCCATAAAGGGACGCCATCACAATGAGGCGGTTACAATTCTCAAAACCCTAATGACGGCGAGATGACAGCGTCACAATTACTAAGTGACGATGTCACCAATGTATTTCTATATATATTTTCATATGTTTTTCATTGAAAAGAGAGACACTTTTGGAGAAACTTTGTGTGCAGTCAAGAGTCTGAATTTTACAGCTTTTGTAGGTTTTTAGCCACCCGTTTTATTGAAGATAAGTTATTCAATCCTTAATTATTATAATATGTCTCTGTGTTGTGTGATTACTTGTTTTTCTTCTCTTCGATCTAACATGCTTGGCTAAACTTATTTGTGTTTACTTAAGATTTCATGAAACATAGTTACTGATTATTGATTGTCATCTCTTGTTTATTTAAATTTGAATTGTGTTAGGAGTAGGAGAACTGGCTGGGTCAAATATATTTCTAGCTTGAACGTCCGACTAAATTCGTAGTTATTATTAACTTGATGTTCGTTGTATTTAATGCGTGAATTGTGTTTGCATTGTGGAAATTGAGAGTTAAAAGGGAATTCTTAGGCGCCGCTCAATTAGAAAATAGTTCATAGAGTTAGGGAATAACCAACCCTCGATTGATATTAAGGAACACAACGCTCTAATTAAACAAGGGTGTGACAACTCGACTAATCAATAAGAGATAACTTGGGAGTAATGAGATTCTTAGTAAATACACTTTAACTATCATACGAGTTTCTATCAATTACTTTTCCACACATTTAGTTTTATTTAGTTTTAATTAGTTTTAAAAACCAAACTCTTCAAACCTCGAGATTTTACTTGCTTTCTATAAAATATAAAAATACAAAAATAATCATCCCTCGACCCTTAGAATTAATTTGTTATACACTTCGAGCCTACCTCACTATTCCCTTTGGGAACGATCAATCCCCCGTGTCTTACCTATACTACACTACAACGGTTAGGTACTCTGCCTAGGAGGATTGTAAAACTTCTTGTATTTACAATTATCCGCACCACTACCTTTCGGTCGATGGTTACTACTGAGGAGTTGTGTTTCAATTCGAAGCAACGGTTTTTGACAAGTGACTCGACCTCCTCGGCTCCTACAGTGCTTTTAGCCGAGAACCGTAACTCAAGGGATTATCGTACTCGTGACTTTATGATTCACGTTCAAACACTCGTTCAAATGAACCAAATATATGCTTTAATTTCCTTCGTGGTTTTTGTCGCTTTAGTACGGGTTGTTATTTCATTCATGACTCATCTTATCGTGTTAATTCATCTACAAATAACGTGTGGAAATCTCATGCAAATTCCTATGAAAACTCCAATGTTATAAATGCAAACTCGAATATTATGCATGCAAACACGAATGGTGTTTCTGGTATTAATGTTATTGGTCCTACTTCCACTTCTTCTACCTATGGAATATTTGGTTTTAATAATAATGGGATTAATGGTTCGAATGTACACAGGCCCAACCTTCTCAAATGGGTTCGCTGCTACAATTACACCAGGCCCAACAACGCTTATTGAACAGTTGGGCTTTGCAAACCAAATGGGTTAGGCCCAACAACATCCTATGGCCTTTACTGCTCAAGTTTTAGCAGCCCAACAGGCCTTTAATAAATCAAGCATTGAAAATCACATTTCGGATTAGGATAGCCCACGGCTCAACATATGAAACCAAGAACAACCGGAAAAAATCAAGCCATGTCGATTTCTTAACTAATCTTTTAACGATAATGTTACAATTCAACCTAAGCTCGGATACCTCTAATGGGAATTTGATGTAATTTCGTGTATGATATGATGAAGAACAAGGCGTTAAATTTTCTTGTGTATATTGACAGCATTAATATAACATCATATGGGGAAGTGATTTAATCAACATTTAAAACAACATGAATACATGAATACAACCCATATAATTTGATCTTTATGCAACACATTAATAAATCAAAACAAACATAATATATACAACATATATATCATGCGAATTATGCACATATAAATACAACATACTTATTCAAGCGTAACATAAACATGAAATCAAATGAACACTTACATTGATTTCAGATGAACCGCACGTGGATTGATCCCCCGAGCCCTAACCTATGTGATCAATCCAATGATACCCAAAACCAAACACTAGGTTTTACCCTCTATGTCGTGATACCATAATACTTTGGCAATATCCATGGTTGGTTAATCCAATATCACAACGCGTATTTACACTAGTCAACAACTAGTATACAATACAAGAACAAGACTAAGAACCAAGAGATCATGAGGTTTCATACCCATGAAGTCACGGCTGAAGAGAGGAAGAGGGAGGGAGAAAACGTATTTACTCTCATTTTAGGTTAGGGTTATTACTTCGGGTGTTTAGGAAATGAATGGCTAATGCCATATATAGGAAACTAGTCAAACATTTCATTTAAACAAGCCCACGAGCCCGTAAGCCCATAAGTAAATAAATAAAAGTCCTCATACTTTTATATAGTTCATTTTAAACTCCTAAATGGGATTGCAACACAAGTCCATTTGTTCCTCGGCTAATTAATTCACTTAGTTACTTTTTCGAGCACTTGTCTCTGTAAGTCTTTATTGTGATACTATGCACACCACATATACATATATAGGATCTATATTTGTGTTAGTGTGTGACCTTGATGAGTGTGTAAATACTCATCATTTTTGGTTAAATCTGAACTGTAAAACGTTTAAAAATGCTCAGAAATGCATCAAAATACTGAAAATATCTCAAAATTGCATTTTATATGTTTCAGATGCAAAATGTTTAAAATCAGATGAAAAATGAGCTAAGTTTGCATAAATGGCAGTTTCAGTCCCCCAAGTTTCAAAAGTTGTCAGAAATAGTCCCTGAGCACTTATTTCAAAAGAAAAGTCACCAAAGGTCCTTTTAAAATCATAACTTGTCAAAATTAGTCCTTTGGTGAAAAATATCAAAAGTTTTGAGAAATTACAAATTTGGTCCTTCAAGTTTGAAAATTGGCAAAAATGGCCCTTGGAAATTTGAAAATGTCAAGTTTGGTCCTTGTATTATTGAAACTTGTCACTTTTAGTCCCTTGGAGCAACTTTGCAAAATGGCAGCCTAGGTCCTTGTATTTTCAGAAATTGCATAATAGGTCCTTGTTTATTAATCCTTTTCAACCCATTTGGCCCTTGTCATAAACCAAGTGACCCCCCTGCCATATTACCCTTTGGACCCTTACCAATTTGACCCTCCCTTTTAATATTCAACCCTTGGTCAAATCTGGTCAAATAAACCAACCCCGCCAAAGTCTTCTTCTCCCCAACTGCTTCTCTGCAACACACAACCTCCCATCCCCCCTCCTCAACTTCACACATCCATGTCCCCCCCACCTTCAACTACCTTCCAAGAAGCATTAAATGCACCTCTTGCCCCTTCACTCAACCCACAGCTGGATAAAAGCATTTTGGCGCCAAAACATGATCAAACGGCCAAGATGAATTCAACAGATCCAATAGCCTCAATTCCTGCTGGGATATGTTCAGAGTAGTGAGAGAAACAAGTTTGGGTATAAAAGAAGCAAGAAGAAAGAGAAGAGAGGGTAGCACTTAGTTTAATTTTCTAATGTATTTCGTTTTTAAAATTCTTAAGTCTTAAATGAATTCTTAGTTGTATTTTCAAGTTTCATTGTATCAAGTTAACTTATTCCAGTGTATTACAACTCTTTCTAAGTATCAATTCTAGTTTATGTTAAGAATTCATGTTTCATGGTCACTGTAGCAAAAGTCAGTTTTGAATTCTTATATCCAAGTTTTTAGTTGCTTACTTTTAAACTCAAACAAGCTTATATAAGCTATTTATAGCTTTTTGTAAGCTTTTATATCAGTTTCAAGCAGATTTGGTTCTTGGTCAATGAAAGTCAACTGAATCATCAAGTTGAAATGGAAATGGATATGGTTGAAGCAGAGCTGGATTTGGGTTGAAATTGAGCTAGGTTAGGGTTTGGAATAGGTTAGTTGTTCTTGTTTTGTTTGGCAAGCCACTGTGGCTAGGACCATATGTAAGTCCATTTTCATGTTCATTGCATATTTGGAATCTGTGGTTAGAAAAAGTTGAGACTTGTTTATTTAGTGGTAGTTAGGTTAATATTAACTCAGTTTAATCAGTTGTACAAGTTGGATTAGTAGTTAACTTAATTAAATTGCATATCAGTAGATAAAATGGTGTTTGGATCATAGGGTTAATCTGTGATTGAGGCTTGTTCAGTTGTTGATATTTGTCATTCTAGGCTTGTTTAACTCAGTTACATTCATATCTGTCCTAAAAATTGCACCTGCAAAAGCTCTAAGTCAAAATCTCATCTCAACTGTCTTAATAGCTTAACTGTTGGAGTTTTTGTAAAATCAAACACTTGTTTTGTGTTTAGAATTTATAGAAATAGATTTCAGTAGTTCCATTTCATCATAATATATCATAATCAGTCAACAAATTGAGCTCAAATCTCATAAAAGTCAACATTTCATTTTTGCTTCAAAAGTCAAAACTTGAAAATTCCATTTTGAGCCCAACTGAGGTGAATTTTCATGAGTTCATTTCTGGGCCAAACTAAGTGAAATTGTGGTTTTAAGAACTTCTGTTGGTCTATTTTGTTATTATCATTTTTGAAGAATTTTGTCAATTTTTTATAAGCTCTTAATTAGCTTGTCAAGATGGGTGTAACTGCCCTGTGCAACTGACTCAGTATTCACTGAGTCTGCACAGGGTGTGTGCAGGGCTTGCACAGAGCTCATCTTAGCTCACCAAGGTCTGGTTTTTGGCTTGTAAGCACTTGGCCAGGTCTTCTTTAGGATCCTTCATCTGTTTTTTAAGTTTCAGCTTATCTAGGTGCTTATTTTTAATCCACAAGTAGTTGCCTAAATCTGTTTTTGCTCATTGAAATCAAAACAATCAAATCTTGGTATTTAGCAATTCAGAGGCTAAGGATAGTTGAAATTAGTTGCATTTGGGTAATTGTAGCATATTATGGCCTCTGTTTCAGTTTGGTAGCTTTTTGTGTTCTTTTGGCTTATTTCAAGTGCTTATTTATAAGCACTTGCTTAGCAGTTTCATTTTCTTGCACACAGCCTACTGTTTTTCTATTTTTCCTAGATTCTTAATATTATTTTAGACTTTCCTTGAATTTTTCATATTTTTCTAAGTCAGTTTGGTATTTTTCTTGATTTAAATCAGTTTTTAAGTCTTTTTAATTAGCATTTAATACAAATAAATCAGAAAAGTTTCAAAAAAATAATTTTTCATTTTTCTTAGGTTAAGATAAATATAAAAAGTCAAAAAAATATTTTTTCAGATTTTTCTTAGTTAAATTTGTATTTTTAAGCAATTTAATTAGTTTTTAATAGTTTTTAATTCATAAAAAATAGAAAAATAATCAAAAAAATACAAAATTAGTTTTGAAAATCTCTTTTGTTATTTTAGATTTTTTCAAGTCATAATTTCATTTCTCTAGCTTTATTTCCTATTTTCTTGTATTTTAGGCTATTATTAAATAGTTAAAAATAGTTTTTAATTAATAATAATTAGATAAATAGTTTTAAAAATAATTTTCTTTTTCTAATAATTTTATTTTATCATTAGGATTGTAAAAATATCATTTTCATATTTTTAGGGTTAATACTGCTTTAGTTTCATATTTTCATTTGTACGTTACGTAGTTTTAAATTAAGTTTTATAAAAAGAAAAATCAAAAACATCATTTTGCAAATAGTGATAGCGTTTATTTAATATTTTTTATCTTTTTAATTTCCTTTAATTTGCATTTAAGCCCCTGTAATTTGTTTGCTTTTTCTTTAGTTATAATTAATCATTCAAATCCTCTTTTCCGTTCAAATCTCTCGATCACTATACGTTTGGTGATTCTTCGCATAGCTCGTTGGGACATAACGACCCGGGGAAACACTATACTCTCCAGATCTTCAATGCATTCGTTTCCGGACTGTTTTAAGTTTGTTACGGTCGGCCATTCACAAGTGGCCGGCTTGAGTGATAAAACTTGACTGTTCGGGAGCGAATCAGACCTCATAGTTTAAATGACGATAACCAACTATATTAGTTATTTATTTGCTGTCCCGTGCACACAAAATCCATGAAACCCCAACCATTGGTTGAAGCCTCCAACCAACGGTCAGAACACCGTGACCGACGGTTAAAGCCTTCTAGTGTGCACACAATGATATTCCAAAAAACACACTTTTACTTAACCACAAATCATGAAATTATAGAAATTTATTCCATACATACTAAAATATCATTTCTGTACACGGGAGTCTAACTTTTCTTTAATAAAATGGGGAGTTATCTCAAACACTCCTTTTAAACCATGAAACTACATAACATGTTCAAATACATAAACTTGTCCCATGAATTGATATAATCTGGTTAGACACTAAAATATACTGATACTAAAACATGTTGGGGCGTTACAAGATAAATACTAAAGTGTAGTAAGAGAGGCTCGCCACCTATACCCATGATTGTGCTCATTCCCTCAAAATGCACCTTGATCTACTTTCGTCCAAGCCCCAAATCGTGCTTCACTTACTTACATGCAACATAACTAGGAACAGTAAGTCCTGGTGACTTAATGGGCAAAACAAAGCTATACTAACATATCATAAAGCATGAACTATATATGATCATCCTACTAAACCACCCATCTCCTAAATAGGTCATAACATGTTATTTTCATATTTTTACTATCATGAGCTACTAATACTATAATGTCCAATCTCTAATTGGAATACTACCATGAATGTGATGTCTAATCAACGTACTAATGCTTTGTTACTTGCATTACGATGTCTAATCGAATTGCTACACGTGATAGGATGTCTAATCGTCTTGCTATTATATTGCGATATCTAAACGCATTTCTACTAGTGATATGATATTGAATCATCTTGCTTCGTGTACGATATCTAATCGTCTTGTTACTTGAACGATATCTAATTGTCATGTTATATGTATGATATCCAATCGTCTTGTTACTTATACGTAATTTCCTAGACGATGAGTACTCATGTGCGACCTTTACCCTCTTGCACGGATGCAATCCGGGTCATAAAGTACTAAATGGCAACATAGTTATTTCATGCGTGCCTTTTACTCTACATGTTTCATATCAAAGATTTCTAATCCAATCCCATATGAGCAACGACATGAATGGGAGTTGCTCGTGTGCTTATCCAAAGCATTCTAACATGGCTTATGGTGCATCGTTTAGGAACCCGTAACATGGCTAACGATGCATCTCTTAGGCATTTGTAACGTGGCTAATTATGCATCTCTTAGGCACCCATGACTAAACTAATAATGTGTCACCTAGGCATTCATAATTAAGCCAATAATGTGTCGCTTAGGCACTCATAATTACATTTGGCTATATACGAAACTAATCATCGTAACATAACTATTACCGGCTATATCCGAAACTAACAACATAAAAATTATTATCGACGAAACATATCATGAACATGACTAAACTACTAAATGTGCTAAGCTAATATGTTACTCACCTCTATGGTTGGTTTAGGCCTTCCACTTGATTTTTGCGAGTACCTAAACACATATAAACCACACTAACACTTTTAGAGTCACTAATTCATCTAATGTTCATGAGCTTGAACCTTCTACTACTAAACTTGATCATGTGAGGCCTTATGCCTACACCCTTTTACTAACATGAACTAGGCATAAACATCATATCTCATAACATGAATTCATACCATGATTTCTACTAATTAATTCTTATCATAATAAAAACATAACATAAGTATCTACAACCATGAATTATCATAATCAATGCTAGGGTGGCTATAAAACCCCAATTTACATAAACTCTCAATTCAGTTTCTAACCTGGATCATAACACATATACACATGCTTACCTTGAGAGAAATTAATCATTAACACTTGCATTCTTCTTATGATTACTTCAAACCCTCAAAGCTTGATCTTGAATACTTATATAAAAAAAGTTATTGGAATGACTACTAAGAGATTTTCCCTCAAAACTCCTACGAAAAACACATCATGGGACATGTGACATATGGGGGTTGATTCCCTGGATTCTAATTATTATAAACCCATAAGGGTATTCTAGTAATTCTACCTTTCAATTTCACTTTGCACCGTTAGTCCCTGTCGTTAAGTACGTTGCACCGGAGGTCCTTTTTCGTTAAATATTTGCGTTCCCGGACCTTATTCATGTTAAATATTAACTGAAATGCTTTTCTAATATTCCATAAATACTATTAAATACATATGGCTAAATCTTTAAATTGGGGTGTTACAAGTTAAAGATCATTGCGCACTCAATTTAGGGGTTACTTTTGTTTTATCATATCAAGAAAGATCTTTAGAAAACCTTCATCGATCTTTAACGAACAACGAAAAATACACCTTACCCGAGACCTCAAAAAGATCTAAGCCGAGATCAAACAAAACACTACACAAGTGTTTTTGTTTGTCATTTGTGAGTTTGAGAAAAGGGGTATTCGATCTTTAGTTTGTGTGTTCTAATATCAACATCAAAGAACATCATATCCAGTGTTTGTGTTTGATATGTATTGTGGCTGAGTTTTAGATTGAAAGAAACCAAGAAGTCAAAAGTGGTTGTAATTCTGTGGAAGTGATAGAGGTGTAGGATTAGGAAGAGTAGAACTGGGGTTGTGTCTTATATAAATCACTAGGCTTAGGGTTAGTTAGTGGGTTTGTGTGTGGGCTAACACAGATTTAGTGTTTACGATTTTTAGGCTAAAACTGATTTCAAGGTGGGCTAGTTGGTATTTATTTTGTTTGGTCCGAATTTTATGTGTCATAAATATGTTTTGTGGGATGAAATGGTTATATGAATTTTGGTATTATAATTTGGATTACAAATAGTGTTGGGCTGAATTTTTCGGGTTCTTCGGAATAGAAACCGAGCTAGTTTTCGTGAAGCCGATGAATTGAAGTGATAACCGTAACACGTTTGTTGACAAGGATGAACCGAAACCGTGCGTGTATGAATTTCAAGATTGAATATTTTTTTCTAAGTATTCATCTTCAAATATACTATTCAAGCTACTTATTTATCGTATTGTTATCGTTTAAGGCTGCCTCCAGTAAGGAGGGTCAATCCTTCTCATTTTTCCTGTCACGTCAGCTTTCTCTCTCCAACGACCTTCAAACGATTGGATGCCCCAGTAAAGACGATCTTTAATAAAATTAATTAAAAAGTGAGAGTGTTGTTTTTATGTGTGTGTTTGTTTCGATCGTATATACAATCGAGTTAATAAAAAAAACTTGCGATTGAGACTTTCCACAGTAACATGATCGACTGAAGATCGATCGTGTATGCTTAGTGCGTCCAGCCTAATATATTATTAAGATGGGACAACTAAAACACAATAACAAACTAAAAAAACAGACAACTAGTCCTTCACTGTTGTGTCCCATGTCTGTCTGAATATAAATCTCCAAACCCTAAAAAGCTAACCTTGACGACTATACACCTACATTTTCACGGAAAAAGATGACGGGAAAGAAGCGATTTGCTTCGAAATCAGTGATATTGTTATTGGTATTAATATGTATCGTTGTTTTAGTCGGGTTATTATCTCAATTTAAGCTTCAATCATCTACTGAATTCAGTTACAATCATGACCTAGTCGAGTATCCGTTGATAAAGAATAATAATAAGATTGCTTTTCTATTTCTTGTTAGAGATAACCTTCCTCTTGATTTCATTTGGCATAATTTCTTCAAGGTATTACTTTTATAAATTTTTATTGCAATGTGTTAATTTAATAAAACTGCTTATGGTAACAACAAAATGCAATAGTGTTTGGATAATTGTAATTGAACATCTAAGCTGATGAGCTTACAGAATGCAGATCCTGAGAATTTCACAATTTACGTACACTCGAAGCCTGGTATTCTGTTCGACAAGTCAGTTACCAAATCAGCCTTCTTCTACAATCGGCAGCTGAGAAACAGTGTTGAGGTAAGGTAGTTAAAGTTCTATAGTAAGCGGGTGTTTTGATGTGCGTTCTGAATGTGACAATATGATATCAAATAATAAAATCAGATTAACAGCTTTAGAAAAAACATGTTGAAAATCGTATCTGGGTGTGCTTTTGCTGGTCGAATTTGTCATAATAGAAGTTTTAGTGCTTGTCGTGTGAAATGTGAGTAAATTTCTTACAGAGTAGGATAAAATAAGGGGCAAATATATTATAATTATTCTGCGCCCTTTGATAATACTGACTAAAACTAATTAACCGATCCCAGCTTAGGATCAAATTAGATGGGTGAGAAATAACTATAATCACATGTTAGAGATGCATCGACTTGAATTAGATGCATCCCTAATCTTTTAGATGCACCATAGTATATTTTCTAGCTAAAAATTAGATGCATATACATGTATTAGATGCATTTCATCAAGTTAGGCGAATCCCATGTATTTTTCGTCTTCTACGGGTCAAATTTGTTGCTAGTACTACTTTGCATCGTTTTCACTTCAAAATCACTTTCGAAACTAATTGGGATGCATCTAAATGAATAAAGGTGCGTCTAATTCAAGTTAATGCATCTCAAATGTGTGGTTATAATTATTTTTCATCCTTCTCATTTTAAGTTTTCTTCTCACTAGATCCCTACCCAACCGATCCCCATAAATTAGATAGAAACAAAAGAAACATCAAGAACTGTATCAGATACTCATTTTCGTAACACCAAATCCAAACACCAGCCAAGAAAATTAACATGATGATTAGCTTGTGTTTTAAACTGTAATTTGTTATACAGGTTGGTTGGGGTACGCCAACTATGATTGAAGCAGAGAAGCTGTTGTTCAAGGCTGCCCTTGATGATCCACAAAATCAGATATTCGTTCTCCTCTCTGACAGGTTACTTTCACTGACCACATCTGTATATATGTCATACTTGATATGATTCATTCAGTCTTAGAAAATGTATCATAATTAATGATATTTACAAGGTTCTTTACTTTTCAGCTGTGTCCCACTGTATAATTTCAGTTATATATACAAATATCTCATGTCATCTCCGAGAAGTTTTGTGGACAGGTACTATGTTCACCTGAAGTAAGATTTATTAATTACTACTTAGTTGTACATCTATTGATTTCTTGAGTATACTTTGATGTTTATTCAGCTTTATAGATGTCACGGATGATCCAAGGGAAAAACGCTATAACCCAGAGATGTCCCCTGATATACCCGAAGACAAATGGCGGAAAGGATCCCAGGTCATTTTTGTCCTTTGTGGACTAGATTCATAAATTCTTTTTGTTCTAATTTATGACCCCATCAAATATTTAAACATACAAACGTGCCTTTCAATGCTGTTAGCCTCTTTTTTGTATATAATCTTTGTACGTGACTAATGTACAGTTTATCCAAATAGTATCTTTTTGTATCTTCTTTGAAACCATTGCTTTTAACTATGAAAATAGTTTTAAACTAGTGCATATGTAAAATTCTGTTTGCTGGCAGACAACATATTTTACTGATAAACTCCTCTTTATGCTAGTCTCATTAGCTCATTGCTTCTGTAAGATATTGTCATGCTCGTTTGTAAAAATATTACTGAAGATTTGTTTGTCATGATAGCATAAAATGCATGGACTGTTAATAGTTTGATACCATGTAACCCTTGTTGATAAGGCCATAATTTACACAAGTTAATGATTGGTTCGATTATGAAATGATCAACAATCTTGATGAATCATTCTTATGTATCTTTTTATCGCCCATATAGTTAGCATGAATCATCTGGAATTCTGATTTGATATGCATCGGCTCTAACTGTAGTTAACTAACACAATTAAATGATTTCAGTGGATCACATTGGTCAGAAGGCATGCAGAGGTGGTTGCATATGATCACGCTGTTTTCCCAATCTTTGAAAAACACTGCAAGGTAGAGATGAAGATATCGGTTCATTAGAGGTTTAATTTGTTTTTCAAAATATTAGTATTATCTGTCTAAATTCAACTCTCAACAAAGACACAATGATCATCATTGTACCCAAAGAAGAAGCTTGTGCGCCGTTTTAGAGGTCACAATTTGGACTCATTCACTTATGAATGGGTCAAAATAACTCTTTTTGTTCAATGTGGAACATGTCAAATGGGTTGAAACGGCCAAAAATAACTACTTATTTTCATGGATGCAACCTCCTAAATCATTTTTATTCAAAGATCTAAGATCAATATTGTAATAAAACTGAACGAATTAATTATTTATATTTTTGTAAAAAATGTAGACTTATAAGTGTTTTGGAGGTCAACCCAATCTGACCCGTATGTTTCCGCCTGTACAAAAAATGACCTGTGTCAACCCAAACCCATTTGACCCGTTACCCCACCACCAATCTTGCCACTTCTATGTTCTGGTATTATGAGCATGTGATTGTGTTGTAATCTTTATCCTATTATCATGTCGTTTTATACATGCTCTTTTTGTTTAAAAAAATTTCAGCGGCGACCTCTTCTAGACTTGAGCAAGGGAAACGAGTCTCTTGTAAGTTAAATTTAGTTACTATTTCGTTCCATGTACATGTACGTATACATATACTAGGTTGGCTTATTTAAATCTACTGTTTTTTATAGTACTTTTTTATTGTTATATTGCAGATAGAACAACAGCAACACAATTGCATCCCAGATGAACATTATGTGTCAACCTTACTTGCAGTAAGCAAATTGTTGATGCTGTGCATTATAGCAATTTTTTGTATATCCCTTGACTGATCTTTCACAAAAATGTCTTTTTTTGGTGATTTTATCAATCAACTCCGTAAATACTTACAACCCTTAAACATCTGACTGTTACGACTTAAAACAGCTGATCAGTCTCATTAATCCATACAGAATCATCTACTACCCGTTTTATCATAACTGTCGGTTTCTGATGATTTAATATTACATAAACGCTTTCAGAACAGGCACCCCTCCAAGAAAACTGAATTTTTTTGCTTATTCTGTTTATGATAAGATGCATGGATTTGAAGCTGAATTGGAGCGAAGAACATTAACTTATTCTTTATGGAACCAGTCTACTGAACCGATGAATACACAAGCCTGGCATCCTGTAACATTTGGTTTTTCAAGTGCGAGCCAGAAAAATATTCAAGATATTAAGGTATTTCAATTGCTCCTAGTCAATTCATTTTTTTCAACATGTTTAGATTTCAATGAAAGTTTATGTACTAAATTTAAATGAATATTGCAGGATATTGATCATGTTTATTTTAAGTCTGAAAACCGGACTGAATGGTGTGGTACTAAATCTGGTAGCGGTCATTGTTATTTATTTGCTAGGAAATTCTCGCGTGGTGCAGCCATGCGACTTTTGACCAATGGGGTAGTTGGTCCCTATGATCCCAGCACATTGTTCTTAGACCCAACATAGACTCGTTTGTTTATGCTCTTATGGGCAAAAACTTGTACAGTCATTGCAGATGTCTACTGAGGTGATGTACATATTGAGGCGATTGTGGATATACCATACATCTGTGTTCCTGTGCAAGTAAGGATTCTTAATATATACATTGTATTGAAAATTAGATTTTTTTATTTGTTTAAGCAAATGACCACATAACCCTCAATCAGACATTAGATGACCTACATAACCTAACCATTTTGATATGTAGTGGTGAACAAAACACTCTCTGTATCCCATTGTTTGTGTAATTTTATCTGTGCTTTGATTACTGCGAGTGCTAGGCCATGCCTTTGGTATGTAATTGTACGATTATGTAAATAAGTTTTGTTGTAGCAACCTCTTAAGTTACTTACGAAATCTAACTAATTTTGTTTTCTTAAGAATTAGAATGAAAATGTGATTTGTTAAACACTGTAATAATTGATTATTTTGACTCGATACGACAATATACAGATATGATCAATTCCAGAATTCGATCTCTATCTGCATGTTAACAGTTTATCCATTTAAACATTCAATATACAAATGAGATCAATTCCTGAATTCAATTCCATTTAAACAATCAATATGCAAACAAGATCAATTCCCCGAATTCAATTAGAAGATCCAGGAACTAAATATTGATCAACAGAATTTCCAAAGATAAGAGAAGGAATTGAAATATTGATCAGTGGTTGTGTGAGTTTCAACTTTCAATAGAACTGTTATTCTGTTCTTAAGTTTTTTTTGTTAAGAGGGAAAGTACTGAAAAGAAATGGGAGGACAGTAAAGTAAGGAGGAAAATGAAAGTTGTTCTTGTCGTTTCATGTTCTTGAGTTTTCGACAAAAAATGAAAGAAAAGGAAATAAGTCGACCATAAAGTTTACAAAGAGATATACTATGCACACATAAAGTTTACAAAGAGATATCCACACAACTGAGAGTCAAACATGCTATGCTTCAAAGTTCAAACTCTCAAGTAATACTCATCCATTTATAGGACGCTCAATCTTGGTGTATGATGATACCTGATCAACATAGTTTGAGATATGGGTAGTGATAATTCTTTTTCTGACCCATGTTGAAGCTAAAGGATTTAATGCTTTCTTTATGTTGGCGAAAAGGTAATAAGCTAAACAATGTTCTTTGCAGCAGGTTTGAGCAAGCTAGCCTTATTCAGAATTTACATCAAGCAGGACATCATTGAAGGGTTCAAGAGTTGCAAGAACAAGTAGCGACTTTAGTCCCAAAGTCAGCCGCGTTGTTGGTTCAAACGGATTTGAGAAGTAATATTTCTTTTATGGAGTGTGTTTTGTATTAAGCTTATTTTACCATATTCTTGGTTTTAGTTTGGAGTTTATGAGTGTGACAAGTTTGTAATGTTTCTGATAACTTATATAAAAGGATTTTGGTAAATACTCACGTCATCACATTCAATTTTTTAATTTCTCTTTTGTTTATTTTGGGTAACCATGTTTCCGACCTTTTGACCGTCTAATCCACAGTCTTCGATCCTCCAATCACACAGACTCAAACTTGGTAAAACTCACCCTTTTCAAAATGTTTTGATAATGTAAAAACAAATTAGTTGATTTGTATGAAAATTGTATTTTAAATGGTTGCAAACTCAAGTTGTCATTTAATGGTGGCGTTTTATGATGTTGCAGTGACTGATTCACCCGAATGCACTTCTTAAAAGTCGTCAAACCTGATCATTGAGCTAGAAAAAGCTCGCAAATGGAAGGTCATCCATCTCTTTATCCACAAAAGTTATTACTTTTTTTTTATATGTCGACGCAATTGAGAAGACATGATCAATTCAAGTAGTTTATGAGCGATTTTTTACTTATTACTTAGCTTTTACCGATCAGTTTCACGGTTGATATAAAAAAAGTAAATCACGTAACACGATAACTAAGACGACACAAGTAAATAAGATTTGAATTTGATAAATAAACAGCTCTAAGAAGGTATATTAGCTTTAATTTTTGTTAATTATTTAGGTGTTATGTTGTTTTTGCTACATTTGGTGAATTTATAGTGTTTTTATTTGGCACAGAACTTGTGGAGTCATTTTAGATGATTTATGGGGTGTAAGAAAGTGTAATTACCTTTCTACATTACTTATGTACGAAAATGTATTTTTTTTATGTAGACAGAAATGTTGTCTTGCCGAAAAAAGTTGTTGCAACCGCTATCTCGCCGGATTGAGTCGCTACCGCCGTTGTTGGTGTAAAGTTCATGTAAAAGTTTGTTATAAAATTTGTATGAATTTTGTTCCAAAGTTTATGTGAGGTTTCTATAAATTTTGTTATAAAGTGTATATAATTACGTAATAAGATTGTGCTTTTTTTTTTTTTTTTTTTTTGGTAGATTATTATTATTTTTATTTTTTTTAATTTTAATTTATGTGTAAATTAGTTTTATAAGTTTATTTGTGAGTTTTTAATATTGTTAATAAGTTTTGTTATATAATATTTTTAAAATATTATAAAGAGTAAATTACATCGTTCGTCCTTGTGGCATACGTTGACCGACAAGTTTAGTCCTTTGACCAAAAAAGGTTTACTGTCCATCCTTAATTGTCAACGTTATATAGCGTTAGTCCTCCATCCAAACGGGCTCCACTAACTGGCGTTAGTCTCCTAATTCTTGAGGATATTTCAGTCATTTCCAAATCCCACTAAGCATTCAATCCTCCATCTACCCTGGTCATTTCACTCACAATCCCCCCTAATATTTTCTCACACCAAATCTTTTCATCTTCCAAAAATTTCCAATCAATTATTTTATATTAAATGATTTAAATCTGGTAATAATTTGCACTTAAGACTTAACAAATGATGGCACCATTGTATAGGATACGAGAACGGCATGGTGTTGATTTTGATCCAAATGTGGTTTATGATAAGCCCTTTTTCTGATAATGCTAACTGTTTTTTTTATGTGTTTACGTGTTAATTATGTTGTAAACCCTTTTTATGTTAATGAACAATAGTTTTGCTTATTGTTAATTGTATAACCCCTAACTTTTTTCCTTTTTGTTCAGCGGGTCTGCGTACTTTGTTTTCAATTAGGGTCCATCATGGAGGTACTTTCACTTCGTCACCTGGTAGGTTACACATTAATGGTAGGATGGACATTGTTGATGAGTTAGACAGTGATGAGTTCTCAGTTCATGAGATAGACTCAATTGTAGAAGAGCTAGGTAATGATGGCCATAAGATAATGTTTTACCATTTTTTGAAACATGGTTTTGATTTAGATTATGGCCTACAACCTTTAGGAAGTGACCAAGATGTTCTTTTTATGGCCAAATATGTTGAAGAAGGTCACAAACTAATTGATATATATTTTGAACATGAAAAAACCAACCCTGACCTCTATTTTTCCTCACCACTAAAAAACAAAAGAGTAGTTATAGAACAGCTAGATGATGGAGAACCAGAATCTAAAGCAGGGATCACACAAATGGCTAGGAAAATGGTGGTTGATGTGAATGCAGGCCAAAGTAATTGTGTTGATAAGAATGTAGAACCAGATGTTGTTAGGGTAGATAAAGGTCAAAGCAGTGGTGTTGCTAAGAATGTAGAGCCTAGTCAGGTCAATAGTGCCTTTGTTAATGTGACACCCTAGGCAAATCCCACATCGGCTGTGGCCTGGAGAGATGCTGGGCTCATAAGATAACATTCGCCTTATAATGACACAATGCGTTTTGTGGTCTACTGCGGGTGGAGTTCTTAGGAACTGGCAGTTAAGCGTGCTCATGTGAGAGTAGTACTGGCTTGGGTGACCTGCCGGGAAGTCTTCAAATGAGGCCACAAAAACAAAGCCGTGAGCCTGCGGGCAAAGCGGACAATATTGTGGTCAGATAAGGCGGGGTGTTACAAATGGTATCAAAGCCACTCCTGAGCCGTTCGGGATGGTGGGGCAAACCTCATCGAGGACGATGAGTCCCTAAGGGGGGGTGATTGTGACACCCTAGGCAAATCCCACATCGGCTGTGGCCTGGAGAGATGCTGGGCTCATAAGATAACATTCGCCTTATAATGACACAATGCGTTTTGTGGTCTACTGCGGGTGGAGTTCTTAGGAACTGGCAGTTAAGCGTGCTCATGTGAGAGTAGTACTGGCTTGGGTGACCTGCCGGGAAGTCTTCAAATGAGGCCACAAAAACAAAGCCGTGAGCCTGCGGGCAAAGCGGACAATATTGTGGTCAGATAAGGCGGGGTGTTACAGTTAATGACCTTTTACTCTCCATATGACCCTTATGTAGATTCCCAAGACCCAACCTTTAATCCTTTTGTTGATTTAGATTTCATATTACCAACAAATGACATTGAAAAAGTAGATGATAATGTTGGTGAGAAGGAGAACTTAACTGCTGATAAAGATGATTTAGTTAGTGAACATAGTGAAAGGAATGGGGATGACTTAGTTAGTGAACAGAGTCGAGGGGGTGATACTGAGGGTAGTGAAGGTAGTGAGGATGATAGCCAGGATAGTGATTACATTATGGATGAGGAAAATTATGTTGAGGAGGTGGAAGTTGACATGGAAGACTTCCATTTGAATATTGATGATATTGTTGAGTTCATGGGTTGTAAGAACCAAAATGAGGCAACTGATGAGGAAGAATTAGAAGAGGATATAGAAGTTATGAATAATGATTTGAGAGTGCTTCAGATGAAGAGAATGAACTAGATAGGTTAAGAAAGAGGAAGTTGAAACAAATTAGGAAACATGCATATGCTTCTCCTCAAGTGTACAAGACTTACTTTTATGTGGGTCAAAAATTTGCAAACAAAGAGTTAGTGAAGGATTTAATAAAGGAACATTCAATTGAAACAAGGAGGGAACTTAGAATGGAAAAAAATGACAAAGAAAGAGTGAGGGTAATATGCATGGGTGTTATTCCAACTTTGCCAACATGTGAACCCAATGGGTCTGATGCAAATTGGCCTGCAAATGAGTCTGATGCTAGCGGGTCAAAAGTGAAGTGGACAAAGTCAAAGATTTCTGAATCTACAGGGAACCCTAGTCCATCCAACATAAAGATGACAAAGGACATACTAATAAATGGGGGGAGGCCAAAAAGTAAGAAGGTCGATGATAGCAGTAAATGTCCATGGGTGTTGCTTGTATCAAAGAATAAAGACTCTGAAACCTGGGAAGTTAAAACTCATAGGTCCACTCATAAATGCTTACAGTCCAAAAACAACTTATATGCCACATCTAAATGGTATGCTAAGGAACTTGTTCAACAAATTGAATCAAACCCTAAAATAACAGTTAGAGCTTTGCAAGAGCAGTTACAGAGGACACATGAATTAAGTGTTTCAGAGGCTAAGGCATTTAGAGCAAAAGCATAGGCTGAAAAGAAGGCTAGAGGTGATTATACTCAACAATATAAGATGTTAAGGGATTATTGCTTAGAGTTGCAACAAGCCAACCCAAACACAACTGTCAAAATTCAAGTAAGACCTGCAGCAGATCATACAGTGCCAACTAGGGTTTTTAAAAGAATTTATGTGTGCTTAGGGCCATTGAAAGAAGGTTTAAAGGCTGGACTGAGAGATGTACTTGGACTAGATGGGGCATTCTTGAAGGGTCCATTCCCTGGTCAACTATTAACTGTTGTGAGTGTTGACCCAAATAATGGAATCTATCCATTAGCATATGGGATTGTGGAGACTGAGAACACTGATTCTTTGACATAGTTTCTATCACAACTAGGAGATGATCTGGACTTGTACAGAAATTCTAATTTCACTTTTATAAGTGATAGGCAAAAGGTATGCTTCTTCTACATGGTTTCATATATTTTGAATTTTGTTCTTGCAAAGTTATTATTACATGGTCAACTATTAACTGCTTTTGTTTAATGTTTAATGGTCTCAGGGTATTATTCCAACCCTTGCAAAGTTATTTCCTTGTGCTGAGCACAAATTTTGTGTGAAAGATATTCATGAGAATATGAAGATGCAATGGAGTGGTGCAACTTATAAAGATTTGCTATGGAAATGTGCCACATCAACAACAATAGAAGAGTTTAATTTAGCAATGCAGGAGTTCAAAACATTTAGCCTTCCTGCTTATGAGTGGTTATTGAAGATTCCTCCTCAGCATTGGGCAAGATCACATTTCTCAGGTAAAACTTGTAAAACTTTTACTTTAGTTGAACATTTTGTTATACTAAATTACCTGAACTGAGTAAAACTTGTACTTTAAATAGGGAGATGTAAGTCAGATGTGTTGGTCAACAATATGTGTGAAGTTTTTAATGGAAACTGGTTGGAGGTAGAGACAAGCCAATCATTGGTACATTGGAATTTACTATATCATATATGATGAAGAGGATTGTAAATGTGAATAAGATGATTGCTAGATGTGATGGTCCACTCACACCCACTGATGCCAAGCTTTTGAAGATGAGTTGTGATGAGGCAACTAAGTACATAGTCTATTGGGGAGGAGGAATCTATTACCAGGTAAGTGGTCCATTTCATGACCAGTGTGTAGTGAATGTTGAGCAGAGGACTTGTACTTGTAGGAAGTGGGAGTTGACAGGGATCCCTTGCAAACATGTTGTGGCCATAAAATGGAACATGGCACTTAACAATCAAACAGTTGGCTTACCAGAGGAATGGGTACACCCATGTTATAGGTTGGAAACTTGGAAGAAAGTATACTCATACTTAATCAAGCCTATTAGAGGTAGAATATTTTGGCCTAAGTGTAATGTACCTACTATTCTACTACCACCAAATCATCAACCACGAGTAGGAAGACCAAGGAAAGCGAGGAGGAAGTCTAAGACAGAGAAAGATGTGGTCAAGATTGTCAAGAGTGGGAAGCTGACAAGGGATCACAAGACTGTGACATGTGACACATGTGGAACAAAAGGACACAACAAAAGGAGTTGCATTGGTCCAAGGAAATCACAGTCCCAAACTGGTACTAAGAAGAGGAAAGCAAGAACTTCTGGTGAAGATGATGTCTCTGGAACACCATCACAGTCCCAAAAAGGTATTTTTTGTATTACTTAAGTTTTTTGTTTGACTTTGGTTAATTGGTTAGTTTTACTTACTCTTATAGTTTGGCTTTTGATATAGCAGGAAACAACTTAGGAAGAGCTTCAACTGCTGTTGCTGATACAAGAAACAACTCAGGAAATGTGCCTTCAACTACTGCTGCTGATAAAGGGAAGGGAATTGCAGTGGATGATGGGTCAAAGAAGAAGAAATGTCCAACAAGGAATAAAGTTGTCAAGCTTGGTTAATGTATTTCTATGAAGCTTAGATTTATGGTAATTTATGTATGTCTATGAAACTTAGGATTATGACAATTTGGTTCATAGTTGTTAAGCTCTTTTGGATGGTATTTAGATTTAGTATGATGTCTGTTAAGCTCTTTTGGATGTTTATGGCATATATGCCTTACAAAACTTGGCTTTAGAATGATATTCAGACTGTTTATGGTAATGGGTCATTTTAGTTTTGGTATATGGTAATGGGTCAGTTTGATTTATTTGGTTTATGGTAATGGGTCACTTTGACTTTAGTATATTGTAATGGGCCAGTTTAAAGCAACTTGGTTCATGTTTAAGTGTATATCACTTGGCTCATTTTGATGTAGTATATTGGTTCATGTCTAAGTGTAATGGGTCAGTTTAAAGCAAATTGGTTCATGTTTAAGTGTATATCACTTGGCTCATTTTGATCTAAACAAACATAACCATCAAACAAACACCTAAACACTATCCATATTCAATACAACCTACGGTTAACTACTTAACCAATGTCTGAGTATATGCAACACAAAGCAAAATCAAATCTAACTTAAATTCATTCAAAGATAACAAAAGAGAGTGACAAACATCCTTACAACCCACTGACATCATTACAACACCTAAACACTATCCATTTTCAATACAACCCACTTACTTCATTCACCTAAACAAAATAAAACAAACACAAAAAAAAAAAAACACCAAGACAGATAAAGGTACTTCTTGATCCTTGCTTTATCTTCCATCACCTCTTGCAATTGTGCTCAATTATTGTTCAATGATCTCAACAGTCCAGGTATGATTAAAGTAGATCGATGACACGTTGGGGGGGGGGGGGGGGGGGGGTCAACCCAATCAATGAATCCACAACATCCCTAAAACCTTCGTCCCGGGTTTGTGTTAGTCCATGATGTTCTCACCACTGCTTGCGCACCACAATGACATCTCACCATTTTTGATTAATGGGTAGGTTTTGATTAGGGGTTTTAATGAAAGAGAGAAAGGAAAATTAGGGTTAGGAAATAACGTAGAAAGGGGTAGATGTAATTTATACTAGTGTGTAGAGATGACAAGAAAGAATTAGGCGGGAAAGTAGCGGGGTTTGGAAATGACTGAAATACCCTCAACAATTGGGAGACTAACGCCAGTTAGTGGGGCCCGTTTGGATGGAGGACTAACTGTATATAACGTTTGGCAATTAAGGATGGACGGTAAACCTTTTTTGGTCAAAAGACTAAACTTGTTGGTCAACATATATCACAAGGACGAACGGTGTAATTTACTCTATTATAAATTAGTTGGTGTTGAAAGAAAAAGAAAAATATATTAGTAGTGGTTGGAATAATATGTTAGGATACACAGCGTCATCATCTTCTCATAATTAAACTTTTATTACATACAATAGAAAGTTTAGCAATAGCACATTTTTTAGCTCAAAATTATAAAGTTTACATGAAAAATGATAGATGTACATGAAAAATGATAAAGTTTAACATGATTGGACATAAGTCATATAACCATTCGAGATTGTCTAGCAAACCATGTGATGTGATATAAGGCGGGAAAGTGGAAAGAATGACAAAATCTGCCTCAGGGACCAACGATGTAATAGAAAAAAGACAAAAAACAGCCTCAAGATATTGTTTTGAATTATGAGTTAGGGACCAACGGTGAAATGGTGACAAAAAATGAAAGTACAAAAAACCCATGGTTTGAAAGTCAAATAGGAGAGATAACGAATCAAAGTAACGATAGTTACGTATAACAGGACTCAAAAGACCAAACGGGCACGAGAAAGCCGACCTGGTGAGCATTCCCAAAATTTCAGGGACCAACGGTGTAATTTACCCTTTTATTTATGTTTGTAGATCTGGCACAAGTAATACACAACGGATATTCCCAAAATTTCAAATTTCAGTGAGAGGGAAAACAAACCAAACAAAACAAACACAACCTTCTTTTCTTCTACATCTCTTTCATCAAAAAAAAAAAAACCCCAAATTCAAACCCTAAAAATGACAGAAGCCCTAACTCCTAACCGTACACCAGGCCACAAACAAAGACCACAAATCCTATCACCCGACCGACCTCTTTTCCTCGGCTCTAACGATGACAAGCTCGAACGCGCTCAAGCACGCGCCGCACGCGCTGCTGCTATCCGTCGAAAGCCGGTCGCTGCTCGTCAAGCGACCGACTCGACGGATCCGCCGTGTCTCGGTCAGGAGCAGATTATGGAGTTGTTTCAGAACTGCATCAAATTAGCTAGTGAAAATGTATATTTAAAAAAAAAAATATTTAATTACTTATTAATGTTTTTGATTAATTAATTGTTTTGTTTGTTTGTGTAGAAAATAAATCAGAAGAACACGTGGGAGTTGAATTTGATTGATCATTTGTGCGATATTATTAAAGTCGAAGAGGAGAATGACGTCGAGACCAATTTTCAGAAGGTAATGTTTCGTTCAAGTTAACGGGTACTTAATTGTCGAATGTTTGGTGTTTACTTCTTATTTAGATTTGTACATTGGGAAACGAAGTTTAAGCTTATATGTGGGCTTATGAGCTTATTTGTGGCTTATTTTAAGACTTATGGGCTTATATAAGCATGTTATGTAAGCCCATAAATCTCAAAATAAGATGGAAAATTGAGGTTTATGAAATATAAGCTGAAATCAAATAAGCTGATAAGCTCACATATAGGTTTAAACAAACACCCGTGAAATAAGTAAGTAAAGCTATATATATCTCTATTTGTGACGATGGTTATAACGAGATGCACAACTTTAGTAAAGAATGGCTTGGTGAAGTTTGTGAAAATGGGGGGCGGATTGAATGCTTCGAAAGCTTCTTTCTCGTTATTGTCCCATATAATTTTTTTTTTTTTTTTTTTTAATAAATTTGGTTGTTTTTAATTGTTCTTTCTCCCCTTGCAAACTTTATGTGGTATGATGTGAGTTTTAGAAATGCTTTAAGGCGTTTTAGGGACATGGGAATTGGCCAAATAAGTATGCTTGAAATGGATTTGGATTAGAAGCTATTGCTTTCTGTGATTCTTAATGCCCCGAGTATCTTGCAAACTGGCATGTTAACATTCAATATTTCCATTGTTATTCTAAGATGATTCAGATGCTCCTCACAAGATTGATAGTGTATTATCACCAAAGAAAACATACAGAAATCTCTTTTAATAAGGTTTGAAGACTTGTCCATGTGTGACAGGAACGTAGCACGGGAATTACTCTGTCCAAATGGCATGATATTGAGTTTAACGAATTAACTGTGCGTGTGTTTTAAAACTTGTATTGTACTGTACAAATCTTTGGGTTTTACTGAAATTTGGTGATAGTCTGATGTAAGATGAAACTTTGAAAAACCATTTGCATCGAGAAAGTTAATCCAAGAGTTCAAAATAGGTTTGGGTTGAAATGGGTCATATGGGTGGGGCTGGGTTGACCTTGACCGCTTACATTTTTTTGAGTTTAATGTGACTATATCTTGTTACTGAAGTTTTATGCACAAAAACGTATTCTTTGGGGCAATTTTTTATCTGTCCATCCCATTTGACCTGCTAGGCTGCTACGTTTATAACTAAGTTCTTAACTGACCTGTTGGAGATAAAGCGTAATCCAAATCAGCCTCATTCAAACCTCCGCAACTCACTAACATTACCAATTACTATCATGATCATTCACTAAATGAACTAGGATGAACAATAGCTATCTTTTTGCTGTATGAGTCATGTGCATGATGTATGTCGAAAGACCTTAGCAAACATAGGATGTTTTCTCTTGTTGATAGTATACATGCACAATTGTTACATACACTGATACACATGAATGTCACATACTCACATGTCACATCACACATTTCTGACTACAGGCAAGTTGCACTCTTGAAGCTGGAGTTCGAATATACTCGATGAGGGTGGATTCAGTCCATTCTGAAGCATATAAGGTTCTCGGAGGGATTAGTCGAGTTGCACTGGACTCCGAACAAGGTAAGCTTTATTATGAAGTCAAAATGATCTTATTTGTCCTTCCTGGCTTGCATAGTTTTATAAATCATCTATATTAAGAGTATGATGCTACAAAATCTTTAATGACCAATTTAGAAACTTTTATACTGTGCTGTTAAAACAGATAATGCAGATGATGTCAACACAGACAACATGCCAGGAGAACGCACCACAAAGAAGGAGAAGGAACACAAGGTTTTTTTCATTGTTTTATTTGTAATTTCTCATTTTTGGTGTAGATGAAGTAGTGACAAATGATATATCTGCAGTTATCTCCTTTAACAACATTGGAATCATCCTTTGAGGCTCTTAATGTAAAAAAGTTCGATGGTAAGGGTGCAACCTATATCTCTTTTTTATTTGCGCGAATTGCATAAAAAGGTAACCCTTTATTATAGATGACCCACTTTTTGAGGATATCAAATGGTCATAAAAAAGTAGGTTGTATAATAGATATTCGACCACTGTTGGTTATATTTCTATGCAATTAGCATATTCAGCTTAACTAAAAAGCATTAGACTAATTACTTCATTCTCTAGTTGCATTTGCTGTGGATCCTCTGTATCATCAAACAACTGCCCAGTTTGATGAAGGCGGATCGAAAGGTCTTTTACTGAATAACCTTGGAGTCTACGGTGGCTGCCGAATGGTTTTTGATTCACTTGAAGTACCCGGGAAGTGCATGTCATGCTCAAGTGACCATGATAAAGCACATACTATTGATATATCTTATGCCAAAGGTTCGTTTTGTCAGATACATTTATTTTTTTCTGTTTGCAAAATGCACTTTTCTGAACTGTTAGCTTTTTTTTGAACTGTAGATTGTATGGAACAAATGGTATCAAACTTCTCAAAGAAACTTGAAATATCACCATCTCTAAGGGCTATAGTCAATATGTTTGATGAAGATAATAGAAGACCAGCAGATACCTTTTCGTCTTCCCAAAACTCTGTAGAACCCGATTTTGAAGCTTATGATGATAATGCATATAATGAAGGTGGAC
Source organism: Chrysanthemum seticuspe (assembly GCA_019973895.1). Taxonomy (NCBI): domain Eukaryota; kingdom Viridiplantae; phylum Streptophyta; class Magnoliopsida; order Asterales; family Asteraceae; genus Chrysanthemum; species Chrysanthemum seticuspe. The sequence continues at coordinate 334,092,000 of BPTQ01000007.1, forward strand.
ATGATGAATCTTCAACCTGGGACTATGTTAATGATAATCAGGCAAGTGTGCAAGATGAGGGCGCATATGAAGGAGATGAAGAACTCTTTGCACCGGTTCATCATGAGGTACAGTATCACTCTACTCATTACTAATATGTGTTTGCAATTTGCAAACACTTGTTTACGCCGGCTTAGGAAAATATGTAAATATTTGTGGAGTTGTTCAAACTTGAAGAAGTGTAAAAGATGCACATGAATCTAAAAAGTAAAAAAAAAAAAAAAAAAAAAACAATTTTTTCTTCTAATTGTAGAAAAATGTCCATGTTTACGTGTGCAAATAGATAAATCTTGTGGAGATGGAATTGTTAAAACTAAGTGTGATAAAGTGATAAACTGATCAAGCGAACACAAAACCATCGTGTATATATATATATTTCCCAGTGCTTATGAATGCAAGTGTCTTTATGTGTTTATAACTTTGAACATGCCAAACTTTTGCGTATATTTTTAGAGCCGTGTGTGATAAATGTGTCCAAGTTGCATGCTGAACTGAAACCTTCCTAGTTGTATATCGAACGTAATTGACTAAAAAGAACAGACCAACTGATATATGGTTTGTTTACAGGAGAATGAGCCATATGCTTCTCAAAATGGTGAAGTAGATGACAAATTTGCAACAGTTGACAGCTTTCTGTTTCTAAGTCTTGGCTTAAATGGAAAACAAAATGCATGGGCGGGTCCCGAGCATTGGAAATATCGGAAGATTAAAGGTAATTGTCATGGAAAGAACATAAACTAATTAGTTAATTACATAAAACTCCATTTTCCCCCATTTTTAAGTTTATGTATTTTTGCAGGTGTAGAAGACCCTGTTAAGGAAAACGGATCGTCACCAGTAATGGCGAAAAAACCAAGGAATAAGAAACAAGCCGAACCTGAAGTAGAATTTATGAAAGCATTGGATTTGGAAAGTGACATGGATAATATCTTCGCTCCTCCTAAAAATCCAAGAACACTGTTGTTGCCTGCAAATAGGGAACCCGGTAACACCACACTTCCAGAGGATTGCCATTATCAACCAGAAGACCTTGTGAAGCTATTTTTTCTTCCAAATGTTATGGTAAGATCACAATTCTGCATGGGCTGATAATCTAACTGTATCTGAATGTAGTAAACCGCAAGTTTTCTGATGGTGAATTTATCTTGTGTAGTGCCTTGGAAAGAGAGGAAGAAGGCATTCAGGTAAGTTGAGTTTAGAAGTTCGATTAATGACAGTTGAACAAAGATGAAATTAATATAGATATGATGCAGGGTAGAACCTACTTCTGTAAAGTAGGTCTTTTCTAAGGGATAACTGCCTCTGGAAATTTTTTTTGTTATTATTCCCTAAAAATTCTAATCAGGTCCTAACATTCATATGGTAAATAAGATGGTCTATGCATATCATTTTCAGATGAAGCTGGTCAACAAGGAGAAGGGAATAACGAAGCATTTGCGTCTTGGGATGATGAATGTGGGCAATTCGATGATGGAAATGCTTTTGATGATGGAAATGCTTATGGTGATGTTGAGGACTCTACCACACTTGTCTCTCAGCCTCGTCAGGTTTGTTTGAAAAACCACTGAACTAAAAATGTCATCAATTTGATCAATTTATCAAATTCAGAATCACAATTACTGGTGGTACAGTTTTTTTAATTTACTAGTGTGTAACTTCTGCCTTTTTCATATATGTAAAAACAGGTAAATAAGATTGAAGTCGAGTATGACAAAACATCTAAGCAAGTTGATGTTCAGGCACTCAAAGAGACTCTTTGGTCATCTATGCAAGAAACACCTGTAAGCTCTTTTTCATCCCTGCCAAGATGAATCATTTACAATCGTTACGCCTCAATGGTGAAAACAACGTTTACTGATGAAGTCAACTTTATATGCGTAGGAGAATACAAAAGTATATACGTACGTACACTAATTTATGTATGTGTTATGGTGCAGGAAACAAAGACATTGTCTTTTAAGCACTTATTGACATCTTTTCCAGCGGATAAGAAGCCGGCTGCTGCATCCATTGATGTCATCTCTCCACACCTTTGTTTCATTTGCGTGTTACATTTGGCTAACGAGCATGGATTGAGCATCCATGGATGTGCTAACTTGGATGACCTCACAATACACCTCCCGCTCGAAGTGGTCTAATCTTTAACTCATGGGTGCCATTGCCAATAACTTTGTAACAGTTATCAGTTGAAAATGAATAAGTACACTTTTTGTGTAGTTTTCATTGTGTTGTAGAATCTGATATAAGAAGGTGAATCTCTGTAACACTACATCTCTTATAGTGTGTTTAATGGATGTAACTTGGATTGTTTTGTTAGCACTTGTGGTCGACACATATATTTGATTGAGGTGGTGTTTGAATGTGTTCTCAAGTTGATAAATTGCAACTTTCGTTTCAAAATAAATGTCCAATATATGTTCTTTTGCAGTAAATTACCACATGTTTTGTTAGACATAGCAAAATACATTATTGGTTATTGTAACGATATATTGCGGATGGGAATATATTAGCTACAGTTTTGTGTAGTCAATTTTTTTACAATTTTGTGCTATAATTTGTGGGTCTTTGAGTCTTTTTGTGGGTCCTTGAGTTGAATATTTTTTTGTGTAATTTTGATGGAAAATTGTAGCCAATTGGCTATTTTAATTGTAGCTAAGATATCCCCGTGATGCGATAGCATTTTGGTAGCAATTTAACTATTCTAATCAGTATTCAGAGCAGGTTAAAACATATTAATCAGAAACTTATTTTAATCACTTATTCTTAAATATTATACTAGTATGTATCTGTCTAAACTCTAAAGAGATACCAATCTATGAAAATAATTGTTTGGTGATTTGTACCCTTTTATTATAATGAAAATCGTGAAAGTTATTGAACTTGTCACATTAGTCATTAGCCATTAGTCATTGCATGATTTGCATTTGCTGAGTAGAGTTAGGAAATGAAAAGGAAGGGTCTAACAACATTTGACTTTTCTAATGGTTGATTATTTAAGGGAAGTTTGATGATGGGTTATCTTATTGGTATCCCGACCCACTTTTAAATGTACCTTTTACATCCTTTATCCTCTATGTCCCACTTTTGTTATAGTATCACACAGGTTTTTTTTTTTTTTTTTTTTTTTTTTTTTTTTTTTTTTTTTTTTTTCCTCCTCGTATTTCTGTCACTTTATACTTTTGACTTAAAAAAGTATAAAGTGACAGAAATACGAAAAAAAAAAAAAAAAAAAAAAACCCGAAAAAATGAAAGGTATCACTTGTAAATTAAAAAAAAAGTAAAATACACGGTTCGTCAATAATCTTGTACATACGCATCACGATGGGACAAAAGTCCCCTTTTTCATCGCCGGGAGTCCAAAACAAGTTTTTTATATGCTAAACTCGTCCCTTGACCATTAACGCCGAGGTCAACGTCTGATTTATGTTAGTTAGTCGAGGGTATTATAGTCCATACACATTTATACCACACCTTAGTTAATTCTAACCCAAGATAATTCCACCAACACATAAAGGGGTGATTGTTTGAGCGAATTATACCATTACACCTGACATGTTAAGTATGACTTTATAAAAGTCAACTGCTAAACAATGTATGATCTCACAGAATTTAACTCATAGGACAAACAAACAAATATAATACATAACCAACTATTTAGCAAGTTGACTTATAACAGTCAACTATATGTTCAATGTTTGATGCAACTGAAAAATAACTGAAACTACAGAGTCATTGTCTGATACACGATTCTACTCACATTTCACAAAATATAAAAGATGATGCAGTTTCCACTTCAAAACGTTCAACTGCTGAACCTTCAAATGATCTACACATTAGTCATCGATATCCATAAACTGATGAACACTAAAGTGATGATGCTACTGCTAACTTGTCTGCAAAAACAAGTATGCAAACAACAAACATATAAGTTAGGTACTGTACTATTACAACTTAAAAGAGATAAACACATGACATGGTATTAATCATTGAAACATCACCTAGGATGGCCTTTGGGCGAAAAGTGCAAGGACGCAATTTGTAATCCTTTCTCTGCTTCTAAAGGGTGCCTTAACACCGCTAGAAACATCAGCAGTAGCACCACCAACCCTTTTAGCCTTACCCTTCATATCAAAACCAGCAAAGTTTTCAACATCTAAACCTGCTGTTGGAATCACTCCTAAACTAGAATTCAAGTGTTAGTAATTAATATGCAATAGTTAGCTTAATTATGGCTTTTATGTTAGTAATCATGCCAAGGCTTATGTAGAAAGCCCATGAGCCTTGGCCCAAGCCCATAAAGGAAAGGAAGGGAACTTGCATGTTGCCCTAGTTCCTTCCTATAAATAATCCTTGTAAACCCTCACTTGAGCGTTGGTTGTTCAATTCACACATTTCACCTTTACGCATAACTCTTCTTTATTTCATATCGTGTGTGTGTGTGTTTGTTCATCCGATCTCTTCTTTTCTATTTCTTCTATTGATGCTTGTGTTATGAATATGAGAACCTAACAGTGGTATCAATCGCCAAATAGTTGGGTGAAAAAGTTTTGTTTTTGAAGTTGTTTTTGGTCTTATGCGTAACTCTCGTTTCATAAACTTTTACACGCTTAAAAACTCATTTTTTACACTTTTCAATCCAAGATTCTTGTACTTTCAAAGTTTTTAGGTGTTAAAACATCTGCTTTTGGCAAAAAGTTTTGAACTTTACGTTTATTTAATTGATTTTAAGCTTGCTTTTAAACGCGTGTTCTTTCTTACGCGTAACGTGTCTACAAGTTTTGGATCATCAAGTTTCACACTTTTGTGTTATTTTGGTGATATTGAAGCTGTTTCATCACAAAAATCTGGTTTAGAAACATCTTTGGGCAGAAATCAGTTTTGGTTAATTTCTACGCGTAAGAAAACCCTAATCTTACGCATAAGTCATCCGTTGTTTGATCTTCAGTTTTCATGGTTTACTCAGTGTTTTCTTGCTTGGATAAGCCTGAAAACACTTCGACTTTGGATATCGTTTATACTGTGATAGTGTAAAGGATTTTTTTGGCCAAAACCCTAATTTTACGCATAAGCTCAAACTTATGCGTAGAACTCTTTACGCCTAAGATTTTTCTTACGCCTAAGCCTTGTATTACGCATAAGCTAATCCTACGCATAAGTTTTCTACGCCTAACTTTCAGTTTACGCCTAATCTTAGTGTTTCTCAATTCTTACGCGTAAGCTAATCCTACGCGTAACTATTGCTTTTACGCGTAAGTTTGGTGTTTTTACGTCTAAGCATTACTTTGCCTAAACTTGGTCTCTACGCCTAAGGACACTTCATCAACAACGTTTCATTCGACTACAAAGATCCATCAACAACACAAGTATTCAAAATAATAATAATAATAATAATAATAATAATAATTTTAGAATGTTTGAGTAATATTTAATTTCTAGGGGAGACTAAACGTTCAATTTTTACGCGAGATTCAAATTTTGGTTTAACTGTGACAATTTTGGTCAAAAATTCAAATTTTTGGGCCCAAATTCGTTTTTCGGGTCAATTTTGGCGTCAAAATTGTCAAAACTCAAAATTTTCTTACAATCATAGTGAATTTCAAATTTTGGGAGAGAAAGTTTTCCAAAATTATTTTTGGAGGGAAATTTTGAAAATCACTATATCGGCCTTTCAAGTATGCTGACTTCACAAATCTCCTCACCTTCCATCTACTGCTTAAAACCTTCATCACCAAACCTTGCTACTGATGATTCTGAACATGAAAAGGCATTTGTGGAATTGTACGAAGGATGGATTGTTCTGAAAGAGAAGTTGATCTCAATGAAAAGGCAAGGTGAAAGAGTTGATGTACATGGAAGGAATGCTCAAAGGGATGTTGAGAATGTTATGATTACTGCATCTGTCGGTAATGCAGACAATGAGATTGTTGCATTGGAAAAGCAGGATGACAACAGCAGATTTGGAGAAGATATCATACTTAACTATGACACCGAGCCCAACTTTGACGAAGAACAAATGGTTGAGGAAGATATCTTGCCCATCTATGACACAGAGTCGAACTTTGACAAAGATCAAATGGTTGAGGTACTATCTACTGTTGATCATATTCTGACTGCAAATGCGACACAACATACTGATCAACCTGAATTCAGAAATGAAGGAGAGGTTGACCAGTGTGTTGCACAATGTCCAGACAACTATCTCACGTCTGAGACCTTACTTGTTAACAATTCAACTGAAACGTCAAATCAAACTCTTGAATCTGAAAACATTCTTCTCAAAAAGACCATTGCTCAGTTTCAAAAAGATTTTTCAAAACTAGAGGCTCATTGCATCTCTCTTGAACTCAAAATGCAAAACAATTCTTTAATTTCTGAGCCAAATAGTAAATCTTTGAATGAACAAAGTAATCGTGTGGATACATTAGTAAAAGAAAATGAGCATTTAAAGGCTCAAATTCAAGCAAAGGGGCTTGCACATGTTGCTTTACAAAACAAACTGAGAAGATTAACTGACAAGAGTGTGGATACTAATTTTGCAAAACCAACAATCTTGGGGAAATCGTCTCTACAACCTTTCGGAAAACAATCAGTAGTTAGACAACCTACTGCATTTAAATCTGAACGTTCTAAATCTTCAAAACCACGGTTTGCCTCCCAAGTTGTTGAGAATAATCATTCGTCAAAACCAGTCACTCCACATTCCTGGCCTAAGAAAAATGCTTCTGTTTCTGTTAAACCTGCTTCTATTAAATCTGTTTCTGTTGCACCTAGCCCGTCTAGGATTAGTTCGAACACTGTGTCTAAACCGAGCATTAACATTAAAAATTCATATGATTCACATGATTTGCACAAGAACTATGATCTAGTAAAGGCTAGGAAAAGGGCACTACTCCAAAAAGATGGAATCTTAGGTTCACAACCTAGTGTGATGCCTTCTAGTGTGTTGCATAACACTGCTTGTAGTAGCAAACCAAAACCTAAGATTAATCAACAAACAGTTAGAAATAAACCCGTTGATCTAAACGTAAAATTTCAGAAACCTAATAGGTGGATCAATGATAACGCTACACGCGTCGTTCGGGGTCAAGGAAACTTCCTTTTCTTCGAGCAAGTTTTATAACACCCTAGGCAGTGAACCTAATCGTTGTAGTGTAGTAATTAGGGTAAGCCACGGGTATTGATATCGTTCTCTAGGGGAATAGGAATGCTAGTAGGGAGTTACTACGCTAAGGTTAAGGTTGAGGAAGATTATTTTTTATCTTTTTATATTTTATGAAAATGGAAAAGTACGAATCTCGGGTATTGGATTTGGGGGTTGGTATTTCTACCGATTACTCTACTATTATCTAATTATCTAAACTAAGGTTGTGGGAGTCTATGTCTAATTAATGTGTGCTCGTATGATAGTTTAAAGATGTGTTTACTTAGTTTGTATTACTCCTTAATTATCTCCTATTGATGGTTGAGTGTCACGTCTTATTCCTAGTTGCGTTGTGTTTCTAAAGTTGTAGGGTATGCGTTTCTCCCTAACTCTTTGAAATTACCAAAGGGTCTTGTCTACAAATCCACGTAGAGATTATAGACTCCTACTCTAAGGCACTCTTCGGATGTTTTAGCCTACAATCACTCAGGTAATCATACTCTAAGGTTCACAAAGATGAATCAAGCATTAAGTACACAACGAATGACCTATCGCATTACTAGATCATTAGTCAACTAAGATAAGAAACAACCAATCAATATTCAATAATTAAGTTTCATACTTCCTAAGCAAACACACAAATAAATTAGCCGGACATGGAGAACATGCAAGCATACACACAAATAATCAAAGACATAATTGAATTAATGAAGCAAAGACTTATCTTGGTGTAAGATAGGGTTAAAAACCCTAAAATACTGTACAAGACACCTTAGGTTCGGTTTTAGGTTTTTACTCCAAAGACTCTCCACACAAATACTGAAAAATTCGGATTCTATATATAAGATTACAATTGCGACGGCGTCACCTTATGTTTAGTGACGCCGTCGTGTCGCCGCCATTAGGGTTTCGTCTTGGCCACGTTAACCTTGCGACGGCGTCACCTTATGTCCGTGACGCCGTCCTCTTCAGCTTCTGACGTCGTCTGGATCGAATCTAGGCCGTCTGAGTAGCGACGGCCTACTCTTTCACAACTAGACGCCGTCTCTTGAAAACACGAGTTTTGCGTTCTGACCCGTCACAATAATTCTCCGACGGCGTCGCAAATAGAACCTGACGCCGTCGCCTTCTACATTCAGCGACTGTGAGTGTCTGATTTCGACTTTGGCCATTTTCTTCATATATTCGCGCCTTTCTGTCCAAATAAGTGTCATTCCAGCATTTTGCCTTCACGAGACCTAAAAAGTGAAAAGGAACGATATTAAGCAATAACGGATACAAAAGTGATCAAATAAGGACTTAAACGACCCCTCAAAAAGGTACCTTTTAAAACCTTATCAAATATCCCTACACTTGTTATTTGCTTGTCCTCAAGCAAATGTGCTTTTAGCCAATTAATTTATAAGTTAGGGGTCATTCAGCATTAATTCAAAACGGTCCACAACACATATAAGCCCCGCAAAAGTCATAACAAGCACGGAAATTACATACTAGCACCTCACATGGGGTGTTTGGATACTCACATCTCTCTCAGGTGTATAAATGAAATATAACAATATAGGAAATGGAAGATAAACACTCATTAACCGGTCCTAGTACATAGATTACCATAGGCTTGAGAATAGATCAAACCTCCATCGCTTTGGCGTAAGCACCTAGGAAAGACTATCAAAGAGGTCTTTAAAGGGTTGTAACGTTAGGCTTACGGTAGGGAAATAAGGGTTTGGTGGGATAGGCTATATAGTGGTGGTAAGTCAAAAATCTTTATGTTAACTGCATATGAAGAATGGCGTTGCTAAGCCAAGACTCGACACTCTAAACTCTAGATAACTGAAATAAACAAACATAAATTTAAAGGATAGATGTAGGATGGTAGCCCGTATGTTTTTTTTTTTTTTTACTCTATTTTTTTTCTTTTCTCTTTTTCTATTTTTTTTTCGATTTTTTTTTTTTTTTTTTTTTTTTTTTTTTTTTTTTTTCATACACTTTTACTCTACCATCCTCTACGATAACATCAAAATACTAGGGATTTACAGGGACATCCCTACACTTGAGTTTTTATTATTCTAACACTAATTTGACCCGATTTGAAAAGATCAAAACACTTGGGGTACATTATTACGTAAACAAAGGGAATTTGAATTTAACGTTCCCTTCCCGTCATTTCATAAACTTTAACTTTTCCCATGAATCCCAATCATCCCAAAACTGTATACAAAGGATATGACTCGACTTAGCAACTTATGCAAGCAACTAGATAATTGAACTAAGGGTTTAGGGTGATAACAAACATTTGCACTAAAAGTGAGTGCATAAGGGGTAGGCTAAGGCGATTTGGGTGTATATTTGGGGGTGGGGTGTAAACAATGCTCTTCATTGATATTCCGGAAAAACCGAAATATCACGAGAACCGCGAAAAGGATAGGCTCTGAGGGGTTAACTAGGGGTATCGTGTACTAAAGATGAGTACAACGCAAAGGGTGTGGGGGAATTACTCAACCGATATGGAAGAAGTAATTATATTACAGGTATCAAACAAGGGTTTATCCTAATGCCTCTTATCATTTAGTTATTCCTAACTACACAAGTGTAGCCTCACTTGCGATCTCGGAATGCATCACAAAACAAGTTCTAGAATCTAATATACTACCGGTTCACACTCTAAGCATTAAAGATGAATGCTTTAATTCCTACTAATCTAAGGGCGATCCTCACATTTTGGGTGGAATTTGGGTGGTAAGGGTTTTTGTGCTAGTCATGCAACTTCTTATCCGTGAGACGCTTTTGTTAAGACTAATGGCCCACTCCTATATGTCATAAAAAAATTTAAATTTGGTGCCAAAATTACCCTAACCGACATTTCTCATGGTTTATTACACAATCACAATTGGACAAAGCAAATAGTCAAGGATAAGCATAGTTTCAAAGTTCCCGTTTTATTTTCCCTCCTTACACTTAAACTGAACATTGTCCCCAATGTTCCCCGAAAGTATCAAAGTTATGATAAAAGAAGGTAATTAAAAACGAAAGAAACTAATACTCCCCTGATTAGCTCGGTAGGATCCGTGTGTGAAGTAGTGGTTAAATTCTTTTCAAGAAGAATTTTTGCGTGAAAAGCTCCTTCCAATCTTATGTAACTTCTTCTTGACAAACTAAACCTGCACACTTGAAGAAAACAAACGAAACCTTCGCGTAAAATCGGCGGTAATAATATATATAAGACTCGATTTAAACTAGGATATAATGCTTGTGGAATGAATGTTTACAGAATTTTTAAGAAAATTAAGACCTGGAAAATTCCAAAAATTTATAAGTAGCTCAGAAAACGAGAAAAAGTAATCTGATGTTTTTACTCCTTCCTGACGCCGTCAGGTTGCAATCCTGACGCCGTCAGGTTATCCTGACAAAAACTGGTCTGCGATTTTCTGGAAAAAATTTCTGGAAAATTTACATCTTTAGAATCTGGAAAAATTTCTGCAAAACATTCATTATGACTCGATACAAGCATTTGACTCGAACAAACAAACATATATATCTTTTAATTAATTGTTATTCTCATGTTTACGTTTCTTTTGAAAACGTGTGTAATCCTCCCTACACTTATCCCTTATGTAAAATACCTTTATATGTAATTAAGACGAAGTTAAAAACAAAATAAAGCATTTTTACAAATTTAAACATGAGGATAAACAATTAATAAAAGATATATGACACTAACAAGCAAACAATTAAGCATGGGTTGCCTCCCACGAAGCGCTTTTCTTTATTTAAGAGTCTTGTAGCTAGACTCGTAGTCGTGCTCCTACGTTTTCTCACCATCGCCCTCTTCTTCTAAAACAATATCCTCATCGTTCACTATTTCAATATTATCCAATTGATAATGCTTCACCCGTTGCCCATTAACTATGAATTCTCTTCCATCATGGTCTAAAAGTACAACCGCCCCATTGCTCATTTGGTTTTTTACTGAAAAGGGTCCATACCACCTAGATTTGAGTTTTCCTGGGAATAATCTTAGTCTCGAATTATACAAGAGCACTTTATCCCCTTCCAAAAACTCTTTAGGATTCTTTATTCGTTGATCGTGCCATCTTTTTGCCCTTTCTTTGTAAGTGATTGACGATTCGTATGCTTCCAGCCTTAGCTCATCCAATTCTTGAAGTTGTAAGAACCGATTTGACCCTGCTTCAGAATAATCCATATTACAGGCCTTAAGGGCCCAATATGCTTTCTGCTCAAGTTCAATAGGGAGGTGGCAAGCCTTTCCGTATACCAGGCGAAAAGGGGTTGTCCCGATAGGTGTTTTGTAAGCAGTTCTGAATGCCCAAAGTGCTTCATCCAGTTTGAATGCCCAATCTTTCCTGTTTTGGTGGACCGTTTTTTCAAGTATCCGCTTTAATGCCCTGTTTGTGTTTTCTACTTGTCCATTTGTCTGAGGATGATATGCAGTAGAAAATCTATGTGGGATGCCATACTTCTTCATCACCTTTTCCATTTGAGCATTGCAAAAGTGAGTCCCTCTATCACTGATTAATGCTTTGGGAATCCCAAATCTTGCAAAGAGCTTTTTAAGAAAGTGAATAACTACCCTTGCATCATTAGTTCTAAGGGCTTGAGCTTCTACCCATTTGGATACATAATCGATAGCTACGAGAATGTATTCATTTCCTCCGGAAGATGGAAAGGGTCCCATGAAGTCTATTCCCCAAACGTCGAATATTTCGCAGACTTGGATATAGTTCTGAGGTGACTCATCCCGTCGTGAAATATTTCCTGATCGTTGGCATGCATCACACATTTGAACTAATCTCTTAACGTCTCGAAAAACAGTAGGCCAATAGAATCCGGCATCGAAAACCTTTCGTGCCGTGATATTCACACCGTGATGTCCCCCAGATGGTCCTGCATGACATTCTTTTAGAATCCGATCAATCTCTCTACCGGCCACGCAACGTCGTATGATTTGATCGGGACATATACGGAAAAGGAATGGTTCATCCCAGAAGTAATGTTTTAGCGCAGTGAAGAACTTCTTTTTATCTTGTTTGGTCATGTAATTTGGCAAAACTCTACTAGACAGGTAGTTAGCATAATCAGCATACCATGGCTCACTCTCTTTAATCGCCATTAGCCGTTCCTCGGGAAAAGAGTCGCGAATATCGGTGTGATCTGACTTCTCAAGATCGGGGTTCTCCAAGCGTGATAGATGATCAGCGGCGAGATTTTCAGCCCCCTTTTTATCTCGAATTTCAATGTCGAATTCTTGAAGTAATAGGATCCATCTAATCAAGCGTGGTTTAGCATCTTGTTTTGAAAACAGATAACGTAAGGCGGAGTGATCTGTGAAGACGACAGTTTTAGAGAGAACGAGATATTGCCTGAATTTGTCGAAGGCAAATACAACGGCTAAAAGTTCTTTCTCAGTGGTTGTATAGTTCTCTTGTGCCACATTCATGGTCTTGCTAGCGTAGTAGATTGGTTGAAAATGCTTTTCCTTCCTTTGACCGAGCACTGCGCCGACAACATAATCACTAGCATCACACATGATTTCGAACGGCTGAGACCAATCAGGGGTGACCATTATAGGTGCTTGAGTGAGATCTTTCTTCAGTCGGTTAAATGCTTCCTTGCATTCTCCAGAAAAATCAAAAGGGGCATCCTTAACAAGAAGCTGTGTCATAGGCCGGGCAATTTTCGAAAAATCTTTAATAAACCTTCGATAAAAACCGGCATGACCAAGAAAGCTGCGAATGGCTTTAACGGTAGTAGGATAAGGGAGTTTGGAAATTGCTTCGATTTTCGCTCTATCGACCTCAATTCCATTCCCTGAGACTCTATGCCCTAAAACAATTCCTTCTTTTACCATGAAATGGCATTTTTCCCAATTTAAAACCAAATTAGTTTCCTCGCATCGCTTCAACATCTTCCTAAGGTTGGAAAGACAAAGGTCGAAAGAATTTCCAAACACCGAGAAATCATCCATGAAAACTTCTATGCTGTCCTCAATTAACTCATGGAATATGGCCATCATACATCGTTGAAAAGTTGTGGGTGCGTTACATAACCCGAAAGGCATTCGCTTGTACGCGAACGTTCCGTAAGGACATGTAAATGTAGTTTTCTCCTGATCTTCAGGAGCAATTGGAATTTGAAAGTAACATGAAAAGCCATCAAGGAAACAGTAGTATTCGTGCCCAGCTAATCTTTCAAGCATTTGGTCAATAAATGGTAGAGGAAAATGATCTTTCCGGGTGGCATCATTCAATTTTCTATAGTCAATACATACACGCCACCCAGTAACCGTTCTTTGTGGCACCAACTCACCCTTCTCATTTTTTACAACCGTCATCCCTCCCTTTTTTGGAACCACTTGGACTGGGCTGACCCATGGGCTATCCGATATGGGGTAGATGAGACCTGCATCCAGAAGCTTAATGACCTCTTTTTTCACTACCTCTTTGATGTTAGGGTTAACCCGCCTTTGCGGTTGAACAATTGGTTTGTAATCTTCTTCCATGAGGATTTTGTGAGTACTGAATGTAGAATCGATTCCCTTAATGTCGGCAACACTCCACGCAATCACCCCTTTATATTCTTTTAAAACTTCTAAGAGCTTCTCTTTCTGAATAGTGGTTAGCGAGGAGCTTATTATGACAGGGAGTTGGTCTTCTCCTTGAAGAAAGGCGTATTCCAAGTGATTCGGGAGATCTTTCAGTTCTAAGGTAGGAGGCTCTTTGATCGATGGTTTTAGCTGGTTTCCCGGCCTCTGAAGCTCAATAGGTTCAATTTCATCCTGACGAGGATAAAAGGACACAGCTCCAACCATCTCAATTTCATGATTGTCGTATATTACGTTGTTATCATTATTCATGAATTCGTTTAATAGATACTCGTCAATGCAGCCGTCTATGTCATCAACAAATTCATCAACTTCTTCAACTAAATATACGGGACGACCGCAGGAAGAAGAATGTCTCATAGAATCCTTAATGTCGAAGGTCACGCTCTCGGATCCTACTCGTAAAGTGAGCTTTCCATCATGAACATCAATAATGGCACGAGCCGTAGCCAAGAAGGGTCTTCCAAGGATTATTGGGACGGAATTATCTTCCTCCATCTCTAAAATTACGAAATCGACTGGAAATTTGAATTCCCCCACCCTTACAAGAACGTTCTCACAAACTCCAATGGGATATTTGATTGATCGATCAGCTAATTGGATACTCATCCTAGTTGGTTTAAGCCCTGAATATCCGAGCTTAAGAAACAGGGAGTGAGGCATCAGGTTAATGCTTGCCCCAAGATCTGCTAAGGCGTTTTTCATAGAAAGCGCCCCTATAGAGCAAGGAATAGTAAAACTGCCCGGATCTTCCTTCTTCTTGGGCATGCTCTTTTGGATGATAGCTGAACATTCTTCCCCTAATAATATCAATCCCTCAAGCTTTTTTCGATTAGATATCAGCCTCTTGAAGTATCTACTATATTTAGGGATATGATAGAATACATCAAGGAGTGGTATATTGACGGATGTTTGTTTTAAGTAAGACAATATTTTTTCATTGTCTTCTTCAGCCTTTTGATTTTTTAAACGAGAGGGATAAGGAATCCGTGAGAAAGTTGGGCGCTGGGCTGGTGCTGGTGTTTGTGGGGGAGGATCGTGAGGAGTTGGAAGAGGTGTGGGAATCGCCTCATTTCCTAACTCGGGTTCCCTTGTGATGGGGTCCCGGTTGGGATGTGGGGGATCCTTGGTAGTAGTTCCTGATCGAGTAGTGATTGCGCAAGTTGGATCGTGAAGTGCTATGCTAGGTCCACTCATTCTTTCGTGGAGATTGGTGAACTGACTTTCTAATTCAGCTTGCTTCTCTTGGATAAACTCCTCAAGACCTTTCAAGATTGCAGCCCCTTCCATGGTAAACTGCCCGAGTTTTTCTTTAAAAGGATCACGGATGGAGTACTCAGGTCCGTTCTTACCTTCCGTTCTCCATCTCAGATTGCCCCAAGGATCACATTCATCGGTTTGATAAAATGCGAGGAGTGAAGGGTCATCATAAATATCATGACTGGAGAGGAAGACGCTTTCTTGGGATGTGTCATCGCACTCATCGCTCTCATGCGATCCTCCACATATGTCGCATATGAGATATGGGTTAGTCAGCCTTTTTGGTTCTGGTGATTTTATGAGGTAAGCTAGTTTCTTTTGTGCTTTCTCAATCCGATAATCTAAGGATAACTCTTCACTTGAGAAAGTGGAAATGCTTGACGCGTTTTCTTGCTCATTCCAATGGCTGTCTTGATATTGGATATATTCCTCTATTCGGTTCCATCCTTCTTCCGCAGTGAGTTTTGCGATTCTCTGGCCAGTTGAGAAATCAATCCCTTTTTGATCCTTTCGGGAGACATTGTCGTAAAAGATTTGAACAAGCAACCAAAGGTTAATACCGTGGTGTGGAGCTTGTTGAATAAGATCTTTGTAACGACTCCAGGAGTTGGTGATAGATTCTCCATCGGGTTGGTGAAAGTGCAGAATTTTGCTCCTACATGCTGCAGTTCTTCCAGGAGGAAAGAACTTTCTGGTGAACTTAGTTGTGAGTTGTTCCCATGTGAAAATGGACCTTGGAGGGAGCTTTTCGAGCCACTCCTTGGCTTGCCCTTGAAGAGAAAATGGGAAAAACCGGAGTCTAGATGTCTCCTTAGATGCTCCGTCGGCATAGATAGCATCAACAATTTTTAGAAACTGTTTGATGTGGTGAATTGGGTTTTCACTGTGGGATCCATGGAATTGACATGCCTTTTGGATTAGCCAAATATCAGATGCATGCAATACCTCATTGATCTGTTCCGAGGGATAGACAATGGCATTGGTGAATCCAGACGCAGAGGGATAGGAGTGTTCCCCAAGAGTTTTCGCTTTAGGAGGATTTGCGGGGCTATTGGCTGGAGTGGTAAGGACTTCCTCGTCATTTTGGCTCAGATCGTCAACGATAGTGGTTTCAGGAGATTGTGGTGAATGAGGAGATTCTTCATCAGATGTAACTTCATCAAAATTGATTGAAGTGCCATGAAGTTCTGAATCATGGAGAGCTTTTTTCCGCTTATTGAGCTCTCTTTCGGGTTCTGCAAATGGTTCAATAAGAGTTTTGGTGGAACTGCGGGTTCTAAGTTGCTTAAGGGGGTTTGTATGGGGACGTGGTTGTTGATTATCACCTTCCATGATGAAAAGTGATGGGGTTACGAACAAAGGTTACGAAGAAGGGGGATAGACTAAGAGAAATCTAAAAATGAGAAAAAAGTTTACTTGATAGGAATCAAGCAAAGAAACCTAAACGAGGTGGACTACTAACTAGCTATTCTATTCCCCGGCAGCGGCGCCAAAAACTTGATAACGCTACACGCGTCGTTCGGGGTCAAGGAAACTTCCTTTTCTTCGAGCAAGTTTTATAACACCCTAGGCAGTGAACCTAATCGTTGTAGTGTAGTAATTAGGGTAAGCCACGGGTATTGATATCGTTCTCTAGGGGAATAGGAATGCTAGTAGGGAGTTACTACGCTAAGGTTAAGGTTGAGGAAGATTATTTTTTATCTTTTTATATTTTATGAAAATGGAAAAGTACGAATCTCGGGTATTGGATTTGGGGGGTTGGTATTTCTACCGATTACTCTACTATTATCTAATTATCTAAACTAAGGTTGTGGGAGTCTATGTCTAATTAATGTGTGCTCGTATGATAGTTTAAAGATGTGTTTACTTAGTTTGTATTACTCCTTAATTATCTCCTATTGATGGTTGAGTGTCACGTCTTATTCCTAGTTGCGTTGTGTTTCTAAAGTTGTAGGGTATGCGTTTCTCCCTAACTCTTTGAAATTACCAAAGGGTCTTGTCTACAAATCCACGTAGAGATTATAGACTCCTACTCTAAGGCACTCTTCGGATGTTTTAGCCTACAATCACTCAGGTAATCATACTCTAAGGTTCACAAAGATGAATCAAGCATTAAGTACACAACGAATGACCTATCGCATTACTAGATCATTAGTCAACTAAGATAAGAAACAACCAATCAATATTCAATAATTAAGTTTCATACTTCCTAAGCAAACACACAAATAAATTAGCCGGACATGGAGAACATGCAAGCATACACACAAATAATCAAAGACATAATTGAATTAATGAAGCAAAGACTTATCTTGGTGTAAGATAGGGTTAAAAACCCTAAAATACTGTACAAGACACCTTAGGTTCGGTTTTAGGTTTTTACTCCAAAGACTCTCCACACAAATACTGAAAAATTCGGATTCTATATATAAGATTACAATTGCGACGGCGTCACCTTATGTTTAGTGACGCCGTCGTGTCGCCGCCATTAGGGTTTCGTCTTGGCCACGTTAACCTTGCGACGGCGTCACCTTATGTCCGTGACGCCGTCCTCTTCAGATTCTGACGTCGTCTGGATCGAATCTAGGCCGTCTGAGTAGCGACGGCCTACTCTTTCACAACTAGACGCCGTCTCTTGAAAACACGAGTTTTGCGTTCTGACCCGTCACAATAATTCTCCGACGGCGTCGCAAATAGAACCTGACGCCGTCGCCTTCTACATTCAGCGACTGTGAGTGTCTGATTTCGACTTTGGCCATTTTCTTCATATATTCGCGCCTTTCTGTCCAAATAAGTGTCATTCCAGCATTTTGCCTTCACGAGACCTAAAAAGTGAAAAGGAACGATATTAAACAATAACGGATACAAAAGTGATCAAATAAGGACTTAAACGACCCCTCAAAAAGGTACCTTTTAAAACCTTATCAATCAATATAGGACACAAACTCTTCCCAAAATAAGTTTCAACATCCCCTAGATCTAACCTTAGATGGATTCCAACGGGTAGAGTTTTCAACACTGTTGGTCTTAGGTGGATTCCTACAGGAAAGATACTAAGTAGTTGCATCAAAACAAGTGTGAAACCCACTACATCCATCCCTGAGGTAGGAAAGGAAATCATCAAAATGGCATGTTCAGGTGTTAAAAAGATTATTGACACTACATCTTTATGCTTCTAACATCTGGAACCCAGTTACACTTGGGGATCCATGTTTCTTCTATCTTGCCCCCTCCTATTTTCTTTACAGGTACAACAACAATGGCTTCTACTGCAAAACAGCGTAGGACCCGTTTCTCACCGTCAAAAAATATCATGATCCATCAGCTGCACCACCATTGTACTAATCGTCAAGAATTGCAAACATTTATTGCTCCTCTGGTTAAAGAGTCTTTCTAAAGTCGTGCTTCAGATGTATCGAATGTTTCCGCTGCACAACCTGATCATATTCTAATTTCGGATACACTCTGAAACTACAACAACTACCGTTGTTATAGATGCACCTCCAATCGAATCTTTGATAACAGAAGATCAAACTGTTTCCAACAACAATGACACAACTGATGATCAACTTAATGAACAGAGAAGTTTTATCAACAGTTGATTCTCTCGAGATATTTATGGCACTTCACACTTGTTGATTGATTGGACATACATGGTTTCGCTGTCTCCTTATACATGGTTTCGCTGTCTCCAATTCATCATCAACATACGTGGTGTATGATTCTGATTCATTGAAAACATCGAGGGGGAGAGAGTGTAGGTGGTCCTTGCTTCTTTGTTCTTCCACATGCTTCCTTGCGAAAACCCAATGCCTTCTTGAATTTCTTCAATTAGGCCGAAGAAATAAGACGATCTGTGGCTCAAACGTCTCACTTTGGTGTTATCGTCTCTCATGGTTACCCGATGAAGATCGGAAAGAACAACCTTAGAGTTGATTTTGATAGTTTCACCTGCTCAGAGTCTTCTTGTCTGATTGCTGTGGACATCCTTCTGCAACATCCATTCAAATTCATGCTCACAAAGTCATCCTGATGATGAGTATGATTCAATGGATGAGGAAATACAATTTCGTAAGATATTAAAGCAGAAAAGGATGGAATACCATGCTTCAACCTTTCCAGTTAATCAACCCGGTAAGGATCAGGGTGTCACTGTCACTACAACTGTTGAAATGAAGCAACCACAACAACAACTAAAACAACCGCAAAAAGAAAAGCATGGTGAAGATGTGGAAATATATGACGAAAGAGATTACGATCATGATAAGAATGAAAGAGTCACTGATGATGATAATTTGGTGGCTGAAGAGGAAATGATGCGAAAAGAGGCTGAAGAAGCTGTTAGAGCTGAAGAGGAAAAGTTAAAGAAGGAATCAGACAACTACATAGTTGACAATCCAACACACATACCTCAACAGTCTTCTGAATCACCTTTTGACACTTCCACCAAACCTAAATCATCATCTCAATCATCACCTCCATCAACAAAAGAAACAACTAAGTCTACAACAAAATCTGTTAAGAAGGCAACTCCATCCAATGATTCGACAAATGGTTAAGCAGGTTTTCACCACTACACAACAAGCTACACAACCACCACCATCTGATCAACCAAGGGTTTCAGAAACCACACCACCAATGGAGAAAACCAGTAATCACTTACATACACTGGTGGTGAGGATCTTAAATCACCTGAGCCTCAACCTGAACCTCAACCGAAATTCAGATCAAGTACATTACTGAACTCCTTGTTTTCATACGCATCAAAAAGCGTGTTGAAGATCTCTAACTCGAGGTCGAATCTTACCAAAAACAACTCAATCTCACCGCCCCACTCCTACACTTCAAACGAAATCAATCAAGAACCTCAGTACAAAATCGTTTATAAAACAAAGTTTGGGTTTGTCTACCAAAGTGAAAATCATCATAATTGCTTCATGGCTTTCGATGAAATTCACAAGTTCTATGACGCCACCCTGAAGATGTTTCGAGATGGATTGGCTTATCGATTGAAGGTCATTGAGTTGGGTACAATTCAGACGGAGAGTTGGAATTCAAAGGATCACAAGGATGTTCTTCGATTTATCTCTAGGATTGATGAAAGGTTGATTCATCGGGATCAGATGCGACGGTTGGAAAGCTATGTGGGAGGAAGACCAAGCTTCCCGATTCAGACATACCAACGTCCTCAGAAAGTAGCTGGTCGTGTGTAATCATTGGGTACTCTCTTAACATTCTTGATTGTGATTTTGTTTGTTTGATATATTCATAATGGTTTGTGCACACATAACAGTGTACAACCCGTACTTGTAATGAAAGGACCCTATGGTACGCTTCAGTGCCACAATCCTTATAAAAGGAGCGAAAGCTTCTTACTTTTGAGTAAAACTTATCAAACCTTTCACTTTTAAAAGGTTTTGCTCAAAAGAACAAGTACTTCCCCTTATGATTTTCAAAACCTCAAAAGTTAATATCACTTGTTGAGGGGGACTACTTGGTTATAACCTTTGTTCACAAATTGTTTTTCATGGTAATCTTCCCGCAAAACTCGAAATGGACATATTCGATATCAAAATTTCATCAAAAATAACATTTATATGCCATTTTTTAGGGGGAGAAATATTATGTGATAAGAAATATGTTGCGAAATTGCAAATGAATCATTGTGCTACAGACTTAACCAATGAATTGACGAGATCTTAAATGTTAGTAACTCGAAAAGACTTGTCCAGGACGGGTAATAATTTCAAGCTAGCTCGCTAGTGATGTAAACGTGTCTCGCAAAGGACTTGTCCGAGTAGAATGTACCATTCGAGAAACTCTTGGTAGACATGAACTTTGACGGGTTTGAAAACCTTTCGAGGCTTGTCCACATCTTCAAGGTAGTTATTAGAGCTAGTTGTCACCTAAAAGCTGACAATGTAACTCTTTAACTATTCAACGTAATCGTGTCTCGCAAGGAATTGTCTATCTTGAGTCGATTAATTCAAAAAGTGCGCGCTCTTCTCTCACCATGCAGATTTCTGTCAAAACTCTCAAGCATGTGTGGAGGGGGAGTATTTCTGCAAAATCAAAGAACATACTATCACTACCATCACAAAGATAAAAGATCAAAGAACAAAGATAATGATGACGTCAAAGCAGAACTTTTCAAAGGAAACAATTTCTCTACACTGGGGAGATTGTTCGAATCAAGGCATTTCTTCTCACTAGAAAGAAGAATGTCAGAAGACGTCAAAGCTACTATTACATTAGCACCTACAACGTTTATATTATCAATCACTAACACTTAGGGGGAGATTGTTGGAATCACACCTAAACTAGAATTCAAGTGTTAGTAATTAATATGTAATAGTTAGCTTAATTATGGCTTTTATGTTAGTAATCATGCCAAGGCTTATGTAGAAAGCCCATTAGCCTTGGCCCAAGCCCATAAAGGAAAGGAAGGGAACTTGCATGTTGCCCTAGTTCCTTCCTATAAATAATCCTTGTAAACCCTCACTTGAGCGTTGGTTGTTCAATTCACACATTTCACCTTTACGCATAACTCTTCTTTATTTCATATCGTGTGTGTGTGTGTTTGTTCATCCGATCTCTTCTTTTCTATTTCTTCTATTGATGCTTGTGTTATGAATATGGGAACCTAACACCTGCAAAATCTACCATTTTAGCCTTCCCCTTCCCATCTAAACCTCGCTTAAATTGTTGAATAACTTCTTTCCCCTTTTTTTGTGCAAAATATCCTCTTCCTCAAGCAGCTTTCCTTTTCATTTTCCTTTAATTTCCTCCTTTTTTTTATATCTACAACCCCTTCTTCCTCTTTGATTACAACACCACCTTTCACTGTTGGTGTCTTGGTTCCACTCCCCTGCATTTTTTTCCTATCTATCCCCTGCCATTTACGTCTAGTCCAAAAAGGTGTTGGACTAACCATTCGAAAGTTAGCATCTTGCTCTACCCAACCCACAACTTCAAAACTTATGTTTTTTTAAGTAAAATTATGCTAACTTTTGGGGCTTTTGTGCAACAAAGATATCAACTGACTCATGTCTTTCAGCCAGTGCAAACAAAATATGAACATCATCATCCGTATGAATCAAATGCAAACCAATTTCTAGGGATTCTTTAGGATCACATAAAAACAACACCTATTTTTGTTCATTAATCTCTGATAATACATTATCAAGGGTTGAACTAAATATATCCCTATCACCGTTAAAGGCACACAAATTAATTAATGAACCTTCTTCATACCTGAGTGGGCTATAATCAAAAAACCCATTACAGTGGATTATGAACAAGACCTCATGTTAGGAATTAGAAAATTCCATAGTGAAGAGTCGGTCACCCCAAGTATTATCTAGCATAAGTTAGCTCGTAGACTTGTAGTTATTTATGTTATTTAGTAGTTAATTAGTTAGTTTGTAGCGTAGATTAGTTTAGTGTAACACCGTGGAGGAAGGACGGGTCTTTACCCACTGTATGCCTGATCCACAGTCCGACAGGAGGACGTATGCTTTGTAACTATAAATACCCCTTCCATCCATGGAAGGGGTGTGGCTTCTTTGAATCTAACCTTTCACTTTTTATAAAGCAACTCTCTTTCAAGAACCTCCTCTCTACTCTCTTCATCTCTCAAATGGCTTTCTTATTTAATCACAATCCTAGACCACCCGAATCATGAAACAACATAATATTCACGATCCAACAATTGGTACCAGAGCCAAGTTATGTTGTTTGTTTTGATTTTCGTGGTTTGAATCATGGTTTTATGCGGTTTTTCAAGCGGTTTGATTCGGGTTACATTATGTTATCAATGTTTGTGGTTCGAATAGTTTTATAAGCTGTCGCATCCTTATTTTTTTATTCGAAAATTTCTTTCTGAGTATTTTTGGCAAACAGCTTATAGATTGTTTTTGTATTCTCTTGGTTTCAGTGAGTCTAGTGGTCTTTCCATGGTTACATTATCTGTCTTGGGTCATTATTTAGTCCAAACTGTAAGTGTCTTGTACCAATCCGTGATGTTTATTGGTTAACTTGGTCTCCTTCATATCAAAAAGGGTTAATAACAAGCTTTTAACTTGGTCATCTGTCATGCATGTTGTTATTTTTTTTGGGTCAAAAAGTGTACCAGTTCCTGTTTTCTAGGAATGACACTACATAATGCGAGTTGTTACCTTTTTAGCATGCGAGTTGACTGGAAAATTGTAACCTTATGCGAGTTGAGTGCTAGCATTTTTGAATGCGAGTTGGTATAAGAAATGCGTTTTGACACTGTTCCACATGCGGGTTGATTCAAAATAAAGTCAAATGCGAGTTGTTTAATTATGTCTAATGCGAGTTGACTCTTGAGTCAACTCAAGTCAAGAAGAGACTTGACTCATGAACTTGTAATGTTAGCGACTTGTCTTTAACATGTATGGAGCGTGTTGACACTGATTTACTATGCGAGTTATCAAAGTCTTGAGACCAGACACGAGTTGACAGAAAGAAGATGAAGAAAAAGTTGAAGCGAGTTGTCTTAAAGACTCATGACTGTGGCTTGTTGACCATGAAACCACAAAAGTATATACCACTTACAACCTCAAGTTTTAAACCATCATCGGTTCAACTTAATCCTATCCAAAATAACTAAATCGAATATCATCAGTTTCGATTCATAGCCTCACGTCTTACCATGAACCTATCACAACTTCAACTTAATACATCAAATCCCTTAAACAATCAGACTCGATCGAATTTAATTAACTTCAGCACCTAACCAAGACTCGCACAAAATTAAATTCAACAAAGATCTCAGATGGTTCAACCTTGCTTTTAATCTCTTAAAGATTTTTTTTTGAACTCATCTCCTCATCGATCTCTTTCGAAGAAATACTTCTTTCTTATATCCGAATTTCAAAGAACTGAATATAACAATTGTGTTATACTCCTTTCTTTCATTCGTGTTATTAAAAGACCATAACAATAAAATGAATATCAAAACTATCAATTCATAATCCTACCTGAGATACGTACAAAGATCTTGAAGCACATCCAAACCTCAAGCCATCCCTGTGGTGAGGTAAATATGAGAAGTTGCTTGTGTCTATTAAGAGAAGAGATGAGTTACATGTTTATGATGTTTGATTTCAATAGGTTCTATGTTTGCACAATCGAAATGATATGATGATGATTGAAGATATGACTTGATCTAAGATGAGTTGAGATTTTTATTGGTGCGTCTTGTTATGAGAAGCAGATATGGGGGCGGATGTATTGTGAAATTAGGGTTGAGTGGATGAGTAATATTAGGGTAAAGTGGACGTTAAGTGTGTGTTATATACCCGATTACAAGGATTGAGTGGTTTTGGATTAACTGGATCAGTAATTCGAGATGGGCCTTCATTTGTATTTGTGGTATTGAGTGACCGGGCCTGGATGTGATTTCATTTGAGGATTAACGAAAGTTTTTTTTATGTGTGTGACATTATGTTCAAAATCATATTCTCGAAACCAAAGTTACTTATTCTCGAACCATGCTTGACATTTGGCTGTTAAATATTGAAACGGATTGATTTTATTTCGGCTTGTCAGACTTGGTAAGTTAATCTAATTTCATGGGCTTTAATGATTGAACGAGCTGTATGAGCAAGTTTCGTTTTTGTAACTTGATATATGGAACCGTGAATTATTATGAAACGGACTGATTTAATTGGGATAAATGTAACTGAGCCGTTTATTTCATCGGGATTTGGATGAATATAATCATTTGTATAAGATGAAATGGATCGGGTGTTATTAGTTGTATCAGTTAGACCGTTTGTTATCCTCATTGGACTTGAGCTATTTGTTTTTGGATCGGATGATAAGTCTGGGCTGCTGAGAGTTGATAATATGAAGTTTCATGATATTTGGACCGTATGAGATTTTGATTATGCGATTTGTTGAAATGATGAGATTTGTTAACAAGATTTGTCGAGGTATGAGATTTGATGATGAGACTTGTTGTGATGATGTTTAACAATTTGGTTTCTACATTTTCACGAAGGATATTACGTCACGGCCTGAATTAATGATTGGACAATGTTGACTATGGGGTTGTTTGTACGGTATCTCCTATTTGATTTTTGAAATGAGGTTTTCCGGGCGCGTTTACTTATTTTCGTCTTCCTTCTTTCTACCCTTCCGCGAAGATGACTTGTTTGGGCATTTATTGAGTGTGAAAAAGACTTGGCTATTTAGTTACTTTTGTGATTCTTTCTCGCTTAACCCACAACATAACTATCACTTCGGTGTCTCACACAGTTGAGAATGTCAAGAGGTTTTGTACATTGGGTACACCGTTTCTTTTTCACGAGGATTAGTACAAGTTTAAGTAACAAATCTGGGGAATTTTACTTCATGTTCAAGTTAGGTATATCGGATTTACTTCATCAAATGGTCACAGCTATTGTCGACAGAATTCGTGAATGATGTGTTTACCAAATAGTTGAATGGCTGTGATGTGATCAGCAATTCTCATGGAATATTCTTCGCTAAAAAATGTCAATGATACTTCACAGTCTAAGCAAAATCTTTCAAGAATCTTCAGCGTCAGTCATGACTTTTCAAGATGTTTGCTTATGACAAGAACTTCTCGTGCTAATGGTCGTACAAGTTATGATGCTTCCGAAAGTTCAAAATCATCATGGGGGAGAAATGTGTACTTTGATGTGTTACGGTCAACTTCAGGGGGAAGTAGTATATACTACTTGACTTAGTATGGTTTGTGAAGTTGTCTACATATGGGTATAGAGTTGTTAATGTTGGATAATGAACCGTTGATGAACCGCTGCATGTTCCCCTAAAAACAGATATTCACCGAAACCAATGTTGTCATAACTCATTCAATCTGACATTGTATACGGTTTTGTCTTGATTTTGTAAAATCCCGCGAAAGATTCTATTTCTCGGTTTAAATCATAGACTTGTAAAATCCCGCGACAACGGAAACATCCTGGTAATAGTAAAGTGCATTTCTGGATCTATCTTACGGTTTATTCTTGGTTTTGTAAAATCCCGCGAAAGAAACTATTTCTCAGTTTAAACCATAGAACTGTAAAATCCCGTAATGATGGAACCATCCTGGAGAAAGGAAAGTGTGTTTCGAGATCTTATTTGATGCAGGTGCTACGGTTTCTACTTCAAAGAAGGGATAAAAGGCTGTACTTCATGAATTTGATGTGTGTTTGGATATTCATCATGGCAGTTTGGTTATTACATGGTTTTACGGGGTTATGTGCTTTTAACCATGGTCGGGATGAAAACCATTATCATAGTTCACTTAAAACGTCAAAAGAGGCTAGATGTGAGCTTTTAACCAGAAGATGTGACAACGGGGTTAATTCACTATTATTTATTTGAGATTGAAGTGAAATATCACGGGCAAGTGTACTTAGTATCTGAAGGTATCGGGGATAGTTGGATGAAGATTCTTCAAGTTCCTTGTTCGAGCTTATTATCAAAAACGAAGACTTGGAAATCTAGTTATTGTTGGGTGTCTTTTACCACTTGGGGGAATTGGGCTCTTACCACCAAAAAATAACCATCACTTTAAGGAGTTACGTTGTAGTGCTCAGTGTCA
Source organism: Chrysanthemum seticuspe (assembly GCA_019973895.1). Classification (NCBI taxonomy): domain Eukaryota; kingdom Viridiplantae; phylum Streptophyta; class Magnoliopsida; order Asterales; family Asteraceae; genus Chrysanthemum; species Chrysanthemum seticuspe. The sequence goes on from BPTQ01000007.1 coordinate 334,118,661, forward strand.
CATTCAATTGTGGATTTTCAAGAGGTAATGTACGTCTAATACTTGATGGTTGGTTGGATGAAGAGTATAGAGTACTTAGAGATTCAATGGAGGATGAAGTCTCGACACCGCTCTTTGTTACATATGTGCAAGTTTAAGTCATGAGTTTGGGTTAGTTTACTTCAGGGTCAAATTCATCATATTGGGTTTTCTCCATCAGCTGTCACAACAAAGAGCCTACTGAATGATAATGGGGTGATTCCAAGTTTGCCAAGAGTAGATGAAAAGAGAGAGATTTATGACGTATGAACACAACAGTTCATGCCTCGTACTCTAAAGAAAAGAAAAGTGTACGTTTCAGTGCGCTTTATCTTCCAAAGAAGAGAAATCTTCTTATGACATTTGAACACAACAGTTCATGCCTTGTACTCTAAAGAAAAGAAATGTATACGTTTCAGTGCGCATTATCTTCTGAAGAAGAGAAATCTTCTCATTTATGACCATTCTCATCAACATGCTTCATGCTTTTTCCATGCGCTTCAGTCATCAAGTGAACCGGACTACTGTTGATTGCTCTCTTTTTCCACTTGCTCAATTATAATGACGATGGCGACATCATATGTACTTCTTGAGGGGTAGAAGAAGTGTGATAATACTGCATGGTTGATTGATATATGAGAATAAATGGTCATACGGCTCCTAACTATTGGAAGAACCGAGCTTCTTCTTGTCGGGTCATCTTCATCATGTCTTTGATAGAGAAGATCACCACTGATGGTGTATAAGTTTGTACCACGTGTTCCTCTTAAAAGTTCCACACCATCAAGTTCTCTATCAAAGCAAGAGTGTTTTCTGAAGGCCACCTCTAGATCGGAATCACAGAACTGACCAACAGAAAACAAATTATGACTACCATATTAACGAAGCAATTGTGTTCTTCAAAGAGCCGTTGGTTGACATCTTCACATGGGCTAATGTGATTTATGACAAAGTGCTTCCGGTTACTACTTCACGTACACATCAACATGATGATTCCGAACAATCTCTCTGTTCTTGTTTGATGTGATTGGTAGTTTGGTGTTACCATTTAGTGTGTTCATTGCGGGCTGATTGCTGACTTCCTTGATGAACATCTTTCTGTTCTTGTTTGATTGGGAGGGATTTTAGTTAAGGAGAATTGCAAGATGTAAGTTAATTGGGATGCTTTCTTGGTAAGATGGAGATGTTAACTATCTATTCCCCAATTGGACAATCTTAAAGAAGGTTGAGTCTACAGTTTGTTTTACATTTTTCTGATGCATGTTAGAAGACTAAAGACGAGTTGCATTTAACAATCTAAAGACTTCTTCTTAATACGGGCATTTATCAAACAGATTGTCGGTTTAGGGGAGAGCACTAATTGGGGGAGAGTGAAATGTCAGATTTAATCCCCAATTAGACTTGCTCACATTCTTCAGCAAGTTGATTCTCACAAGAGTTCAAGAGTTCTTCTCAACAGATTTCTAGTATACGGGCTTATTATGTGTTGCTGATTCTGAAGCATCAAAACCAGCAAGGGGAAAGGAGACACGCAACTAAACGCGAGTAAACTTGATGAACTTAATTCTTCTAAGTGATTAAAGATATCCCGGGAAGACAAATGTCCTGACCGCAGAGAAACTCAAGGTTTTACTCATCAAGGCTTTTAGTGTTATTATTCCAACTACGTGGGGGAAGTGATGTAAGAGAAAGTTTCCGAAGATAAAAGAGGTACACAAGTATGACATATTCAGGGGAGATAAATGTGTAACATGAGGGAGGTGTTATCAGTTATTCTCTCTTTGGGAATGTGTGTACTTCGGATTCTTGAGCTTCATACACGATCATCAGGGAAGAAAAATGTGAACATTGTGGAGGTGTTTTCATTCCCCTCATGATGTGTATTCGGGAGATTTCTTGGGTATTGGTGTACGTCGGGTTCTTGAGCTTCATACACAATCATCAGGGAAGAAAAATGTGAACATTGGGGAGGTGTTTTCATTCCCCTCATGATGTGTATTCGGGAGAGTTCTTGAACATTATACAAAGAGACTGACTGCATCAATTCAACTACTTGGGGGAAGTGGTCTCTTGACACCTTTTGGAATGGATTGCTTCAGAATTCAGTGGTTATGAAATGTGAGAAGATTATTTATGAGTGGGATGATACGTTGCTGTTCTTGTTGATGATATAACCCCGAACGAAGAATCAATGATCATTCTTAAAAGGAGCAGCAAGATCGATGATAATGGTGTGCTTCTTTGTTCTCCTGGCTAAGGGAAGCTTGAAATAGAGCTTTGAATCTGCTCATCTTATGGCTTTTCGGTTTGGGGGGGGAAGCTGCCAAAGTCTCTCTTTCTCAAAGGCTCATGTTCTATCTTCTATTATGGAGCCTCAGAAGCTTTGGTGGTGGATGTTTAAGAGATGACGAATTCTATCTTCTACGACGCGCTGCTCGATATCCCTATCTCGGTACTCGTATCATCATCCTCTTAAACTATATCATCTAATTTATCTGTGTAAATATTTTTCAAAAACATAATACAAAAATATAAAACCTACAAAAAGAAAATAGAAAAATATAAAATCAACAAAAAAAACCCATAAAAATCAGAAAATTTGAAAAAGACAAAAAAAATATGTTTTCTCAAGACATGTCTCCTGGTATCGATAACATCTACGGTCTTAGAAATGTCATTCAATAATGGCACGGGACCATAGATGAAGTTCGAGCAGAAGGTGTAAATATTTCTTTTCAAAACATGTCACAAATCAAATGGCTTACAGTTATTTCAGACTGTAACCCGGGCTTCAAATCATGGCTTGCAGTTACTTCAGACTGTAACCCGTGCTTAAAACTATGGCTTGCAGTTATTTCAGACTATAACCCGCGCTTAAACTATGGTTTGCTATTATTTCTTATAGCAACCCACTCTTCAAGAAAGGAAAGTGTTGCGCTAAACCAATTTTCAAATATTTCGTGCACTTATCCTAAAAACAAAAATGAGGAAAGTATGTCGAAGGACTGCTGTTCCTACACAAATGTTTTTCCGTCTAAAATTCTTTAGAAAAATATTTGTTGTATTCAAAAATGGTGGAAAATGAGTTGCTTGAAAATCATTCAGTATCAGTGTTTTCAGTAAAAATTGAAAACTCAATCAATGACTTCAGCGCTTTTAAACTTTTCAGAAAATAAGTCATTGATTGAGGGGGATAATGTTTTCAAATTTATATCATCTAACGGGCTTATCCAATTATCCTATATACTTAAATGTTAAACATGTTAACCTACGTTGAAGGACTAGGTGCCTAGGATATAATTGATTAGGATTAGATGATTAGAGTTTGATGAACACATAAATCCCATGCTTTACATGATCTGATTGATATGTTGAATTGACTTTTATTAGTCGATTGTTGTTTGGGTGATGTCGACCACCATATATCTGTATATGTGTTCACTAACGTATGCAGGTATATTGGTATATAAGAATTTTCCCTATCCGGATCCCACAATAGAATATGATTGGATGCCGAAAGGAAAGGGCAACTATATCTTGGGTCAACAAATGAAGAAACGGAGCTTAATTTGACTTCTATGGAGAGTTGACATGAAATGCAACGTAAGAGGTCTCACTGCATCATCAGATGGTTTTCTTCATCATCAAATGAAGAAACGGAGCTTAATTGGACCTCTATGAAGAGTTGGCATGACAAATGCAACGTCAGAAGTCTCACTGCATCTGCAGACGGTTTTCTTTCAGCCCTACAGCAACAACAAGAGCTTCTCAACCACCTAACGTATCTTTGTGCAGGACAAGTAGTGGATGATACCATTTTTCTTAAAACAATTTTGAAAATATTGTTTTTGAAAATGGAAAAATATTGGTTTTGAAAAGAAATTGGACTTAATTTTGAAAATCACCGGACTTCATTTTATCAAAACCTATGTCACTCAATCAACGACTACGGTTATCGATTGAGGGGAGAGTGATTTAAAATAAAATATTTTCAAACGATATTTTTTCATAAAAGTCCGGTTTGTACAAAAACAAAGTGGTGATCTAAAGATTTAATGTTATGTCATGGTATGATTTTCTTTAAAATTCAAAGATCTTACAAAATGAAATTTTTTCTGTTCTTGTTTGATTGTGAAATTGTTTTATTTTACCTAAAGATCTCTTAAATACTATCATACCTAACAATAACAATCTTTAATGTCTATAATTGGTCCTTATCTGTCATTTTTCAAATTTAAATCTTGCCACGTCTTTCCCCAAATTTTTCTAAATAATTTAAATCATTTGGGATCACAAAATCTCAAATGGTTTGAAATTTTTGATCAGGGGTGAGATCGTCATTTAAATCTCTTATCTGTTTAAATGAAATTGGTTTTAGTCCTTTAAGGGCACTCCTGCCTCCATGTGCCAAAATATTTCAAATATACAATGCACATGTTGAGGAGGAGCATTTATCCAAAAACAATATGAGAATTTAAACCAGGCCACATTTTCTCCCATATTTTCTAAACCTTATTAAATCACTTGGGATCCAAAATCTCAAAGGGTTTGATATTTTTGACCGGGGGAGAATTTGTAATTTAATAATGAAATTTGATAAAAGGTGATCGATTTGAATGTGCATGCTGCTCTCCCATATGTGCTAAACGCTTTCGAACCTCGATGCACATATTGAGGGGGAGCATTTCAAAAGAAAATAAACTATTAAGGTACAAAGATTTATATGTTTCAACCTAAAGTACCTTGATTGATTTTCTAAATGGTTTCTTAATGGATTTTGTGATCGTGGATGTACTTCAAAAGAACTCTTTCCTCTATGTGATAAAATGATTTCAAATATCCTATGCACATATTGAGGGGGAGAATTTACCAAGAAAATCAAATGGCTTTTTCTACGGAAATTGTGATCAAGAAATTATTTCAAAGAACTCTTGCCTCCATGTGCTAAACAATTTCAAGATCATATGCACATGTTGAGGGGGAGCATTTCTAAATGATCAAAACTATTAAGGTACAAAATGCTTTGATCCCGTATCACAAGTACCTTGATTGATTTTTCCAAATGATTTTTCAATTGGTTTCAAGGAAGAATAAACTGTACCAAAAGACCGAACATTTTACTTTATGCATGGAGTTATAAGGATGGTTAGGTTAGGTATTCGTTCCCACGATCCCGCCAGAGCCGGAGGGATCTACCCAGGGAAAATCCACTAGATAGTGTAGAGTCCTTAGGTATGATGAAAAAAGGAGAAAAATAAGAATATGGGAAGAGTGCTGACTGAGACAGAGCTAGTACTGGAACAAACCCAACAAGGTTCTAGTAATGAAGTCTCGGTAAGCACTGAAGGGGTTGAAGAATGAAAAAGAAATGAATGAGAAAAGGGTGAAAAGAATAGCCCTCCGATAATTCAACCTTAGGGCAGAAACTGGGTTCAATACATATGCTACTAGTCGTTACTAAGGTAACACTGGTATTGAAGACAAGACGTCATAGACCCAGTGACGCACTGCACCTAACTTCCCAAGCTACTCAAGTTCCTCTTAAAAGGACTTGTTTCATTCTCACGGGGAACCTACATAATCTATCGACTTTATCTTAGAGATTGTTGATATTGAAGAAGGAGACCCTCTCCCTAGTCTCCGGCATAGGAACCAAATGTGCACAATTGAGTCTAGAGCCAAGAGATCATTCACAAAATCTCATTAGGACACAAAATTAATGAAGACTTGCTATTTCACACAATGTGGAAAGTAAGAATATATTAAGAGTCCTACGCATTATCCTTGTGGTATTGCCAGAACATCCGAGTGATATGTAAAAGTATTCACGATGAAGATGGAAATCCTTCTAGAGCCAACATCAAACAAGCTCTTGGTGGGTGACATGTGAGATCTTTTCAAAAGATCAAACTTGTGACAACTAGATAGAAACGATGGGGCGATTCACTCGTGAATCAACCTTGGTCCAGGAAAGGAATTGACGAATACTTTTGGAAAAACTGTTCGATGTGCAAATCTTCTTTTCTCTAGCACATCGAATGTGTATTCATATTTTCAAACACAAAAAGTATCTCTGATTGAAAAAAAATACTTTTGGAAAAACCGTTCGATGTGCGAATCTCTTCTTTTCTCTAGCACATCGAATGTGTACTATTTTCAAATACAAAAAGTATTTATGATTGAAAATTGATCTTTCTCATAAAACCTTCGTCGTATTGCAAAAATCTTTCTTCTAAGCAATACGCGATTGTTTTCAAATCAATTTTTCATCAATCAGCGAATCTCAATTCGCTGGTTCACTCACTCCGTGTTGTCTTCTTTGAAACGTTCCAGTTTGAGAACAGCTAGAACAGCTGCGAAACCCTGTCAAGGAGATTATTCGGAATTATACCTGATCACAGGCAGTACTTGTACTGATCAACGGGGAACCGTGGGCCGTGTACCTCAATTCAACGAAAGTGATCAAAGACACTTTCGTGTGCTTTATTGCTAACTGTTTTTTGCAGGTACATTTGGACGGTTACAGCTGATCAGAATTGAGAAATCAATCCAAAGCCGCGTGCTCACAGCATCCACACTTAATTTGAAGAAATCATGACCAATGCCTATCTACATAACTTGGCTCAGATATTTTTATACTATGCTTCTGCTACGATACTGCAAATATTTTGAACCAGTAAAAGCTTCCGCTACTCTAATGAAAATATGTCATGATCCAGAAAGTGTGAGCATGTCGGTCCGTAAGTCACAACATCACATGAAGGAAACACTACAAAGGGTGATCCCGAGATTTACTGTGGCTGATGATCTCAAAGAAAGCTCAAAGATCATCAAGATGTGGATCAGTTAAAGGCCTCCACAAAAAGTACAAAACTATGCGGACTTTAAAGAATCATTGCTAAAGCACAAAGATGCAGATGTTAAAGAATTAATGTCTGCGAGCTCAAGACTGAAGATTAATTAGAATGCTAGGATTCGAAATGTAAAACATGGGGTGACCTCCCTTAGGGGGAGATGGTTAGGAATTAGAAAATTCTATAGTGAAGAGTCGGTCACCCCAAGTATTATCTAGCATAAGTTAGCTCGTAGACTTGTAGTTATTTATGTTATTTAGTAGTTAATTAGTTAGTTTGTAGCGTAGATTAGTTTAGTGTAACACCGTGGAGGAAGGACGGGTCTTTACCCACTGTAGGCCTAATCCACAGTCCGACAGGAGGACGTATGCTTTGTAACTATAAATACCCCTTCCATCCATGGAAGGGGTGTGGCTTATTTGAATCTAACATTTCACTTTTTATAAAGCAACTCTCTTTCAAGAACCTCCTCTCTACTCTCTTCATCTCTCAAATGGCTTTCTTATTTAATCACAATCCTAGACCACCCAAATCATCAAACAACATAATATTCACGATCCAACACCTTACCTTCTTCTTCTTCCTGAACATCCTTAAAAGTTGAGACGAATATGATCCTGTCTTTCATGGTTTTACTTTGTGTTTTTACGAATGGGTTTGACTTGATGTGTGTTTCAGTACGTGAGTGTGGATGTATGTTAGGTTTGGTTTGGATTGGGTTTTCTTAATTGGGTCAGATTATTATGATAGTTTTTATGGTTTCGGATCTTATTAGTTGGGTTTATTTGGTGTTTGGCAACACATTAATTGTGTATAACCGTATCAAGGAAGGCGAAGGTCAAGTTGCAGGGTAATAAGTTTCATATGTCACACTTGGTCCCTGAATTTGGTTAGTTAGCCGTTTTTTGCACTTAAAATTCCCGCGTATTTTTACTCACACAAACTTGACTATTTGTCTTTTTTACTAACTTCACAATTAGTCCCTGAATTTGGAAGGTCCCGTTGTTTTTGCTATTTATATGTTAACAACCTATACTATTTGCATACCAACAATAAAAAAAAAATATATTCTCACAAAATCACAACAATCTCCGAATGGCTAACTTGCCACTTCTTCAAGAACTCGCCAAAGCTTCCAAGTCTGACTACATGTTTGACTCGATTTCTCTCTTTTATCAGAGAGAGAAAGATAAGGACATCCAAATTGCTAATGGCCTCCAACAGACTTTGTCTGACTTGATTCTTGGTATGAAGGAAACCCAAGAATACATCTCTGAGCTCGAAGGCTTTCGACCTTCGGTGATGAACTACAAGTTTCTTGTTGATCTTCGCAAGAAGCAAAAGGCAAATGTCTTGAAGGCCTTGGAGATAAGGAAGATGATCTGTCAAACACACTCTCAGGTGTTTGATAGGAACAACTTCCTTGATGATCTTAGGAAGGCAAAGTGATGTGAAGGGAAATTAAGTGGTTATGGTTTCCTTTTTTTTTTGGAAAAATATGTACTGAATATTTAAAATTTAATATGAAATTAATGAATCTATATGTTATGTTCTTGTGTTATAACTTGTTGTTAATTTTTGTATTCGTCTTTGATTGTTGTTATATCTGTTTTGATTGTATTGGGTGTTGGTAGAACTATGGTCCTTGCTTAAACAGTGTAAGAATATATGGGACTAAGGTTTTAGTCCCCTATCCTGTCCCCGCATTTGCATAAAGTTATAGGAAGCACTTTATTCTCACATTTTACCCCAAATTTGAATTCATAAACCTAAAGCCTCAATTAAGTGAAATTGCATCAAAATGGGTAAATCTAGAGCTCGTAAATAGATTAAATGCTCCAATTGTCAAACTGTTGGACATAATAAGTCTAGGTGTCACAAGGATCAAGTACCAAAACCAACAAAGGAAACAAAGGTTCGAGGTATAAAAAGGCATTGTGATGGCAGAAGGCAACATGTATTCATTTAATTATCATTTGCATAACGATTGTTCTTGTGTGTTTACATTCTAGTTGATGTGCAAATCTATTACTTTTGCAGTGGATGGATGAAGACGGTATAAGGCAGACTATGGAACAAGAGTTTCTTGAAGCTCTTTATGAGCAAGAAGAAGAACACACAATTTTGGAGGAAGATGAAGAGCATACAAGGATGGATGAAGAAGCATTCCAGCAGTTCTTGGAAGAGGAGAGAATGTACAAAAAAATTGAAGAGGAATGGAAGAGGAAAAAATGGCTAGAAGAAGCAGAGTTTGAGGCAGCTTACTATGGAGTGGCTGTGGAGGATTTATATCCAAGACATCCATATGTGCTGGATAAAAAATGTTGAACTGATGTTAGAAGGTTGTAGGCTTGTAGCCGTTTGTAATTTGGACAATATCATGTTTGAAATTAATTTGTTTTTGTTGACTTTATAAGTTAGAATTGGTTATTCCAAACACCACCTAAACTGCGTATGTTGACTCGATTTTAAGAATTTATGCTGTCTTTACTCCCATCTACTTGTTCAACAACCACAACTCCCATCTACTTATATAATACATCTTAAGTCATCAATTCTTTATCATACCAACATATTATCACCATGGATGCAAAAAATGATTGTCAAATGGTATGCATTGACTGTTGGGTTGAAAGTGAAAACAGGGTTGGATTGACCTTTTTTGCAAGGCGTCCACCTTATAGAGATTTCATGTGGTATGTTTGTCCAGTGTGCCTTGACAGAAGGGGAAACACATCTTATACTGGTAGAGATGGTGTTACAAGGGAAAACACAACTACAGGAGATAGTCGTGGATATGTAATGGGTCTACATATTTCTGCATCTACTAGTGTTGGTGCTTCTTTGGGCAGTGATGAAAAAGAAAGTGATCCACATGCAGCTGAAATAGCAAGTGGAAAACACCTAAGCCAAACACCACTTGAAGCACCTGCAACTGAAAGACCAAATGGAGAATGCCCAAGACAAACACCACGTGAACCACCTGCAACTGAAAGACAAAATGGATCACCTACTAGTCAATTAACCAAGTGAATTACCTGCAAGAAATGATATGTTGTCTTTCAGTCTAAATATAACTTAACTGATATGCGTGTACTTCTTTTGTTATAAGAATTGAATTTTGGTTACAATTTGTATCTGTTGACTTTATAAGTCAAACAAAAGATATTTTAAAGACCAAAACAATTCGGTGTGGTTCCTCTAATATTTTGGTTTATGTTGACTTTATAAGTCAAAATGGGTTTTTCCAAACACCCACCTAAACTGCATAAGCAAATGCAAACTACAAAATGAAAACAACAAAGCCACAATATATATACACCACCACCTAATTATACCATATAAAGCAAAATATACATGTTAACAAGTATCGTTTTCAGTAACCATCATCACCCAAAAAATATACATCTTCATTACATCAACAACTAAAAATAACAGGTGAACTTCTTGATGGGAGACTTGATATTCATGGGGGGAGACTTGAGGTCCTTAGGGGGAGGCACATACCACTCATTCCTATTTGTGCTGGAGCATCCCACAGCCGCTCCAAGACCAAGTACAACATTGGGAGTGGAAGCCTTGGAAGCTTGGGAAGTGGAACCTTTCAAAGTAGTACTCTTAGAAGGCATGATCCCAAACTCAACATCAGATGTGTCTGAAATAATGATGACATCAACTTCATTTCCTTTCAAGTTAGTATCTGGAAAGATAGCCAAAACCGAAAGAAATCAGAGTTCACCCATTACAACTTTCTTAGCTTGCAAACATTAAGTCTAACTTTTATCAAACTCCTTATTCCTATATTTTTCCCACAAGTCTTCAAGTATCACATCAGCAATGTCATCTCCTATATCCCACTTATTCCTATAAGTAGCCATGGCATACTCAATCATATCGTCAGATTCTGACACTGCTCGGATTTCTTGCAAATAAAATAGGGTTATTTATGCTCATTCCTTAAAATGCCAATCACACAAATACAAAAAAACCAACTAACCTTTCATCACTTCAGCTTCTTTCGCAAATCTGCATAAATCTTCAAACATTTCATCAGACATTTCATCTTCTTGTAACCAAGTATCCCCATATTTGGCCTTCACATTTTTACCATCTCATCAGTTACTGCTGTAAAAGTAAAGTCCTTGTCTGCCATTGTTAAAGTGTATGTGAGGGTTGTTACGAGGGAGGGAAACGATCAAGATGATACCCGGAATAACTTTTCTCTGGTTTAGTTAAGGTGTGGTATAAATGTGAATGGACTATAATACCCTCGACTAACTAACATAAATCAGACGTTGACCTGGCGTTAATGGTCAAGGGACGAGTTTAACCTATAAAAAACTTTTTTGGACTCCCGGCGATGAAAAATGAAACTTTTGTCCCAGGATGATGCGTGTGTATAAGATTTGAGACGAACCGTGTATTTTACTCAAGAAAAAAAAAAGTGAGGGGGGCTTCAAATAGCCTAACCCTTTGATGATACATGTTTTATTATGTATATTCTCTCACTCAAATGCTTTAAAAATTACATTTAAATTTTTTTTTTTTTTTTTTTTTTTTTTTTTTTTTTTTTTTTAACATTATGCTCCAAAATCAACAAATGAAAGCTATCATTTTTCTCTCCATATCATGCATTGAAAACGCAAAATTGAAAATATCAACATCTTTTTGAAAAAGCTATCACTATAGTTTAAGACATGTCTCCTGATATGAAAACGATGATTTAAGATAATAATAGATACTAATAATTAACGACTTTTGTAATTACTCTCTAAAGTTTTAGTGATGATATTCGGAAAAGTTGTTTTTTACCATATACACATTTAATAACCGGTGCATACATGGTTTAAATAATATTATATATATATATATATATATATATATATATATATATATATATACTATTTGTGGTTGGGGTGGGTATAAAAATACATGGTATAATTGGGTGTGTGTCAAAATGTGATTGTCTGTATACATGGCATAGTACACCAAAAATTGTGTTGGCAACACCCCATTGGGTGAAGTGTGTTTGCACTTTAACTGTTCACCGTATACATACATAGTATGTCAGAAATTAGTATATACACAATATGCTGAACAGTTTGTCGGTTCTCTTCTTCAACAAAAAGCGTCCCAGAAAATTCCAGATCTACTCCCCTCTTCTATAACCCACTTTTAATACCAATAAACACACACTGATTTACATACCACTTCCTTTTCCATCAAAAACCCACACACTCAGTGCATCATCAAAACCCCCCAAACATACGCGCGACAACACAGATCCAAACACCCGTGAATCAAGTGCACCTTTGAACTCCAGAATAAGCGGCGGATCATCGACAATATCGCATGCGACTATCCTGGATGCATCAAGGAAATGTATAAAGGTGCACTTGATTCACGGGTGCGATGTTGAGTAGCTTCTTGATTTCTTCAAGGTATGTAGGAGAGTGTTTGTTTTGTACTTGGTAATTACTTTATGTTGAATTTATGGTTTATAGTGTCATATTGGTTTTTGTGGTATTAAACTTAGTTTTGTTTTGTGATTGTTATAGTTTAGGAATCTTTAAAGGTGTTTTGGATTGGTTATAATGGGATATTAATTTGTAGAGATAGGTGTATTCCAACTTGCTTCTGCTTATTTGCTTATTCTTGGGTAAAATAAGGAGGTATTGAGGCCCACTAATGTGCTTATTTAGATATAAAAGGGTGTTCCTTTGAGCGCATTTTTGTGAGGTTCGAATAATTTATGACCTGATAATAGGGTGCTTATGGCCTTATCCACTTGAGGTTATAAGGTTTTAAAGTACATAACTTTATAAGGCCAAACGATTGACCGTACGAACCTATCGAATTTTTAATAAGCTTATAAGCCCGTTAACAGTAGTTGGAAAGGAACCAGGCCAAGACCAAATTTTCAATAAGCTTACAAATCCGTTAAAAGTAGCTCGAAAGGAACCAGAATAAGAAATTTCCGTTAAAAGTTCTATGGATTAGTTCTTTTGAATACATTTTTATTGGCTACGTTTTCCTGTACACAATATAGCATTGTGAATGTGGGTCAACGAACCATCTGTTTATATGCAACAGGTGGGGGCTGAAATGCGTGTGGGATTGGGGGCTTAAGTAGATTCTAAAATGGGTGCGTTTGGGTGCTCAAATGGGTGCTGAAGTGAGTGCGTTTAGGGTTTTTAAGCTGATACGGTTCTTGATGTTTACAGTTTTCAAAAAAAGAAGTTGCTGTTGAGTAGCTTATAAGAAATGAAAACGAGACTCAATGAGGTCTACATTACTTGACTGAGGTCTAGATTACTTGACTAATTGACAGACTAATTCTGATATTAAGGTAACGTTTCGGTCGTAATTGTTTGTCACATGAAATTCTTGAAAGAACGATAAAGATCCTAATAGACTCTAAAATTTTGTAACTTCTGAATGAATCAAAAAAGAAAAAGAGATTACATGAAACTGCGGATTTTATTCGTATGGGGTTGAATGACTATATTGTCATTGGATAGTTGTTTTTAATTATATGTTAATTCTTTTAGGATATATGTATGATAAGTGAAACAAGAGGAGTAAATGTATGGACTTTTAAATAAAAAAGGGTGGGTGTTTGGATTTTCATTTTGAGTAGGAAAGCCATAAGAAGTCGGAATTCATATGCAGTTTTTGGGTTTGAGTAATATGGTAGTGAATTGAGGTTAGCCACAATCTGTTCGTTGAAACTTCTAAGATTTAAGAGAGTAGAGTTGTGTCGACCACTTTAGATTATACATTCAACCATTTTTGATGGAGATTATCTTTGGATTTTGGTACAGGAAACTATCCAGCAAATGGCTACTGTTCATTCTCCAAGTTCAATGATACTTGGGAAGGTAATTTGATTTTAAAAGTTTCCGCATATTTTAATCAAAAACTAAATAGTTGACAAAGTAGCAACCAACAGAAGATGGGCATGTTATTGAGTTGGCCAACGAATGGATCGTACACGAGGTTTTTATCCATTCCAACTTTTTTTTAGCGGTGCCAATTATTATTAAAATTCACAATTTAAGAATCACCAGAAAATGAAAATAATCAAAATTTTACTATCAGTTTTCCAAACACGCTTTTATAATATTTCACTAAAAAATGCAACACCAAACACCCCTTTTAACTGTTTTAAGGTACAATGAACTGCTAGATGGTTTTTACCTATTCGAATTGCAGGTACATGATGGTTTTTACCTATTCGAATTTAGATACTTTTTATGTCCACATGTCTCAAGAGTTTTATAAAATGAATACAGACTGCCTTCTGTGGAAGTTCCCGCTGTGTTTTTGTAAATCACTTAATCAGAAGCCCACATGATAGTATGATACGTTATTTAGTGACTCCTGCTAATCAGGTAATTGTTATAGTTGTTCTTTATAACATGATATATTCTTTGATTAAACTACTTTTCATTTGATTTGTGGTGAAATTCTAAATTACATTCGTACCCTGCAAACTGAGCTACAAAGTTTTTAATCAACGGTCAAACGGGTTCTATGACAGGCGCGTTACAAAAACCAAAGGCAATGCCGGACTGAAATGGGTGTGCCACTCAGGCCTGGAATAGAGCCCACCGTGGGTCAGTTTGAGTGCTGAGATAGGAGCTGAAGTGGGTGATGCTTGGGCCAGTTATGGGTCTGTTTGGGTACCAAAATAGGGCATAAATGGATGTGTTTACGTACTGAAGTTGAGGCTAAAGCGGGCCAGCTTGCGGGCTGAAATGGGTGTGGAGTTAGGGACTGAAATAGGTGCTGCTATGCGTGCATTTGGGGTTGAAGTGGGTGGGTTTGAGGTGAAAAAATGGGGGCTGGAGTAGGTGTAGTTTACTTGCACGGTACATGTTTCGTACCTTTATAATCAACTACCTTTATTGGTAGTTTAGTTGCACTAATGTATACAATTTGTTGTTGTAACAGGTGATACCGAGAACCAAGAAACGTGTAGTAGCAGCTCCCACAGGAATAGCAGGTCTGCGTACTCTCTAGACCCATGTAAATGACAAACGGTTATTATCTTGAAGTTGAATACATGTAAACACTTCTTATCTCTCAAGGTTATTCTTATATGTACATACATTTTCTGTAAACAAAAAGAATGGCCTGGTACATCGATTCAAGCTTTTCATGCATGATGTCAAAGCAATAACTTTTGTGTCCAGTTCTTTTTCGACACTGTCACTATACAGGAGGGTATTGGCAATAGGTGAACCGACATTAGTCTTTTTAGATATATAGGTCGTGTACAATACGTCATACATGCTTCACACATTGGAATATTGGATATTGGCTTTTTGTATGTGACGCATTATTATATCATTATTAGTTTATTCATTGTTATAAATGATTATAAATGATTATCATTTAAGTGTACATCTTTCTCCATTTATAATCATTTATAAATGATTATTAGTTTTTGTTTAAGTTAGCAGCTTAATTCACTGTTACAGGTGTATTAGCTTTGGTTTGTGTGTCTATAGTTTTTGTTTAAGTTAGCAGCTTAATTCAAGTGTATAACCCTCATTTGGAACGTTGCATGATTCTTTGCTTTCTTTTTTCTGTTTAGAAGTTACTGACTTATTCATTTTGTTTTGCCATGATAACCCTCAAGGTTTATCCTTATAATTGTTGTGCAATTTTTTTCTTCCACTTTGTATATGTGTTTTGTCACTTGGTAGCTATTTCCTGTTTACATAAGCCATGCAAATTCTTTAATTTATTCAACATACTTAGAATTGCTTATACAACTTCATTTAACGTATTTGTTACTTTATGTAAAATACACATGTTATGGTTAGAAGTATCAGATAAAGAAGTCGCATCCCCGCAGCAACGCGTGGGCTAACCTGCTAGTTAGTATTAAACTTCAACTTTAAACTAAATTTGATTCATAATTAAAATCACGTGCACAAGTTTTTTTATCTCTTCAAATACATGTTTTATAATTGACGGTTGTAGGAAAATTAAACTTGGTTAACTAATTTTGATTAAAATATAATTATATTAAATTTTATTATAAAAATAGCAAAACTAGCTAGGCATAACCTTGAGGTTTTTTGTATTTTGTTTTATATAATTTAAGAATCAATCATCAAAATGACTAGACAACGCCCATACCTACCACTCGGTTTGTGTATACCACGTGAAAAACGATATTTGTGGCAAAGTCATGAAGGTTGGGTTATTACCGTAATTTTGCTTTGTTTATGATCGTATAAACTAGAGTTAATTGCATTTTTGGTTCTTGTGATATGGCCAAATTACAGGTTTAGTCATTTAAACTTTGAAATTGCATTGATAGTCTTTCTTTTAAAGTTTGGATTGCATTTTTGGTCCTTGATTGATGTGAAATGACCAAATTACCTTTGTCTTTTTTAAATAAGACAAAGGGTATTTTAGTTATTTTATTTTATTCAAGGACAAAAAATGCAATCCAAACTTCAAAATAAAAACTATCATTGCACTTTCAAAGTTTTAGAGACTAAACTTGCAATTTGACCATACCACAAGGACTAAAATACAATTAACTCTATAAACTATGTAATGCTTGTTGTATGGATAAGGGTCCAAGCTCCTAAACCATTAGCAATTTAGCAGTCCATATCAAACAATGAAGAAAAGTAGAAAACCATAATTGTAGCTTGAGTCTCAAAAAATTTAAAACCAAGTTTTTTAGAGAAGTAATTTGACTAGTTTTGATTTAACCTAGTTATTATCTTACATGACCTATAAGCTGGTTAAGTGTTAAACCCCGTTAATGAGTTTGAGATGTGGAGGATACTGATTGAGCAATACTTTCTCATTCAAGACTATGCTCTATGGGAGATCATCTTAATTGGTGATTCTTTCAAGCCTGTGACTAGTACTCAGAAGGTTGGTGACACAGAAGTAGTGACTGTTTCTGTGCCTGAATCTAGTACTGAAAAAGCACTGAGAAAGAATGATCTAAAGGCTAGAAGTTTGTTGCTGATGACTCTTCCTAGAGACCAGATCATAGCTTTCAGCAAGTTCAAGACTGCAAAAGAACTTTTTGAAGAGATTTGCTCGGTGTTTGGTAGCAATGATGCTACAAAGAAGACACAAAAGACATTGTTGAAGCAAAGTTATGAAAACTTCTCTGCTTCAAGCAATGACTCCAGAAGATTGTTACACAACTGACTGTGTTTGGCATTGAGGTAGAAAAGGAAGACCTAAATTTGAAGTTTCTAAGAAGTTTGCCTTCAGAGTTTCAAACTAATGTTACAGTCTGGGAAAACAAAGCAGACATTGAAACAATGAAGCTCAATGATCTTTACACCAACTTTAAACTCATTGAACAAAGACTGAAGAAGGCTAGGAAACTTGGTACAAGCTCAAGCAGCTTGGCTTTGATGTCAACCTCTGTTGACAGTGATGATTCTGAAGATGACAGTGATGATGATATTACCACTGCTGGTTCTACAGTTTCCACTGGTAATGTTAGTGTTACCACTGCAGGTTCAAAGAATAAGATTGCTAGTATTGGATATCCTACCTTTTATGCTTTTATCTCCACTCAAGTTAATGGCTCTATATTAACTCATGAAGACATAAAGCAAATTGATGAAGATGACTTGGAGGAGATGGACATAAAATGGCAAATAGCTCTTCTTAGCATGAGGGCTAGGAAATTCTACAAGAAGACTGGCAAGCTTATTCACATCAATGGTGGTGAAACTGCAGGCTTTGATAAGAAGAAAGTGGAGTGTTTTAACTGCCACAAGTTGGGACACTTTGCTAGAGAATGTAGAAGACCAAAGACCAAGGACAACATGTCTACTTGGTACAGGCAAAAGAAGGAACCAACTGTGGAAGAACCAAAGGCAATGTTGGCTATTTATGGTGTGAGCTATGATTGGAGTTTCATGGCTGATGAACAAGAGGAAGAACCTTCAGATGCTGCTCTTGTGTCTACTGAATTTGCTCTCCTGGCTTTCTCTGACTCTGAGGTACAAAACTTTGAAAGTTGTTCTAAAACATGTAGGGCTGCTAGAGAAGTTGAAAGACTTAATGATCTATATTCTAATGAAAGACAAGAGTTGTATACTGCTAATTATACTGTGTCAAATCTTAGGAGAGCTATAGCAGTATTAGAAAAACAAATAGATCACTATAGAGAAAATGAGTCAAAATATAATGATGATATGATTTTTCTTAGAAGAGAGATAGATCATAAAACAGCTGTGAATGAGGCATACCAAAAAGAGCTTGAAAAACTTAAAAAGATAAATGAAAATGTCAATTTAACTGTAGACACCTGTTATTATCAGTCTAAGTCAATTGATAAAATCTGGAATGCTCAAATTCATAGTAAAGTTAAGTCTGGTATGGGTTATAATATAGTGCCTCCACCATTAAGAGGTGTTCATTCACCTCCAGGTATAGATTTAGTTCATACAGGCTTAGAAGAGTTTCAGGAACTTGAACGTGAATATGGTCCTTTAAAGGAAACAACTGTGAAATGTGAGGAAGAGGTTAAGAAGGATAATGATGTTTTTGAAAGTGCTAGTGACTCATCAGTTGTTGATGAGAATGTTAAAAAGAATGTAGAGGCTTCTATCCCAAAAGTTGTTAACACTGTTACAGAGGAACCTAGGAGACAAGCTAGTAAACCTAGACCAACTATAAGGTATGCTGAGATGTATAGGAACAAGCCCACAGCTCCTAGGGGTAACCAGAGGAGTTGGAATCATGTTAAATCTCAACAACTATGTAGTGATTTTGTGATGTACAACAAAGCATGTTATATCTGGGGTAGCTTTTATCATTTACATGCTAACTGTGACTATCATTTTGGGAGAAGGGAAGTCCATGGAAATAAAAGGGTGGAGTCTAACAAATTTCAAAATATTGTGCACCCTAATCCACACAACAAAATGATCCCAAGAGCAGTTCAACTAAGAAGTGGACTTAAAACTTTTGCCACTGCAAAAACAGTTAACACTGCTCACCCTAAGTCACCTGTTACAAGTGCAAAGTCCAAAACAACTTTTGCAAAATCAGCACAAACAGGGAAAAGAACTTTTCAAAATAAAAATGTTCATTATAACCAACAGTGGGTACCTAAGATCAAACCAGTTGTTTCCACTGGTCATTCAAAGTTCCCACTACAAGGGTTGTAAACAAGAAAAAGGGGGAAATGGGCAATGCTGTGAAGGTCTCAGCACGTTGGGAATGGAAACCTAAAGGAATAACCTCATCAACCAATCACAATGGTGTATCAATGACCTTTGATAGATATAACTATATTGATACACGAGGCAGATCCAAGTCAATCATGGCTTGGGTTCCCAAAAGAAACTAAATCTTTACTTTAATGTGCAGGAACATCCAAGGACAAAAAGATCAGATCAAGGCTACACAGACAGTGGATGTTCAAGGCACATGACTGGCAACAAGTCCTATCTTTCAGATTTTGAACAATATGATGGACAATATGTCAGCTTTGGAGGTGGAGTTAAGTATAAAGCAAAATAGAACAACAAGTATGATGCAAGAAGATTTAAAACAAATAACATGGATTTTTATTATTATCAAACAAAACTGCACACTGAGTGCAGTAGATACATCCATGAGATACATACTATAACAGCCCGTAAAATTTCAAACAAATTTTAAAAATAAACTATAGTAAATTTGTTACTAAGTTTCATTCCTTAATTTTTCCGAACCTATTTGAATCGAGAACGATATTTTTTCTCATAAAACATGAAAACCGACACTTGACACACACATTCATTATTTTTCTTTTATTAAATTTAACTTATTAGTAGCCTATTATTATTTATTGTTATTTATTTATTTATTTTTTCCTTATTAACCATACTTTAGCTTTATGCTTTTTGACCATGGACTAAATAAGCTCATGAACAAGCCTTTAAACCATTATCTAATAAGCAAGTTAGGGACAAGATTTGATGTGTTGTTCCATGTTTCTGCGTACCACAACGTGCCAACCAAAGTAAAACCAAAACACAAAAACAAATTCTACTCTTGAGATGCATGCGTATGAGGGTGTCTAGCCATAAGGGAGACAACACATAATATAATAATCCCTAAACCCCCTTGACCTCCTTTTACTTGCAAAACCATTGTGCAATATGTCTCTTTACCCAAAACCTTGACTTGACAACCCTTTTTGCACGCCCTTATATTCAGCCGAATTTACATGCACGCTCGACCAAAATGCTTACCATCTTTATTCTTTGTTTGAAGTCCATGCTTGAGGAGAGTAAAATAATGCCAAGACCATACCACACCTTGGCTATTTAAGCCATCATCTCTAGCTAGTATCATTCCTCACATCTCACAACACTCTCTTGTTCACATACACTCGCACTCTTGTATTCTCATATAAACGCACCTCTCCTGCCTCTCTCATTTCTGCCGTGCAAGAAGAAGAAGGAAACAAGACATTTGGTTTGTTTTACAAGTCTAAAAGTCGATTTGGGTTAGCTTAAGGAGTCGTGAATAAACTTGGTTTCTCTTTTTTCTTGTTCATATCGTCACTCAGCTTGTACCTCACCACCACTCTTGGTGTAGTAAGTCTTCCCAAGCTCCATTTTCAATACATATCGTAATGCTTTGGGTCACGTTATGCGTTTCAGTTGCGATCTTTTTTTTTTTATACAAAACATAGTTTATTTTCACTTTATAGCATGAGAGCTCACTTTAAACGACTTAATGTATCGTAAAAGCTTGTGTGGAAAAATCCTAACGTATACTTTTACTAATAAGCTCAAGGAATGAACTAGTACTCATTTTTTAATCACTCGACCCACTTGCCTTGGTTAGACCCAAAACAACCACTGAGCCCAAGGTCCAGCAAGGACATCACATGGCTTATGGGAATGCTTATTCGAGTAAGAACTCGGTGAGTAATAAACCAACTTGTCGAAATCACCTCAACCCACTTACGAAAGTTTCTGAAAACTATAAAGTCATTCGGCCCAACCCATAACCCCGTAGCTTATTCATAAGCTAAACATAAGTGTTTTTATTAGTGAAACTTGGATTTTTCTTTGTGTATATAAGCTGTAAAATAAGCTAGGAAGCAAGAGATATATACATGCATGCGTATACATGAAACTGTGAAGTCTTGTAGTATCATTTACACAATTGGGTCTAGTTTAAATAACATTGGGTTGCAACACATAACGCATGAGAGCCCATAGCTCAGATGGTTGGGGCGTTGACCTATCAAGCGCAAGGTCCCAAGTTCGATACCTTCTCTTGTCAATTTTATAGTCTTTTTGCAACTTTCGCCCTTTGACAAGATTGGCCCTCCATTTTTCCAAACACCTACCATTTTCTTAAAAGTTTTTTTATAATTTTAAAAACTTATATAAATCTTTTACAACTTATACTAAGATTTTACACTTTTAAACCCTCAACTTGTAAGGACTTAAACATTTTCTTAAAAACTTTTATAAGTTTTGAAATATAAAATAAAATTTTACAACTTCAAACCGTCGAGGTTGAACACTTTGACATCTTTATCCAAACCTTTTATAAGTTCGATAAACTTACACATTTACCACTTTTTCGTTTAAGTAAATATATTTTCTCATCTCGAAATCCAATGAATTTAATAAATACAATTCGACTTGTATTTATTCCCCACTTCAATAATATTTGAGCCAATATTCGAGCCAACTCTTATACGAAAGTTTCATATACAATTTTCCCACATCTATTCCAAGAGCCAATACTTAAGAAATATTTTCACAACTACATTTCATGTACGTCGATAAAGACCACATAAGTTACGTAACACAAACACATGAAAAAGTATTTGAAAACATTTATTTTTAAACTTTAAGCATTACCACACAAGTTAAAACGATACAAGTGTCTCATAGCAAATCATTTTTCAAACATTACCATTTAGGGTCGTAAACGAAATATATTATCTAAGACTTGCCATATCATATTTAGGTTTCGTGTTGAAGCCGTTTTCGTATCGTACTTGCTATTGTTGTGCATTTCCTACCGGATCACTAAGGTGAGTTCATAGCCCCACTTTTACTCTTTTAACTGTTTTATAAACTCTTTGGGGGAGATACATGCTATAAACTAGAACACAAGTCTTTTCTTAAAAGGTATGCTTGCCTGATCATTATTATTATAGCCTAAGTTGCCTGCCATAAGTCCCTTTGATCATGGACCATTAATCACTTGCGAGTGAACGCGAATATTGTGGATAGTACTATGGGAATTGACGACACCGTCTCGGTTATCGGAAATAACTGGGGCGCACTATATTTGGTAACTATGGAATTGGCAATTCCATCTGAGGGCAATATTACGTACACCAGTAATTAAGGTGTATGCAGTTAGTTTGGTGTCATGAGCTTAGTTCATAATAATAATCTCTGTTTTCTATAGTGATTGTCTTCGAAGCAATTATCATCTCTTACTTGTGTTCAACCATTTACTAAACCTATGAATATCACTCAACCGTTGTGTTGATCTTTTTAAGCATGTTTATCTAACGTATTTAAAAGGCGATAGCTAACTCTGGAGGCGCTTGGGCATTGGCATGGCATGGTCATAAATGACTCTGATTTACTTATGGGGACCATATTTTATTAATGAACCATTTTCCGCAACAAATCAACCTTTGTAAACTCTATTTTACATCAATAAATGAAATCTTTTAAGAAAAATCTTTATTTTTCACTTTGTGTTATGATCCAATTGAGTAGCATCCCAAAAACTTTTCCTTCCGCTGCAAACCATTTTTGGGGGTGTTACACATACAACAAGCATCATTACATGAATAGAAAACAACACACAACATCCTACTACAGACACAAGCTTCACATACTACCCAACCCAACACCATCTACCACCTATGGCTTCTTTGGGAAGGCCCACTCTGGCATCACTTTAGGAGCTCCTCTCCTATCAATCTCCTTGTACACACTGGGGCATGCTAGCCCCATCACCACTATTCCAACAGGTGGTGAGGATGATGAAGGTCCCTCTTGTGGTGGTACTGACAACTGTGGTGGAAATGGTGACATCTGCAGTTCTCCTGATGGAAGGATTCTTGCAAGGGGTGGCACATCCAAGACCCTTGAGGTAGTATGACTAGCTGTGCTTGCATATGGGGACATGTAGCTTGACATGGATTCTGAGCTATCTTCCTTGATAACAGCATCTTATGACATTGGTTGAGTTGAAGAAGGACCAGCAGCAACAAAGTTAGCATCTGCATGAGTTCTTTTTCTTGATGTAACTGCTTCAAACACCTCTCTTTTTGTTTTACCTGGATTATTCAGAATATAATGCCATGCTTCTTCATTCGAAAAGCTATTCGATATTGAGCTGTCCGAGGAGACATTGATTGGGTTTGAATTGCTCATGGTAATTTTTGCTAAAGTTGTTTTTGACAGAGTTTTGGAGAGAGGAGTGTTGGTGTGTTAGAAGGTTGTGGGTGCTTGGTTCTTTAATACAAGCTTAAGTTGGATTCAGTAAGTTAATGAGGGGAAGGTGTAAGTGGTTGAGGAGTAAATGAAGTATTTTGACTTTGGAAAATGTTTCAGTAACTAGGAGTTGACTTTATTGACTCTAGCCACTGCTCAGTTCAGTCCTTGATATTCACTAACCACTGATAACCTTAACAATGCTTTTAGTGTGTGGTTTATGTTTGTGCTATACAGGTTTTAAGGATTACTTGTATACATTGAAGTGATGGTTATTTAGTGCTTGTATTGTTGGTTATGCAGAAATTAAGTCTAACAGTGGCAACCATTATACAAGCAGTGGTAAAAGTTATTCTTACTATGGAAAAGTAAAACAGTGAAATTTCATCCATAAAGAGGATTCATTACATTCAAAGTAAGAGTGCTTAGAACCACAATCAAAACACAAAAGATTAAAGTCTACCGCAACCTACATCACCCTATCCTACATCAGCTACTCCATTGGCTTCTTGCCTTTGCCCACATAGTCATGCTTGTTCTTCTGAGCTCTCTTCCTTTTGTTCTCAAAGGTGGACTGCATTCTTGGACAAGGAAGACCAAGAACTTGTGGAGGAGGCCTTGATAGCATTGCAGACTTCTTTGAAATGGATATTTGCTTCATGTTGGAGAGTGCTGCTCCTAATGCTTTTGTGAGAGCCCTTGGCAAATCTTTGGCCAAGGAATAGGTATCATCCTTATTCTCATCATCATCTGATGAGCTAGAATAAAACTCAAGAGATGGTGCAGGTTTGGCAGCAGGTGTACGCTTGGCAGTCTCCTTAGTGTACTTCGTCCATATATAGACGTGAATCCCATACACATCAAAATGTATATATATGAGCCTACAAAGAAAGGATTAGTGTCAAAAAGAGAATAATCCTTCTACTTGCATCCTCGTGGTTGGTTTAGAGGTTGTAAGGTTGTTCAAGGTAAGAAAATAAATGTATTTGGGAATGAGACGCATTTCATTATGAAATTCACTTGGCTTTTGACAACATAAATGTTTGTGGAGGATGGTTGAGACCATTAATTGTAGTGGTAGTGAGACACTTGTAGGACGTGGTTGACACAAGTAGCTTGTGGTTTGAGGTTGTGGTTGACACAAGTAGGATGTGGTAGAACATGAAACATACTTTATCACGTAGTTCATGAACTAGACCTTTGACACGGTGATAATGATAGAAATCATCATTATGACTTAGAGGTATGGAAGTTGTGGTAGAGGTGATGAGAGGTCAAGTTTTACTAGGTAATAAAGTGACTCAAGAGTAGCAAGGGATGGTGATGAAAGGTATCAAGGTGACTCTTTTTGTTGACTCAGTTGATGACTCAATAGAGGTGGTAGACATGATGACTTTGTGAGTAGTGACAAAAGTGGAGGAAGATGGTTAGGATGATGCAAGATTAGGAATATAAAAAAATGTGCGAATGAGTACAACTTGAATTGATGATGAAATCGACCATTTTCAACCTACAAGAATCCAAATTAGTTAGTACAAAAGGAAAACATTTATAGAAATAGAGAAATTGTTCACATAATATCATGAAAAAGAAAGAGAACACGTAAATAATCACATAAACGCAAATCCTTTATAAGCATATAAGAAACTGATAATCCTATGTGTTAAGCAAGTGTTTGAGTGGAAAAAGGAAATTTGAAATGATTATCTCAAGAGTTAATGTACATTTTGTTCCCCGGTTCCACCGGTTCCCTCACTAGAAGGACCCGACTAGCTTTAGTCTAGGGATCCGGCTAACAGATGAAGTGAAAAGGAGATGATTGGGTTCTAGCAAGGTCTAGTACTTACATATCCTAAGTTAGTCAGTCCATTAAGGTGTCTTACATGGCATGATACCTAAGTGGTCAAGACTAATGAGTGAGGTTTGTCAATGATGACTTTTGTGGAGAAAATAGAGTTTTAGAAACACAAATGAGTGATCATGGATGACACTAAGTGTTTTAAGGATGGCTAATGATCATAGAGACCAGATGGTGATCAAAAGAAAATTTATAAAATTCCTTAAAAATCACAAGAAATGAAAAACTAGTTTTTAGAGCATTTTAAGGTAGAGACGACTAAAATCAATTGAGAGAAATATAAAACTAGGTGTTTTGAGATGAGAAGAACAATGTATAAACATTGGAGCGGAAAGATGGTGAGTTTTGAAGTAATGATAAATCAAAAATACTTTGAATGTGATCCTAAGTCATCCATGAGTGAATGTGAGATCAACTAAGCCTAAGGGAAGTTTAAGTGATCCTAATGTAGCATGTTTAACTAGTCCAATAAGGTCTGGAAGGATGGATTGGTGAAAGGAGGATAAAAAGGAACTTCTGTCCACTCGGATCCCACGGATCCTTCACTTGAGGGATCCGTCTAGTTATATCCAAGGGATCCGGCGTCTGAGACAGATTTCCTTAACAGAATGGTTGCAAAAATTTGCTCTATGTTTCGAATTTTGAAACTAATGATTTCTATAGCAAGCATACATGTGTACAAGTTAAACATAGCAAGGAGAGCATGTAGAAATAACATATAGGCAATCAAATGAGATTGAGCTCACAAATAACAAATAGGTTTAGAAAATTTAACAAACACTATTCAAGAAGCTCAAAACAGATTTACGGTCTAGATTAGTAAATCATTTACACTAACAATGGCATGCAAGGTATGTGTCCAGAAAGAAAAGAGCACATGATGGTGTTCAAGACAAAAGAGTTGTAAGGTGTTAGTTTAGGACAATCTAGACTATATTTAGATCCAGAAGGTGGAGTTTTTGTTTGTGGAGATGAAGGAATTGTGTTTAGAAGAGTAAGTGTTAGATATAGAAGAGCTTGAAGCAAGTACCGTTTTGTGAGTTGTTTTTAGCTAAAAGATGTTTACCTATATGTTGGTATTGAAGAGTAAGAATCACATGTATATGCGTCCTTAAGAAAGTGAGTTGTTTAGAAGGTTGTTTTGGTCAACGGAAGCAATGAACTATGTATAGTCATTACGGATGGTGATTAGCATACAGTAAACTTCGTCCATGAAGTCATGTAGCTATTCTCGATCAAAGCAAGATAATCGCTTGATGAGGCAAGTGGTTGTGATTAACTAAAAGAAAAATCAATTTTACAACTTGTTTTATTAGTAATCCTAAGACAACACAAAGTATTTCCATTGTATCTTACTTTAGGAAAACATAGGAGTATAGATTTCTCAAGTGAGAGAATGAATACGAGACTATTACTAGCGATGCTCAATTACGGCTAAACACGACCATTTTTACGGGTGATTCCGCATACCCAACTTCTATCAAGGAAGCAATTCAACCGTTAGGTCAAATTGAGTTTCTAGTGCAATAAGTTCTCCAGTATTCATTCTCAAGTTAGGAAAATTTATATTTCTACAATGGCCTATCGAAGAGTAACAATGATGATACTTTGCTTCGTTTTTAATAATATTATGCCTGAAACAACTAAGGTGATGAAGGTGTCATGTTTAAATATAAAAATTTAAAGTTTTCCATATGGTAAACAAAAATGGTTGGATGAGCTAGTTCAACATATGTTGTTGGAAATCTCGAGTTTGGATTTTCGGATATGACCAATTATATTTGCGTTGCAAAGTAATTTACTTGAGTATATCGGATGAAATAATCAAGTTGTCAATCTTACTATGAAGCTTGGAAAGCGATCATGAAAAGGAAAACGGGAAAGTACATCATCAACACAAGTGTAGGTTATGATCCGATGTACATTCTTGTTGTGTTTAGAAAACGACACAAGAAAATATGAAATCAAGAAATCATATAAGCACATAATACATTTATGTTGCACACATGACAAACTCAACAAGAAGCCATTCAGTATATTACATGTTTTAAACATTTTTCAACTTATATGACTTATCTAAGTATTTAAACTAACATTTTCGACACATCTAGATGTTATCCCAAACACTCCTTCAAATAGCACATTGATTAGTAAAATATTACTAAATAGACAAACAAGAGAATGAATAGCAAGGTGAGAAAACCACATATGTTATTCAGACAAACAAACACAAAAACTATTTGAGATAAGCAAATAATCAAGTAATGCAAGGTAAGACAATTAATCATTTAGCATAACATACGGAAGTTTTTTTCATCGCTTTGTGTTAAATATAAACATGTATACCAAGCTTGATTAGTTTCCTTTATATTTAAGAATATGATCAAAACCTTAGTTTCAACAGAAGATCCACTAATATTCAAAGATGAAAACATCTGTCTCTAATTAGACCAAAAGTTTGTGCAAATGTTATGACCCAAAAATGACTTTCTATCATAAATAAAAGATTCTGTAAATTTTTGTTTTGAATCAGTTTATGAAATCATTTTTAAATGAAAGTAGACTCAAATACCTTTTAAACGATAGGTGGCACGACTTCGACTTACGGTTAATTAGTTATGAATTTTTGAAATGTTACCAAAAGTTGTCCTCTGTACGACGGATCCGCCGGATCCCTTCCAAAAGGGATCCGCCCTTTGAGATCTGACACAGATTTACAAAAATGCATGTTTTGACCCGACGAAAAGGTTTAACCTTTGTAGACTTTTTAGTGAAGTCATATTACCCATTTTAATCTTTATTCAAGCTTGATAAACAAGATATCTAACAACAAAACTTCAAAGACAAAAATCATCAAAACACTTTTCATATTATGCTTGACTTCACCAAAAATTTGATACAAGGACCTTACTCGTTTTGAAAACCATTTGTTTTAAAAACTAGAGTCAACCCGCTCTGATACCAATTGTGAAAAACGTAGAGGGGGGGGGTGAATACGTTTCCGTTTCAAACTTAAAACTTTTGTATCAAATATAGTATAAACCATTGCATTTGCTAATCTCGACGCGATGATGCATTTAACGCATTACGGCATGTAAGGACAACCCCTTAATATCACATAAGATTCCGCAAGATTAATGGTTCATTATAAATCAAGTTTCACCATTATTTGTCCGGTTGCTTTTTCTTGATCAAGCGTGTCATAATATGTAAAGTGTTAAATATAGTTTATGACTATATGAAAGACCAAGTATGCATCACAAACATAAACATCAACCACATAGACAATCAACAATATAAAACAAGAATAAAAGTAAAGCGATAAGTAAAAGGATACACAAACCAACACGGAGATTTATAGTGGTTTGGTCACGAAGCTCCTCTTCTCCCTACTCCACTCCCCGAGTACCTGACTTAAGAGTTACTTCACTAGATCAACAAACTCCATTCTCGGCGGAGAAAACCTTACACAACGTCACCTACACTTTATCCGGTACTAGGCTAGACACCGAGTTCTTCCACGATGTAGAACCAAACCTATCACAACGTCGCCTACACTTTATCCGGTACAAGGCTAGAAACCGGGTTCTTCCACGAGGTAGAACCAAACCTATCACAACGTCGCCTACACTTTATCCGGTACAAGGCTAGATACCGGGTTCCATTACAAAGGAGGAACCATTTCCCGACCAACACGACACATCTGTGTCACCCGTTATGTTTTGTGGCCCAACATAACAAATCTTGTGTTTTATTGCACAAACACATAAACCATCTAATCTAGTTATAGATACAAGAATATGATACTAGACAATATCCAAGACAATGTGTCTAATGGATAAGAAATCCTAAACCAAACATCAAGAACATAAAGCATGATGTAGTTAGTCTTCCGTGAATGAAGATGACAAGTTTCCTAAGCTTGTTGTAGAAGGTCTTCATATGCTTGTATGCTTGTGATGGGTGATCACTTTAGTAGGTAAGGATGCAAGATCTCTAGGCTTGCTTTGGAGGATCACTTCGGGAGTATGCTTACAACAAATGAAAGTTAGAAGCATTATGATCATATGAGATGAGGGTGGTTTACATATTTCCTAATGATCTAAGTATGTTAGAAATGGTGGAGAGAAAGTATGTGTGAAGGTGTGAAAATATGGTGAGAAGTGGTTTGCTATTTATAGGAAAAAAGACCAAAACAAGCTTCTGCCCCAAGGATCCCTCCTGAGAGGGATCCGACCCTTGTAATCCAAGGGATCCGTGGGCAACCAAAGGGATCCGCCGACGCTCCTCATTATTTGGGTTATGGGTCATGGATCATGGGTCATGGGTCATGTACTTTGGGTCATGGGTACCTAACTAGATACAATGTATCTAGATAATGGGTTATGGACTTTGGGTCATTGGTCATGGGCATGGGTTATGGATCATGGTATTTACCCAACACGTTTACTTTTATTTATGTATTTTATAAAATGTAAGTAACCAAGATTACTTAAGTGTTTTATAAAAATGGTTTTAGTTTTATATAAACTATTTAACTAAACATGTTTAATAGTTTGTTAGGGGTTTGATCATAACGCAACATAACAAACATGTACGAACCTGTGTTGTAGCATACAAGGACTTCAGTCGTCGAGAGGTGTTGAAAGTATGTTGAGATAAAATATAATTACAAGTAACTTATACATTTTACGTTATGTATTACAAGTTACATGTTTGTCATCAACAAAACAAACAAGAATTTATAGATTAAATATTGAAATATTTGCACTAACAGAATGAAATTATCGAGAGGCTTGTAATTGAGGCATATACTTTAGTGGACGTGTGTGTAAATATATTCAACAATAATTTTTCTATGTTTGATGAGTTTGAACAAGTGTTTGAGAATTTCTTTTAATAAGTGTTTGATGAATTTGCGTTATGTATTGATTTTTTAAAGATTTAAATGGTTGTTAAATTACTTTCAGTTTTACACGAGTTTTCACTTATATGTATCACTTGTGATACTACACTGTAAAGGCAAAGAAAAGTGTTTAAGTTTCAGGCGATTCCGAAGTCGATGGTTGAGCCGGCGATAATTTATGACAAGTGATGTATATTATTTCTTTCATATACACTTGGTAAAATGCTAAATTCATTACCACATTTGGTAAGAATTTAATATTTCACATTCTTAGTTAAGTATCATAATTGATAACACATATATGTAGAGAACAAAAACCATAATCATTAACATTTTATACGAAGTTGATTATCTCTTGTGATAATTCACATTCTTAGTTGAGTATCCTAATTGATAACATCTTTATGTAGAGAACATAAATTATTATCATTAGCATTTTATATTACCACTCAAAAAATTTCAGTACCAGTTGTTAAAACATAATTCAAACATAACAACAAACACATATTAAGCCACATTTTGGATTTCACACTATTAGAAGCTGTAAATTAAGGTGATAAAACACACAGTAATAGGATATCACAACAACTAAACAAACATTAACTATATTTTTGAATATCACAAGTGATAATAGGTGTTGCAAACTTATTTGTATACTCTATTATCAGCTTATTTTGGTAATTCATTATATGAAGAAGAATCTTTGCAATGTATCTTATTCTCATATTGTTAAGCTTTTTGGAGGAACCTTTGATATCATAGGTGATATCACAGATGTGTCAGCTTCTTTTATTTGTTGAATCAGTGGTGGTGATGGAGAAACATGTGATACCACAAGTGTTTGAGCTTATTCAGTTTGTTTATGAAGATGTTGTGCTTTCTTCCTTTCTTCAACCATAGCTTCTATAATTTGCTGATTCAACCATAGATATTTTCAAATCTCCATGTAAAATCTGTCGAAACATGCACAATATATCCATCAAACAGACAAATCCACCACAAATCTAACAGAAACATAATAACATCTCTTGTTTTCAGTTAAACCTAACCTCTAATATCTCATACTATCACAAAAACACAAAAATCTTCAAAAACATAAATAAAATCTAGAAATAAGAACAAAATCATCGCACACATCATAGTAATATATCAATAAACAACTAAAATCAACAAAAAACACAAAAAAATATTCATAAATAGCAACAAAAACACAAATAAAATTCATAAATAAGAACAAAATCACAACAAATAGTTAATTGAACAACTAAATAAGGAATTGAAAGCACCGTACCATCATCCTGAGTTTGAATAGGTTCATTTTGAACCATTTCCCCCCATATCTGGTTTTGCATGGGCCGATTGTTCTATTTTTGTGTGTTTTATTTCATTTTTACGGTTAAAAACGGTTGATTTTTAATGTTTTTAAAGTTTGATAGAGAGAGAAAGTAGGTTAAGTGTGTGTTTTTATATGTATGCGGTTGTGATAATGAAATGTGAAAGAAAATATGTGGGTGGGGTGAATTAATGAGTTAATTTACACATTTAGTTATTTGTGTCTTTTTTTTTCTTTTTTTTTTTTTTTTTTTTTTTTTTTTTTTTTTTTTAAATATTATCTATTGGATCGATGATCAGAATGAGTCCCTCAGATTCTAGTAATTTGTTAGTATCCAAAATAACTCGACTCGTTACTTACACTCAAGATTATTACTGTATTTCAAAAGGTAAATGGCAACATTAAACAATTTCAACAAGTAAAGTTGTCTTTTGTTAGCTTTTGAAAACATGAAAGCCGTAATAAATAATTTTAAACCTTGTATTTTGGTATGATTGGTATAGGGTTTTTTTATGATTTTCGATGACATTAGGCAATAACAGTGAGGAGACCTTATTATATTTGTAAACTTGAATTACACACGTATTATATGTTTAATATCTAACGTATTTATATACAAGACTAAGAAAAATGAGGCCTCTTTAAAGAAGAGACCCGATGCGACGACATCACTTGCACACCTTTTGAGCCCTCGGATTGGTATGATGTATAATAATTTTGTGACAATTAGTGGTGATAGTTTGTTTTTTCAAAAAAATATTTACAAAACAGTGAGGGAAAATATCTCAATTTTATTATTTTAAATAATTTACGCCTAAATATCTAGTTTCTAGTTTTTACTATAGCCCCATGGACCACGTTGATAATATTGTTTTTCCTATAATAGACTCGATTGTACACAACAAAACACAAACACAATGTATCTTTCATCTTTCTCAGCTAGATACTCTAAAATTCCTGCAAAAATGACTTCATCACCACCACCAGTAAAAACATCCATAACACCACAACCAACTTCACTACCAACACGTACAATACCGGGCAGTTACGGGTTGCCTTTACTAGGACCCTTAACTGACCGGTTAGACTACTCCTGGTTCCAAGGAAACGACGCGTTTTTTCGAAAACGCGTCGAAAAGAACCAGAGTACGGTTTTTCGTACAAATGTCCCACCTTGTTTCCCTTTTTTTCTAGTCAACCCTAACGTTGTTGCTGTGTTGGATGTTAAAAGCTTTAGTCATTTGTTTGATATGGAGTTGGTTGATAAGAAGAATATATTAGTTGGTGATTTTATGCCAAGTACTAAGTTTACTGGTGATCGTAGAGTTTGTGCTTATTTAGATACTACTGAACCTCAACATGAACAGGTACGTTTTACTTTTGAGCACTTATTGTCTTAGCTAATTGGTATCTGCTGTTGGTGACAGTAAAAGGACTCACTTTTTTACAAACAATAAATCGTTGAGATGCTGATATTATATCCTCTTACTTATCTTCCTATTTATCGAAAAGAGACTTGAAACTTGATGTAATAGTGGATCTTGTCAAGTTTACAAATCTACTAGCACATTTTCTGTTTGGTCTAAATGAAGAAACTAGGAATAAGTTTGATGGAAATATTTAGTTAAAGTTGTATTTACCATAGTAGATAGTTTTTTACTCCGTACTTTTTTACGTGAAAAGTTAAGTTTAGGATTTTTTGTTTCTTTTTTTTAGTCAAATATTTCTTGAATGAAGACAGCATCAAAAGGGAAATTGAATATCACCTTATCTTCATTTCCCAAAGCTCATAGGATCTCCACCATATATTATTAGGGATGTACTATTCCCATCATGGTTTTCAAGATCGGGATCTTACTCATTATCGTTTTTTTTTTTGTAAGATCGTGATCGTAAGATCGAATCGGGATCTGAAGATCCTACTCTAATGTTATTTATTAATAGTTTTTGAAATTTCATACAAATCTACAAATTATTATACATTATAAACACAAAATACTATGAATGTTTCATAAAAATATTGTCCTAAATTATGATTATGAAATGTTTAAAAAGATGAACATGTTGTTTCTTGAATTCTACAAAAAAAACAACCCATAAACTTAGAGTTTTTTAGTTTGTAATCCGAGAAAAGTAAGATCGGATCGGATTAGATCTTAATATCGTATGGTAAAGATCGGGATCCTATAAGATCTTAAGCTTTTAAAGATCCTATGTAGGATCCAGATTGTTTTTGCTTTGTAGTATCGTAAAATCGTAAGATCCTAAGATCAGGATCGGGATCGGGATCCTGACAACTATGATTCCCACCATATATTACTAGTGAGTGTTCGTACTTTTTATTCCCTTTGTCCCTCATTTGTTTCAGTACAACACAGTTTTTTGTCAGTTTCCGTTTCGTATTTCTGACAGTTTTAAGCGTTTGACTTATTAAACTTTATATTTTTGTTCCGCATTTTCAGATTTATAGTTTTTTGACATAAACAAAATTATATAAAAAAAATAAAAAAATAAAAAAAAAATAAAAAAATAAAAAAAAAATACAAAAAAGTAAAAGGGTGGGAATATAAGAACTATGGAGGTTGTCGCGTATTATCGTATATACTATTAGCCAAGATACAATCTCTTCACATGCCACGTGTCCCAACATTAATTGCCAACTTTCGCAAGTTGGCAAAAATAGTCCCTGAGGTTTAAATGTCGTTGCAAAGTAAGTCCAAGTTGGCAAAAATAGTCCCTAAGGTTTAAGTGTCGCTACAAAGTAAGTCCTTTATAGCAATTTGGCAAAAATAGTCCCTATCAAAATTCACGTCTACAAAAGCAATCCCGCTGCATCGCGCGGGTTTCCACATTCGTTATTACCGTGTGCAAAGCTAGGCAAAATAGGAGTAGAAAATATTCATATTTAATTTGTACAATTATTGTACTGAGTTAACAATATCAAAACGTAAATAGATAGAAAATAGAGAAAATATTCGTATTTGTACAATTATTCCACTGAGCTAGCTGATTATATCAAAACGTATTTAAGGTATCATCGTTTTTATTCAACTATAAATTAAGGTGGTTTACTAGCGTTTTTTTTGGCATACATAATTGTCTTATAGCTTATTTGGTTTAAAATTATGTTTTATAAAATCATTTTTTGTTTTTTGTTTTGAAATTTTTCGACTTATATAATATTATATAAGTCGAAAAATTTCAAAATAAACAGGAAAAAAAAAAAAAAAAAAGTTAAAAAAAAACCAAATAAGTCGTAATTCGGCTTATATATGCGCGGAAACAAACACGAAACACCCCTAAATTATTAGATGATATTTGATGCCGACACTTTGACGTATTTTAGTGATTTGTGTTCCAATAAAGTAATAGTGATTTTGCTGAATAAAATCGTGACAGGTGTTATAATCATGTATTCGTGTATCACGTTATAATTTTCATTTATTTTTGAAAAAATTGCACGTTTGGTCCCTGTAATTTACCCCAAATAACATGTTTAGTCCTTAAGTCGTTTTAATTACACCACACATACCTATTTTTGAAACCTATTACCCATTTAGTCTTTATTTTAAAAAATAGGGATCATCTGTGTAATTTATTACAGTTTTTTTTTATTACACGGATAGTCCCTATTTCCTCTAATAGGGACTAAATGGGCAACAAGTTTCAAAAATAAGTATTCGTGGTGTAATTAAAATAACTTAAAGACTAAACCTGTTATTTGAGGTAAACCACGGGGACCAAACATGTAATTTTTTCTTTATTTTTGGACGGCATCACTAGATAAATAGTGACACGTTTATCATTATCTTCATTTCTCTCTGGAGCAGCAGAGTATGTCACAACCTGTTCTTTTTTGACGTTATGCAACATACACTTGCAACTTCATATCATCATACATTTTAGTTATAAAGAAAACACTAGTTTGCTACGTCAATGTAGACAGTTGTATATAAAACTCGTCGTGAAAAGATTTAAACTTATTATTTGGTACATGTAATTACTCTACTTGGCCTGTGGTTAGGACTTACGAGTTAGGACAGGTTAAGCGAAAATTTGAATTCTAAAGTGTAAACCATTGACATGGGTTTGAAAAACGAATTTGTGTATACATTAATGCTAGTAATTAAGCTAGTGAGATCGAAATACTTTTTTGTTCTTTTTTTAAAGGAAAAGGAAAGATAAACACAACCTAATCAGACTTGAACCTTCAACACTTTAGGAGATGAAGAGCCTGGCAATACACCTGGATATTGCTAGGCTAGAAGGCCTTTTGATCTTTAATTAGTTTGTTGCGCTATGTGAAAAAAAAGGCTTTTATAATCGAGTAGTCGTTTGACAAATTGTATTTCAATAAAATTCATTAAGTCGTTTTAAGAACATCACATCAGATTTTACAGACGTTTGATGCTCGAGTTAGCTTTACCAACAACGCTCAAGTTTCGTCCCTGATCACATGAACAGTTTGTATATCGATAGCAATGGTGTTGATTTGGGGATGATTTTGTTCAATGTCACTCATACGAATTTTTAAGCTTTAAATAAAGGGAGATGATTTGTACACATTGTGTTTTGATTTGTACACTCTAATGTGCAACCTGTTAAAGCATAATATATATGCAGTACAATTGTTTAATGCACAGTTTTGAGTGTACCAATCAATTTTTGGAGTGTACAAATCATTTCCCTTAAATAAACTATAGACCAATGTTTTAAAAACCGGTTTTTTAATCGACCCGGTCGAGTCATCGGGCACCGGTTCGACCGCCGGGTCAACCCGGTTTTTCATTTTTTATTATTTTATTTTTTTCGACCGGGTCAACCGGTTCGACCGCCGGGTCTAACCGGGTCAACCCGGTTTTCATAAAAAAAATTTGAAAAAAACCAAACCCGGCCGGGTTTCATGACCTGGGTTGACCCGGGTCACTCAAAACCCGGCGGGTCTAACCGGTTGATCCGGTTTTAGAAACCCGGGTTTTTTTGACCCGTTTTAGTGGCCGAGTACCGGTCCGACCGGTTGAACCGACCGGGTCGACCCGGGTTTGAAAACATTGCTATAGACTTTGGCATTATTGAGACAAGATTGAAAGATAATTTAGTGGTACCCCTTTGATTTTTGGTGCAACTCCAATCAATTTGTTGGCTTACTCTCGATACTTTGTTTTTTTGCACAACTCATCTTATCTTTCACAGGCTTATATACGGACAATTATCCACGTGAAAACCATGGTGACTTTTTTCTTTTCTATTTGTATGTTTGTACAAATATATAAAGGCAAATCTAAACTTTTTTTTTTTTTTCTCAATTTAAAGTATCGAATTTAATTTTGCGTGTAATGTTTAGTTTTTAGACTTTTTGAAATAGGTTGTCGGTCATAATTTTCAATAATAATGATACATTATATTATTAATCATTTCAACGAAACAATGACGGAATACTTCTTTCGAAAAGTGAAAAAAACCTCAAAAAACTTTTTATTTCACATAAAAATAAATTCGATACCTTAAATTAAGGAAAAAAAATGTCAAATACCAAAAATTCAAATTGACCTTAGATAAAGTATCTTTTTTATGCGATTTACCAAATATATAATTAAACCACGTGCACAAACTCAACTAGAAATTTAGATGCAACTTTTTTAGACATGCACTTCACACGTTACGAGTTACTCTTTCCATCCCATTAAAAGTGCTTACCTTATCATTTATGTTTGTCTTAAAATAAGTGTTTAGTTTTTATATATGAATTGTAATTATGACTGATTTCCGTACTTTACCTTTCTAAGACTAGCAGTAACAAGACCACAATAAGAGACCAACCAACCTTGTCACATTAGCGTCAACCCAACTTTTTCTCTTCTAGACTAAACACTCATAGTAAAGAAACCGCAGTCAGAATAAAAAAACAACCTCACAAAAATAAATTAATATAAAAACACACGCACAAACCCTTTCAATTGTTTCGATCGCCTGACAAACCGAATCTTTCAAAATTAAGGTGGGGGCGTGTTTGGTTTGTGCATAGTAGGGGAGGGACGCGTTCAAAAAGAGGAGACCGACCGAATGGTTAGGTCTTACTACGGCTAGTCTAATAAAAACTTGCATTATTTAATCATTTCTAATTTATGTATTAACTATAAGCGTAAAAATAATTTTTTATCGATAAAAAACACATACCATAATTTCTTCAAATATTTGATTTGTAAACACTCTTTTTGTAACAGAAAAAGTATTAGGAAAATGAAATTGATTTAAATAACATATCTTCATAAAAATCAATCCCTTAAATAAAAGAATTATATCCCCCATTCATTGTCAATCCAAAAGACACACTTCTAGTTCGGACCATACACGTAATTTAATTATTTTTGTAGGCTTGTACAATGTTTTGGCTCTAGTGAGTCCCATCAATAATTTAGTCAAAATTGTACAATTAGACAACTCAAACTATATATATGGAACCAGTTCAAAAAAAAAAAAAAAAAAACGATATGGAACGTCAAGCAACGATATCCTTACAAGAAGTCTCGGGTTCAAACATTACTAGGTACACGTCTTTAAGGGTAGGGAGGGGATCGGAAACGGCTAAAGAATATTCAGTTAGGCTACGTAGATTTGAGTTAAGAGCTCCACGCTCATTATATACCTCAACAAGATAAATCCCGTCTGCATTTTAGACAACTCGAACTAAGGGTGGATCTACAGGTGTGATTAGAGCGATACTCCTTAATGAAAATTGTTTTGTTTAGGAAAAAGAACAAAGTTGCTAGTACTTTGTAAATGTAACTCTAGATTGAAAATTTTCATCTTTCTAATATATTGTGTGATGATAGACATAGTTCAGTTTGCATTTATGATGACAGATCAAGAGCTTCGCTACGGACATACTCAAACGAAGCACTACTATCATGATCCCGACCTTAACAACCTCGCTAGACACAATGTGGGACACTGTCGAGTCCCAACTCCCATCCGGTCCAGTCAGTTACCTCGTACCCATTCAGAAGTTCTGTTTTACCTTCTTATCCCGTTGCATAGCTGGAGCGGACCCCGCCAACTCACCTGATATGGCTGAGAATGGGTACATGCGTATGGATCGTTGGCTCGGGGTTCAGATCCTCCCAACCGTCCCAATAAACGCCTTCCAGCCGTTAGTCGAAATATTTTTACATTCCTTCCCTTTGCCCTACTTCCTAGTCAGCAATGACTATAACAAGTTATACGAATTCATCGAGGCCGAGGGTAAAGAAGTAGTTTCACGAGGTCAAACCGAGTTTAAGTTAAGTAAAGAAGACGCCATCCATAATCTATTGTTCACACTCGGGTTTAACGCATTCGGCGGGTTTTCCATATTTTTACCGAGATTATTAGCCTCGCTAGGATCCGATGAAACCGGGATTCAAGAAAAGTTACGTAAAGAAGTGAGAGAGAAAGCAGAAGCGGGTTTGAGCTTCAAATCAGTTACAGAAATGGACCTCGTTCAATCATTTGTTTGTGAAACACTAAGACTAAACCCACCTGTCCCGTTGCAGTATGGGCGTGCCCGTAAGGATTTTGAGCTAAGTTCTCATGACTCGGTTTATAATGTGAAAAAAGGCGAGCTTCTTTGTGGGTATCAGCCTTTGGTGATGAGGGATCCAAAAGTGTTTGATGACCCAGAAACCTTTATTCCGGATCGGTTTACTAAGGAAAAGGGTAAAGAGTTGTTGAATTATTTGTATTGGTCAAACGGGCCACAAACCGGGACACCAAGTACCTCGAACAAGCAATGTCCAGGAAAAGACTTTGTTACCCTTACGGCATCATTGTTTCTAGCACACTTATTTTTGAGGTATGATTCAGTTACTATTGCGGATGGTTCATTCTCTGGAGTTGAGAAAGCAAAGCCATGAGTTATCTATGTTGTGCGATCACACATTGTCTATTGGAGCAAAATCGAGCCTGTTAAAAGAACCACCCGAAGATTTTATTTTTTCTGATTTATGCTGCCAAATTATTTCTATTGTGAATAGTAAAATATTGTATTTACAGTGTCCTCTTAACTTCAGCAATAAACATTCTGTGTTGATTTCTATTAGTTAACCTACAAGTTAGTTCGTTGGGTTGTGCTTTATCAACAACGGTTCAAAAGGGTCAAATGTTCGTGTGGGTCGAAAATAATCTTTGTGCACTAAAAGTACATAAGACTTTGGATCGTTCTACCAGAAAGTTAGAATTCTATCCTAATAGCGAATCACATATTTTTTGTTTTAACTAGTTACCTAATTATATAATTCAAGAAATGTGTACAACAAGCGTTTGTGTGTCGATCAACCAATCTTGACGCTACCCGTTTTGACACCACTTAAAAACGGCAGACTCTGAACCATATGTCCATACGCAGATGAGCTTTTTTGGACTCAAGTAAGGAAAAAAGTAAAATGATATACTCATATGCCAAAATAGAGTTCATACTTTATGCAATTCAACAAAATATGCAAATAATATTTCACATAATATGATAATAATCTG
This sequence comes from Chrysanthemum seticuspe, assembly GCA_019973895.1. Taxonomy (NCBI): domain Eukaryota; kingdom Viridiplantae; phylum Streptophyta; class Magnoliopsida; order Asterales; family Asteraceae; genus Chrysanthemum; species Chrysanthemum seticuspe. The sequence continues at coordinate 334,158,625 of BPTQ01000007.1, forward strand.
TTAAATAATTAACCTAAAAACCCTAAACATTCTACAATAGATGTTTATCCCAACAACAATTGATTTCGTGGTATACGCTAACAAATAGTTATAATTGAGAACTTGATCTCATAAACATCAAAACTCGAATCACTATGCAGCCGTGACGTACCTAATTTCAAGCAGTGTTTACAGACTTAGTACTGCCTTCTTTCCAACCTCTTTGTTTGGCTCTTAATTCCCACATTTCACTTTGTTGTTTTTGTGCTAGTAAAGCTGCTTCGGCTTTTTCACGAGCTTCTTCACAAGTTTCCATTCCTGAATTACACTTGTCTGCTTCTTTTTGATATTGGGATGTTAACTTCTTGGCCTCGAGAAGTGCCATGTCAGCACGTTGTTGACTTTCTAAAGCTTCGGCTTCACGTAGCTTCAATTCTTCAGAGAGAAGCTCTACGAAATTCTTTTCTGTGTCTCCACTTACTTCAGGATCATGCTTTGCACAATCTGCTTAAAACATATATTTAGCACATAGAAAGAAATTATCTCGGAAGGGTAAAATATAATTACATTAGTGTAAAAAGAACACAGGTAAAACAATACAAAAGTCACCCAGGGTGTATTTTTAGTCAAAAAATCAATTCATTACTAACATAATTTGACATGCTAAATCTTTATAAAAAATATCTGGACAACACATGTTCTGGGTCAACGTAAATCAACTGTTAGAAAAGAATTTCCCGTTTTGACCCGTTACCCAATCCACTCGCCCTGCCCATTTTGTTTCCTCTAAGCTAGACACTGAATAAAAATATGATAAAGCATTAGCCGTATCCTGCTTTTACTTTTACTAGAAGATTCATATCAGTCCGAAGTATCTGATTTCAAGAATTTATTATGTTGCCTCACGGTGTCTCTCTTTCCTATGCATACATGTTTAGCTCAAGATCTTTTGTATTAATTTCTCACATTTGTAATTTGCAAATTCTAGCTTTCCTTTACAGTATACCAATATTTTCCCCTCCAATATCCCTATGTATTCTTGGTTGACATTTTAGAGTTACAAGCCAAATGTTGCACCCATATGCTGCCTGGTCACAAACACCATAATAATTCCATGAAAAAAACATATCACACAGTATCTACATGGTTCAGCAATTTGTCTACATCCAGACACTGCAAGAATCTCATTAATATTTTTTGAAATTTTGTATTAAAATTATAAAAAGAAGATTGTCTCAGTTAAAAGAGAGATATAAGTCAAGATTTTCATTGCATCAAAGATTCTGGCCATCAGATTTATTGGGACTTTTTATGTTTCTAACCAATATATGATATGACACGAGCAGACAAGATTATGTGGCCATTATGAATTTTTCAGATCTCAATAAATCTACTTGTGTCACCAATGAGGCAGCAAGCATAAAGGAAGACTATTGTTTTACTAAAAGGCTTCAAGAGACGAATTACGAAAACAAAACAATGCATCAGGGAATAATGTGAAAATAGTGCTCCACGTTTATAGAGGAACTAAAGGAACAAGTACTGGATGGTGCAAAGTTTGCAATGTGCCATGTGCCTTTGCATGTGGAGGGGGGCTATTGCATGGACCCCGTAGACTTATTGTGCAGGAGGAGTTGAACCCACGGTTATTAAAGAGAACAACAGTGCACATACATAAATGAAAATTAAGAACAATAATTTCATGAGTGATACTAACCTGTGAAGGAACCGTTGCTTAGCGCTGCAAAAACAACAAACCAAGTTTCAGCTTCACACGTCTTTTAATAAGCTAAATTGAAAGAAAGTAAGAAACAGGACGACATTATCAAATCTAATGGCTCCCACAGTAGGTACAAGAAGCAATAACTGATTCTAAAGTTCTGTAAAACTGTAACATATATCCACATAAATGATTTCTATGTATGTATGGATCTAGTGTCAACTGCAATTGTATTTTTGCTTCGAGTAGGTTGAACTGTTGAAGGATTCTTAATACTTGATATACAGTCATCTCTTTTTAGTTTTTACCATAAACGAAATGTCTTCCCTAAAACAGAACTTCTAATGCCGTGGATCCTCTCTGAGAAACCAACCAATTCTAATTGTTTACAATAATAAGCATAATTTAAGTATTTTAGTCATTTCTAAAATCAACCCTCAACAGCACAACATTCCTTTAGACATCAAACAGCACACAAATACCAAAATCATAGTTGTTACAGATCAATCTAACTTCTTATGTCAGTAACTACAAAAAGGAAGCATCTTTTGTAGGAGCATGCTGAACTTAATATCAGACAAAATCACTCATCAAATAAGAAGCTTTTCTTATAAATCTACTTACATATTCACGGGATGAGTGAAAATGCAGAACGATCTGCTAGAATTTGAGGTATTTCAGATATCAAAGGAGATAAAAAGGTAGCAACTTTATGATCAAATTTCTTGTAGGTGCACTCAATATAGAGAAAATGTCATCCTTAATTGCTTATGCAAATTACACCACACATATATTGTCAATCGTATAATCTCTGAAGTGAACATGATTCTTTTTGCCAATTATATATTCTTATCAAATTTGAGCCTACAAATAACTTGTTTCATTCCTAAACTAGTAGTGTCACTAAGCTCCATAGTTATCATCAGTAGGATTTTGAGACCCATGAACTTCAACTTAGGTCCAATAACAAGATCAAGATCCCAAATTATAATACATCAAAGCAAGATTATGCAATAATCAGTCATACCCTTATACTAAAAAACTATAGGTTCACGACTTTTACTAACAAGATTCAAGATTCCAAATCACAACAGACCAAACCAATATCATCCAATAACGCAAAATAGTTACTAATACGCAGATGGTAAAAAAGTAAAAACTACAACTTGCAACAATAGTACAAGATCAAGATTCCTAATCACAACAGATCAAACCAATACCATCTAATAACAGCTAATACCCATTCTTGAGAGTACAAAATGCAAAAATTACTGCTACCCAAATGGTAAAAAAAAGCAAAAGATTCCTAATTCCAACAGATCAAACCACTATTAAGCAAAACTAACCCATACCCATTTCATAAAACCCCAAAGATTGCATCTTGCAACACCATTACATATACCCATATAGTAAAACAGCAAAAAAAAATCCTAATTCCAACAGATCAAGCCCACATTAAACAAAAATAACTAATACCCATTTCATAAAAACCAAAAAGACTAATACCCAGATGGTAAAAAAGTAAAAAATGCAAAAATTACTGCTACCCAGATGGTAAAAAGGTAAAAGATTCCTAATTCCAACAGATCAAACCACTATTAAGCAAAACTAACTCATACCCATTTCATAAAAACCAAAAAGACTAATACCCAGATGGTAAAAAAGTAAAAAAATGCAATAATTACTGCTACCTAGATGGTAAAAACAGAAATTGGCAAAGACCCACCTTGAGGAATAGAAAGAAGAGGTTGAGAATCACAATCACAGTTGCAAACAGGGCAAGAAACAGCAGCAACAGAAGAGCGATGAAGGGCTTCAAGAAGATGCCAATATAAAGGAGGACCTATTAAATAACCAATCATACTTATTCCTATAAATGTTATCAACATCTTTACTATTGCTGGATTACATGATGCTCCTCCTGATGATCCAACCCTGTTTATTGCCATTTTTACCAACTAATTCTCACACACTGACACTTTCTTTTTTATAGATAGAATGTGATCTTGTGAGAGATGATGCAGTGGGAAAGAGAAGCAAATTGATGAGGAAATGGGGTGCCTTTTTTTTTAGTTTATTTATTTATTTGTGTTTTGGGTTTTCATTGGATCACCGACAGATGAATGTATAAAGAAGGGGTTAAAGATTTTGATCTTTTTTCACTGTAAATTCTGAAATTTTACGAATCTCAATGGAATGGAGTAGTGTTTTAGAGATGAGAATATTGTTTTGATTGGGTAAAATTGGTGATGTGTAAAGAGGTTATTTGTAGACCTCATAATTAAAGATGTAAATAAGTGTTATGGGTATCGTAACGAATTTAATTCGTCAATCCTAGGTGGATGGCTCGCCAGCACTCGTCGGACGTCGCCACCATACGAAGGTGGCTCGCCATTTTGCAATTCGTCACCCCAACGAAATAAATACGACAAACAAAAATACATAATCAACCGTTTGATAACGGTTACATTTAAAAAAAATCAAATTAAAACTTTACCCCTTTATAAATAATACTCTATTTTTATAAAATCATTCACACACTTCTCTTTCAAACCTCTACATCTTAAGCAATAAAAACATGAGTGATTCAAATACGGATTCCGATCTTGATGATATAGAAGATATCGAGGTGATTCTGAAAGTTGCATATTATGGGCAATCGTTGCGAGAACAAAAGCTGAAAGTTCACGCACTCGTAATTACATCCACCATTAGCGTGACGTTGCTGAAGAACTACTGATGTCCGACTATTTTGGTGATTATCCAAAATATCCGGATTACTATTTTAGACGTCGATTTCGTATGAGCCGTAAATTATTTTTAGAAATAGTACAAGGTATTGAAAATCATATTCAAACTGTTGATCCTCTTCCACCACATTTTGATTTCTTTAGAGTCCGACCCGATGCTACGGGTGTAATGAGTATGAGTGTTATTATAAAATGCACATCCGCCATACGCCAATTGGCATATGCCACTACACCTGATGCATTTGATGAATATTTGCAAATATGGTCACACACGGCACGCAATTGTCTAGATTTTTTTACTATGTGTGTAATTGAATTGTTTATGCCCGTGTTTTTAAGAAAGCCTAATTTGAATGACATTCAAAATTTATACAACGCACATAACACGATCCACGGGTTTCCGGAAATGCTTGGAAGCATTGATTGTAGGCACTGGGAATGGAAAAACTGTCCCGTTGAATGGCATGGGCAATTTCATAGAGGTGATAAAAAAATATCCAACTATTATGCTTGAAGTCGTTGCATCATACGATTTATGGATTTAGCATGTATTTTTTGGGGTAGCGGGTGCGAATAATGATCTAACTGTTTTGAATAATTCACCGTTATTCGACGACCTTCTTTATGACATCACTCCCAAGGTTCCGTTTCAAGTAAACGGAGTTACATTTCAAAACGGGTATTACCTAGCTGACGGGATTTACCCAACTTGGTCAGCTTTTGTCAAATCATTCTCGATTGCATATTCGGAGAAAAATGCCTTATTTAAACAAAAACAAGAAAGTGCTCGCAAAGACTTTGAAAGAGCTTTCGGGGTCTTCCAAGGATGTTGGCATATTATAAGCCAACCGGCGCGTGCTTGGACTATCAACAAGCTACGAAGAGTCATGTACACGTGAATCATATTGCATAACATGATTTTGAAATATCAAAAGTTTGCGATATCAGAAATGAACGATATTTATGTTTGTCTGCGAGCAAATATATTACGGACATGGGTTGAGCGATGCGATTTACAACAGAAGAATGCCAAAGAACTCTGTGATAAACCAACACACGCAAGACTTCAACGAAATATTATTGAGCATGCTTGTCAACTATATCAGCAACAACAACATTAGTTTAAATTTCGTATCTTTTTTTATTTCGCAATGTATTTTAAATTTCGTATGTTTTTTTATTTTTACTATTGTATTTTGTATTTTGTATTTTTATTTAAATGAAATGAATTTTATTGTGTTTGAAAAATATGAAAAAGAAATAAAATGAGGGTGGGTGGGGCCAAAGTAAAGAGGTTTGGGTTAGTTGTGAATTGGAGGATTTTTAAGTGTATTTGTTGAAGTGATGTGACACATGTGAGGCCCAAATGAAGAGTGATTACTTAGCCATGATACCATTCACTCTAACTACTCCCTCATCAAAATTGTCCGCAAACAAAAAGTGGACAAGAGTTTTGCTACATGCTTCTACTATTTTTTTACAAATTTTTCTATACACATCTATACTACATATAAAAGAAAAAATGTCAAACTTTGAAAAGTGAAATGTTAAAAGTCAAATATAAAAAAAATGTATGGTGTAATTAATACTTTTATTAAAGAATTAGTGAAATAAATTCAAACGGAATAAAAAAATCTGTTGATAAATGAATCCCAATTTGTTGACTATTACTTATCAGATCTTGCTCTATAATCTGGCTTGCTTTTGTACTCCAAATAATCCCGTACCATGACGTATCTGGAATAGTAGTAATTAGTGAAAAAAAAAATACTTGTGCAGACCACGGAAGTTACTCCATCTCCCACGGTCCAAAGGCGGAAATTACTTAAAAGTACAATAATTTATTCACATTATAAAACCAATTAAAAGCATATCTATCAAATTAAAACACCCCTTACTAAAAAGTACAATAAAGTTTTCACAATGTATAATTTAAACAAGCTACAACATAATCCAGGATAAAAAAAATAATTAAACACACTAATTAATGTTATTTTTAAAAGATCCTAAAATAAAAAGTAGATGTTATTATACACATTATATAAATTAATAAAACACACAACGGGTTCAACCGGGAACCGGACCAACGGGTTCAACCGGACCGTACCAACGGGTTCAACCGGGAACATATAGTTTTAAAAATCGGACCGGATCAACGGGTTCAACCGGGAACCGGTGTCGCCACCGGTTCGGCTAACCAATAAAAGCCATCCGAACGAACCAGAGAGGACCCGTTAAAACCGATACAAACTGGTGAATCAGGTATCATCAAGATTTATTTCTCCGGTTAATCGTCACAGGGTACCCGCCGCCAAAACGCGCGGGGTACCCTGCTATACTATATAAAGTAAAAACAAAAAACTAAAAAGTAAAAAGTTGAAACTAAAATAACTTTGATACTTTCGGGGAACATTGGGGAGTATTAGTTTATTTCTCTTTTACTTACCTTCCTCTATCATAACTTTGATACTTTCGGGAAACATTGGGGACAATGTTGAGTTTAAGTGTAGGGAGGGAGAATAAAACGGGAACTTAGAAACTATTCACTCACTTGATTATTTGTCTTATCCTAGGTAATTTGTGTAATAAACCATAAAAAATATTTGTTAGGGCAATTTTAGCACCAAATTTAAATTTTTTTATGACATTTACAAGCTAAACTTTACTCTTAATAAATCGTCTAATGGATAGGAATTATATGACTAGCACAAAAACGGTATACCACTCAAATTCCACCCAAAAAATGTGAGGTTTCCCGTGATCTTTAGGAATAAAAGCGTTCACCTTTAATGCTTAGTGAGTGTACCGGTAGTATAATAGATTCTAGAACTTGTTTTGTGATGCATTCCGAGATCGCTAGTGAGACTACACTTGTGTAGTTAGGAGTAACTAAATGATAAGAAGCATTAGGATAACCCTTATTTTAAACCTGTATTATAATTACATCTTCCACATCGGTTGAGTAATTACCCCACACCCTTGCGATGTACTTTTCTTTAGTACACGATACCCCTAGTTAACCTCTCAGAGCTTATCCTTTTCGCGGTTCTCGTGATGTTTTGGTTTTCTGGAATATCAATGAAGAGTATTGTTTACAATCCACCCCCAAATATTACACCCAAATCGCCTTAGCCTACCTTGTATACACTCATCTTTAGCACATTATTGTTATCACTACTAAACCCTTAGTTCAATTATCTAGTTACTTGCATGGTTTCTAAGTCGAGTCATATCTTTTGTATACAGTTTTGGGACGATTGGGACTCATGGGTTAAAGTAATATTTTATGGAGTAACGGGAAAGAACGATAAATTCAAATTCCCTTTGTTTACGTAATTAAATACTCTAAGTGTTTTGATCATTTCAAATCGGGTCAATTAGTGTTAGTTAAATAAAAACTCAAGTGTAAGGATGCTCCTATAAATCCCTTTATTTTCATATTATCGTAGAGGATGGTAGAGTAAAAAGGTATGAAAAAAATCGAAAAAAAATCGAGAAAAAGAGTTGTAAAAAAAATTGGGAAAAACATACGTGCTAACATCCTACATCTATCTTTATATTTATGTTTTTAAGTTTATGTTTGTGTTTTGTTTCAAGTTATCTAGTGTTTGTGAGTCGAGTCTTGGCTTAGCAACGCCACGCTTTACATGCTTGTAACATAAGATTTTTTGACTTGCCACCACTAAATATCCCCTATCCAACAAAACCTTTTTACTTCCCTACCCTAAGCCTAACCTTACAGCCCTTGTAAAGACCTCTTAGATATGTAGGATATTGGATTTCACATACACATCAAACCATTAATACAAGTAGGCGTACAAGAGAGTTTTTAGAGAGAGAAAGTTAGAGGTTTAGGGAACTTAGTGAGAGAAAGTGAAAGATATTATTATGAGCTCCAACTCTCTACCTTGGAAGGTAGAGAGTATTTATAGTCTTACAATAAAACGCCACACAACGGGCTGTGAATCAGGCATACAGTGGGTAAAGACCCGTCCGTCCTCCACGGTGTTACTTAACTTAAATATTACTTAACTTAAAAGAACTACGACTACGAGCTTTCTATTGATTACATATACTTGAGGTGACCGACTCTTTAATACCTGGAATTTCTAATTCCTAACAATCTCCCCCTAAGGGAGGTCACCTCAAACATGTACTAAAATTACATTGAATACAAACAGATATTACATTAATATAGTTCTTGCATTCTTGATGTAGTCCTTTGCTCTGAAGCTCGTAGACATTAATTCTTCTGATTGCATGTATGGATGGTCCAAGTGGAGGTTTTTTACTGATCCACGTGATAATAATTTTGAGCCAGCTTTTGAGATCATCAGCTATGAAAAATCTCTGAGACATCCATTGTGGTGTTGGAATTTTAAGATGTTGTGACATTCGGACCGACATGCTCACTTTTTGGATCATGATATCTTCTCATCAGAGTAGCGGAAGCTTTAGTTGATTCATGATATTGGCAGCAGCGTAGCAGAAGCATGGAGTGAAAATATCAGAGTCAATGATGCCTTAGTCATGATTTCTTTAGAGATGAATGTGTTGAGAGAGCATGCGGTTATGGATTGACCGCTTCATTCTGATCAGCTGCAATCGTAGGGAGTACCTGCATAAAACATTTAGCAATAAAGCGCACGAAAGTGTCTTTGATCACTTTCGTTGAATTGAGGTACACGGCCCACGGTTCCCCGTTGATCAGTACAAGTACTGCCTGTGATCAGGTATAATTCCGAAGAATTTCCTTGACAGGGTTTCGCAGCTGCTCTAGCTGTTCTCAAACCGGAGCGTCTCAAAGAAGACAACACGGAGTGAGTGAACCAGTGAATAGAGATTCACTGATTGATGAAAAGAGATTTGAAAAACAATCGTGTATTGCTCAATAGAAATTGTTTTTGCAATACAACGAAGGTTTTAGTGAAAATCAAGTATCAATCATAAACACCTTTTGATTTGAAATCTTTGTACGCAGTCTAAGTGCTAAAGAAAAGAGTTTTTAAGCACAAAGACCGGTTTTTTCAAAGGTATCCGTCAATCCATAACCTGAACCAGGATTGATTCAAGACTTGAATCGCCCCATTGTTTCTGTTCAGTTGTCACATGGTTGATCTAATGAATAGATCTCACATGCCACCTACCAGGAGCTTGTTTGATGTTGGCTCCAGAAGGTTTTCCATCTTCATTGTGAATATGTATGCATATCACTCAGATGTTCTGGCAATACCACAAGGATAATGCGTAGGACTCAAGATATAATCTCTCTTTCCACATTGTGTGAAACAGAGAGTCTTCATTGAAAGTGTCCTAATGAGATTTATTGATGATCTCGTGGCTCTAGACTCAATTTGTGCATAATTTG